>CM053591.1:68111766-68131185 GCA_028646515.1 Pseudochirops corinnae
AGAAGCATGAGAAGGTAAACATGGAAAAGAAATCATAAGGAACTTATCAAAGTTGAACTATTTACATACCAACATGGCAAAACAATAATTGGAACTTATGAAACTTTTCTCAGTATGAGGATAGGTGAAGGGAATACAAATGTATATATACATATACATACACATTTGTCTATATAGGAGGGTTTATATATGCATATGAGCACATATTTGAGTATGTGTATATATGAGTACATAGAGGGCACAGCATCAATTGAATAGGAAGGGACGATCCTGTAAAAGGTGAAATTCTGAGGTGGGAGAGGATTAGAATGAGGGGAGACAGGGAGAGACAGAAGAGGGTTAATCATCTCATATAGAAGAGGCAGGAGATAATTGTTACAATGGAGGGGAAGAACAGGAAGGCAAAAGGGAAAGGGTCGACCTTACTCTTATTGAATTTGGCTTAGGGAAGGAATGACATGAACTCTAAACTGGATACCTTGCCACACAGGAGAGTAGAGGAGATGTGGATGAGAGATAGGATGACGGAGGGGAGGGCAGGGTGGGGGAAGGGTTGCTGGAAGTACACACTTCTGTAAAGGGACAGGGACAGGGTAGAGAATAGAACAAGGTGGAGGGGGGGATAGGAAGGAGAGACATATAATCAGTCTCTCACAATATGCTCACTGTGGAGATATTCTGCGTAATTACACATATACAGCCTATATTTAATTGCTTGTCCTTCCAGTGGGGGTGGGTGATGAGGGAGGAAGGGAAAGAATCTAGAATTTAAAGTTCTATAATCAAATGTAAAAATCTGTATGTATATATTTTTAAAAAATAAAAATAAAAAAATAAAAGTTTTAAAAAAATAACACACCTACTCTTCAAGGGCTATGCATATTAGGATAGACAGAATTCTCTTTAGAAGAGAGGTAAATTCAGAACTCTTAAGAATTATTCAAAGTATATATGACTTTCTCCTGTTAACCTCTGAGCTTCTTTTCACATTTGAATCATCCATTTGCAATAGAGACTCTGAGAGAAGATGCCCTATTCCCTCAGTTCCAAAACTTGTCAAAGATTGATTCAACAAACACATTCTAAATTTGTACATTACCATACTTGTTCTATTAGCAGTCATTTAAAAAAAAACTGAGAACGTGAACCAAAGCCTTAGCTCTGGTTGTATTAGTCATGAACAACAAAAGACTTCCATGATGGGAAGCAAGAACTTGTGACAAACATTAACTTTGATCTATTTTTCTTTTAAGCCACATATTCCAAACCCAACATTTCTCCCAAAAAACTCTTAAGTATTATAAATTAAAAGGTTACAGGAAATAAATAGAAATCCTAATATGTAGGAAAACCTCAGAGAGGAAAAACAAGGAGAGAAGGAAAAATGAATAACAAGTCTATATCTATTTTTAAAAAATTCTAAAAATGAGTAATACTAAATTAAGTCCTTCACTAAAGATCAACTCCAATGTTTCATCATGACATGAAAGAAACTTTGCGTTCTCAAAGCCTAGACCAGTAATCTTTAGCAGGTCTAACCAAACTGAAAAGGCTTAGGATATACAAATCTTGGGACAGAATATCATGCCAAAACTATTCAAATTATGTTAAAACACAAGGTCACGTTTTGGGGAGTTTTTGACCATCACAATTCACTAAACACTTTGCCAGAGCACGAAGGGACTGGAATTTGCACTGAAAGAGAAAGTACCCACTCTAGTGATCTTTTGAAATATTAAATTAATTTTAGGGTTTTTTAAGGAAGGATAGAAAATGGTGTCACTTTCCTGATCAAAAAGCCTTACAAGGCTGTCCACTAACTATAAAATAAGGCCTCAATAACATGGATACAAACCTATCATTCTATCCTCTCTCATGATTCTCCTTACACAAATAAGGAGAGCATAGATTTGTGGCTAGAAAGAATCATCTTTATTTTTACAGGTCATCTTTATTTTACAGGTGAGGAAACTGAAGCCCAGAGGGGTTAAACAACTTGCCCAAGGTCTCATGGGCATTAAGTGAAAGACAGGAAGTTATAGGATTTGAACACAGGTCCTGACTCTAAAACTAACTTTTTTCCTCACTGCACCATACTCTTATACTCCCTTTATTTAAACCAATAGTCAAGCATCTACCAATCTATATGTAATTACTATTGCCCCTTCCTCCCCATACTCACCTACACATTTCCAATCCAATAAACATTTATTGGGTGCCTACTATATATCAGGCATTGTGCTAAGCACTGGGGATACAATTAATGAAAATAAAGTCTCTGCCCTCAAGAAACTTACAAGCTAATAGGGGAGACAACATACAAAAGAAGGCAGGAAAGGGGTTGGAGACTGAGGAGCATCTTACTCCATGGAGCTAAAACCAGGCAAAGCAACAGATGCACATGTCCACCAATGGAAATCCTATACACTATTAAAGGTCCTACTCAGATGCCATCTCTATCATAAAGACTATTTATCCTTTCAATCAGATGTGATTTCTCATTTCTCTGAACTCCCAGAGTACTTTATGCCTCCCTAATGGCACTTATAACACCTTTTACTACGGTTATTTGTACACAGCTCATCTTCAGGCTACTTGAATAAGACACAGCCCCTGCCCATGCCTTCATATTCCCAGGAACTAGCAGAATATCTTGCACATAGTAGGTATAAATAAATACTAATTAAATTAGTAAATACTAATTAAATTAGTCTTGGTCCAAGCCAAGCTGGTCTAGTCCAGCTCACTCCCAAATCTACTGTTAGCACTTTGCTAAAGGTGAACATATAATTTAGATTTCTACTATAGAGTTAACATCTGATAACAGAATTCTCCATATTTACCTAAAAGTAGACACTTCATATACAAGTTGCTTTCCAAACACTATTACTTTATGTTGCATAACAGGACCTCTTTTGGAAACAACTCACATTTGGGCACCATATAAAAGAGGGAAAGGGGGTAAATCTCTGTTGAATCTGTATCATTCATTATTTCTATTTTCTCACACATAAATAGAGTTTTGTTCCTTAATAGGATGATGAAACACTGTTTTGTCTTTAAATTCCCTGAAACATCTTGCCAAAAACAGAGGGCTTTGCTGCATAGCATTACATGTGTAATTACTGACATCACAAATATTTTCAAAATTGAAAACTGGTAAGCCTTCTCGCCTGGTACCTTTTCTTACACTGTCTCCATAGCAACCTGTCTTTTTTACTGCTACCCCCTTTCAAGGGACAAAGAAAACACAGAAGATATCTTCAAATTGGAATAAATTAGGCATGAATTCTTTATTTGCTTAAACATACCACTTACATTAATGATTACCACTCACCAAAATTAACTGAAAATAATAATTGCTGCTAATAAAAGATAAACTCCTATAAACAAAGCCCTCTGTTTATTCTGACAATGTAATTACAAAGACTAACTCAACCCTTTGCCTTTTTTCAATGTTCTGTGCTCAGTCTATCATTATAGGAGGCAATATTGTATAACCAAAAGATCATTCAATCTGTGATCACAAAACCTAAGTTTAAATACAGGCTCAGCTGCTTGCTAAGAGTATGACCATGGGGCAAGTCACTGAACCATTTCCAGCCTTGGTTTCCTTATCTGTAAAACGGGGATAATACTACTCACATCATCTGCCTCACAAGGTTGTTGTGGGAATATCTTAAAATGCTATGGAACATGCATTATTAATATATACATAGGAGTGTGCTGGAACCAACTTGAACTGGTTCCCAAGTGCTGGTTGTTAAATTTTCAGTGTGAGCATTTATACCTCAGAAATCAGCAAATGCTATGAAAAGGCTTGACTTATTGTTTTATTGATTTTCTAGACTTCCAAAAGCAATGGAGAAAATATAAATGATGTAGATAAAACTTTAAATGGGGCATATCTAGGTGGAGCAATGGCTAGAGCACTGAACCAGGAATCACAAAGTCTCATGTTCATGAGTTCAAATCTGGCCTCAGACACTATCTGTATGACCCTGGGCAAGTCACTTAACCTGTTTGCCTCAGTTTCCTTATCTGGAAAATGAGTTAGAGAAGGAAATTCCAAAATCTTTGCCAAGAAAACACCAAATGGGGTCACAAAGAATCAGACAAAACTGAAAAATGACTGTTAACAACAAAACTTAAAAGTGTATTGTACATATATTTTTCCTTAAAATCAGTTGTTAAATATTTCCCAATACATCTCTAACTATTAGCCTTAGTCATACCATTGCTTTCTATTCCATGTATTTTTTCATCCCTTCTCAAAGTTAATAAATTCAGTAAGAGAGCAGCCCGGGTACTAGATAGCACACTGAACTTCGAGTCAGGAAGACACAAATTCAAGTCCAGTCATAAACCTCTGTGACCACAGGCAAGTCACTCAACCTCTCTGAAACTCAATTTTCTTGTCTTTAGAATGGGGATAGTAACACTTAACTGAAAAGGCTATTGTAAGGTGTACATAAAACTCTTTGCTGCTTATTATTAACTATAATAAAAAAAAAAACCCTAAGCCAGAGATAATTCACATAAAGTCAAGAAAAAGTTGTTTCTATTCATTAGTGCAATTAACTGAAACACTTATCAGAGTGATCTAATAAATCAGACACACTTCTTGGGGATAGGTGGATGGGGAAAACTATCAAGGACTTCCTCAACTGTCTATGCTTAAAAAGTGACCAAGGATAGCAGATAATGCAGGAGAGTACATAATGTCAATCTTGGTCACTAGCACATAATCCTTGTAGTTCTCAACTACTCCTTAACTTACACGGAAATTATCATCACACCATTTCCTGTGTGGCAGAATTCCCACAACCAAGTCCTGAATGCTTTGGACCTCATCTGAAGGCATTTAGTTAAGGAACAGAATATTATAGAATGGGTCTGGATGATCTCTAAGAAGAGCCCTTCCTAGCCTCAATATTCTTTTGATTTTATGAAATGGCTGATAAGAACCACATAAGATTATTTCGCCCATAAGTCAATACATGAGAAATAGCACCAGAGTGTGGCTCTAGTCCATTTCTCCTTACCTTGAACAACTTTCAGAAAGGAAATGTAATAAATCCTCATGCTACACAAAGCTGGGGGAAAAAAACTCTCCACCACCCCAGCTATCACACCCAGGTGTGAGGTAAATCATAACACTGCAATCTATTTCCCTAGGCGAATAGGTAGGTAAAGAAGAAGTCCAAAATTGAAGACTGTAAGGTTTTATTTAATATTTTATTGATGATTTCTTTTGTGGTCTACTATAACTTCCCTATTATTCCCTCTCTACCACAGAACCTCCTTCAACAAATATATACCATGTGAAAGATCCATGATTTTGTCACAAGGAATTGTCAGTGACTTGGTAGGAAATTATCAGAGAAGTGACTTACTTATCCCATGGTTACATACATACTGTCAAAAGATAAATCTGAACCTGGCTCAGGAATCAACAAATATTTAAGTGCTTACCATGTGCCATGAAAAGTAGCATTGAATATATGATAAAGACATGACCTTGGATACAGGAAGATCTTGATCCAAGTCCTGCCTGCATCCTGGGTCATCTCCAGTTGTCCTGATGAATATCTGGTCACTGGATCCAAATGGCTTTGGAGGAAAAAGTGAGGCTGGTGACCTTGCACAGTCCTCCCTCACTCAAGTCAAAGTCACCTGCAAGTCATGTCATCATTTCCCTGGGGCCATGGTCCTCTTAAAAAAACGAGGGACAAACGCAACAATAACAAGTCTAATGTCTCTATGACCAAGGGCAAAACTCAGTTTCTTCAACTGTAAAATGAGCTGGAGAAGGAAGTGACAAACCACCCCAGTATCTTTGCTAAGAAAACTCCAAATAGGGTCACGAAGAGTCAGAAACAACTCAACAACAACAAACTCCTCCATGCTCTAGGCAACCATAAAGCACAGAGAAGTTGTCAGTCTGCTTTGGTAGGGAGAGTTCCCTCATCTGAGAGTTTTCTACATCACTGAAATCACAAGTCCAGTTGCTAAATGTCAGGCATCAAGGACTTCAAGACCAACACTCTATCCACATAATAAATGAAACAAAAACCAAAAGCGCATTAACCAAGTTGAACGGTGAATATAACATTCAATACCCATAGTCTACCATCTGCTTCAGAGAAGAGAGAAGGGTATTTCATCAGTCCTACATAATCAAGCTTTGCTGTGGCATATTTTGGATCTTTTCTTCATTTTGTTTCAATTCGTATGTCTTCTTTCATCTTCCAAATTCTTACATTATTCATTTCTTATTGCAGAATAATGTTCCATTACATGCATATACCACAATTAGTTCAGCTTCTCCCCAATCAATGGTCATCCAGTGCTTTGCTAATACAAAGTGTCAAAGTGAATATTCTGGTATTAAAACAAAACAAGGAGTTTCACATTTTCTCAAGTTCTTAAAGGCTTTATCAGGCACTTGTCACTCTGCCTCAAACATTCTGGAGGGCAACCCAGGCAAGTAAAAGTGAATAATGACAGAAATGCTAAATGAAAGGAGTCTCAGGGAGAGATGCTTTCACTGAATCACAAGGTGTCACACCAGAGTAATAACAGACCTGCCAGCATTTAAAGAGAACTGACTTCTGTAATAGTAAATTCTGCAATGAAATTGGCTACTCTAAATAACTCTAATGGGCTCTCTCTCACTCTCTCTCTCCCTCCTTCCTTTCCTCCCTTCTTCCTTCCCTCTCTCTTTACACATACACACACACACACACACACACACACACACACATACACACACATACACACACACACACACCCTTGCTCCACAAAGTCCCACATGATGATACAAATCTTCAACACTGGTTCAAATGCTCTGTACAATTTTTTTTTGTACAAATACATGCTTTTCTTGGCAGGAATGAATGAAACTTCTGACGTTTTCTTTCACTGGAGTAGACTATACTCCAGTTATACATACAAGTTCTGTAGAGTGGAAAGAAGGTTAGCCAGCAAGCCTCAAGTCAAATCCATGCTCTGGCACTCTTACTGTGTGGGCTTGGGCAAGTCATTTCCCCTCAATTGCAAAATGAAGCAGTGTTGTAATAATGATTCAAGTTTCTTTCTGTTTCTAACATTCTGTAGATGCTCTCTACTTGTCAAGTCAACATGATAAGAAATCTTTTGTCTCTCCTCTTTTTGAAGTCAAGGGAAGGGATAGTTTCATTGGCATAAGGAACTCCCAAATAAGCAAACTCCCTACTAACACACCTTCTCTGCAAATTACAGTTGTAGAGAGTTGCCTAGAATATTGAGGTTCAATGACTTCCCCAGGGTCAGATAGGCCCTCTGTGTCAGAGGTATGACTTGAACCCAGAACTTTCTGACTCAGAGACTAATTCTCTATCCACTATACCATGCTGTCTACATTTTTTAAAATGCCTTTTTATGCATTGGCTTCAGTAGTATGTAATAGTATATATTACATAAGCTTTTGGGGCTGATAATGATAGATTTCAAAATTCATTCCATGCACAGCTTTGGAATTCCTAGACAGCCCAATGTATACAAGTGCCAGCAGCACCATTTTGCATCTGTCTAGTAATGGCTTTCTTTTTGATTGATTAGAAATATATGAGAACAAGAAATGCCACCTAATTTTAGCTGCCTTCCTTTCCTAAGCAATTATCTCCTGAAAAACAGATCTGTATGACCAAGGAGATCAGTCTTTAGAGATTATTTTAGAGGGAAGCAGTGTGGTTCAATGGAAAGACTACTAGGCTTGAAGTCAGAGGACCTAGGGTTGAATACAACTTATTCCTCCATCCTCCATGTGATTTTGGCCAAGTCATTTCACACCTCTCTAGAACTCATCTATAAAATGAAAAAGGTTTATCTAGAAGACCTTTAAGATTCCTTCCAACTCTGAATCTATGATCCTCTATCATGGCTAAGAATTTATTTGGGACAGCGCTAGTCAACAAGGAATAACTATGAAGATATTCATAATTAGGGTCTCTATAAATCATTCATGATCACATAGAGGACAATTGTTCATTAGCTAAAGAATCAAAGGAGAAGTTTAACTTCGGAGTCTGTAAGAGCGGAGTTCAAGTATTGCCTCTAACACAGATTGGTTATGAGGCCACAGACTAGTCACTTAACCTCTTAGTGCCCCAGGCAACTGGCTAGGGCTGTAAAGTTACGAGTTACTAATCTGCATTGGTGGAAGGAGCTTCCACGCATGGCATTCCCCAACACTGATGCAATTATAACTACAACACCCCTCCCCCCAAAAAAATATTACACAATGTCAAAAGTGGAGATCATCTATTTCAAATTCTTAATTTTATATGCCAGGAAAACAAGGCTTAAAGAGACTGTTGCTCTGCAAACAATAGACACGTTAAAATTCCACTGAATTTATTTCAGTCTTAAAGCTAGTAAGTTGCAAAGCTATAACTAAAGTCCAGGTCTCCTACCTCTATACGTTCCTTCCATGACACCTTAAAGTACATTATTCCTCTGTGTTCATTGTCATCTTATGAAAATGTTATGGCTAGATCTCAACAGAGAAGGGCCACACACATTTAGGAAATTAATGCATGATGTTTCTGATATGCAATAATTACAGTAAGGAGACAAAAAGTTCTTATTTCAAAAAAACAAACAGTTACAGTTGACAAAGGAATATGAACATGACAAGAGTTAATTGAATTCATTAGTAGCTATTTCCTGCTTATAGGCACAGGCCCAAATTTGACATTCCCAAGTGAAGAGAAAATGATGATATATGATATGATAAGTGCATGTCCCCATGTGATACCCTGCAGTCATGTTGACATCATGCCATAGCAATCAGATGAAAACAGAAAAATCTGTTGATGAACAGGTTGTCTTACCATCTTGCCATTGTGCAAATCCAAGTTTCACAGAATTTCAGCATTAGAAGAGATCTTCATGACTACTCTAGTCAGATCCACACCTGAAAAAAAATGTTTTCCAAGACATCTCCTGCAAGTGGTGTCCTAATTTTCAAGTCCTCTGTTGATGGGGGAGTATTTATTGTTCCTCCTGAGACAGTCCATTATACTTTCAGAAGCTATTAGGAAATTGTCCCTTACATCAAGACAAAAGTCACCTCTCTAAATTCCACTAAAAACAAAACAAACCAAAATCAAGTCAATGAACTTCTCTGGGGTTCAATTCCTTCATCTATAAGATGTTGGAGATAGCAGCAGATCCAGAGTCAGGAAGACCTAAATTAAAATCTGGCCTCAGACACTTCCTAGAAATGTGACCCTGGGCAAATCATTTAACCTCTGCCTGTCTCAGTTTCCTCAACTATAAAATGGAGATGATAGTAGTACCTTCTCCACCCGCACCCCCCGTCCCCCATCCCCCACCCCCATGGTTATTATGAGAGGAAAATGAGATTAATATTTGTAAGACACCTTGCAAACCTTAAAGTGTCATTCAAATGCTAGCTATTTTATGATTACAATTATTGTATGATCTCCAGTATTTTAACTACACCATCTTCTGGTTCTAAATCTAGTCTTTCTTTTTGCACAAAGACTCTTCGAGTAGTTAAAGATAGCTACCATTCTCCTAAATCTTTTCTCCTCTAGCCTAAAGATGCTCATTTCCTTCAACTAATTTTTATGTCATGATCTGTGGTCCTCTAACCATTTTTCATCACCCTTCTTTGGACCACACTCTGGCCCCGGGTTTCTTTACCTGGGGCAGATTTAATGAGTTCTGTAAATATGAATGGGTGAGAAAAAAAAAACCCTTCATTTTTGTTTTCATTAACCTCTAACTGAAATTTACTATTTCTTTCAAATACTTAAAAAACATATTCTGAGAAAGACTTGATAGGCTTCACGAGACTGCCATAACACAAAAAGGCTAAGAACCCTGCTCTAATTGGTCAATGTCCTTACTAAAGCTTGACGCCCAGACCTTAACTCAAAAATTCATTTGGATCTGACCAAGGTATAGTAGCTTCCCAAGTTCTAGACCTCCGGGTATGGCTGCTTCCCTCTCCTCTTCATTTTATTCTCTCCCTTGGCAACTTCTTCACTCCCCTCTCTATGTGGATGACTTCCAAATCTCTAGTCCTGACTTGTCTTCTGTGCTTGGGACTCAAATTTCTAAACACCCATAGGTTATCTTTACCTGAATGTTTCACGTGGAGGGAAAGAGAACAAGTATTAATAGGCAACTATGTGACAAGAATTGTGCTAAGCACTTGACAAATGTCATATCATTTGATCCTCAAAAAACCCTAGGAGGTGAGGTAATTATTAGCCCCAATTTACAGTTGAGTAAACTGAGGTAAGTAGAAGTCAAGTGCCCTGCATAGTCACACAGCCAGTAACTGTCTGAGGCTGGATTTGAACTCAAGCCTTCTGGTCACCAGATTCAGCACTCTGTTCACTGTTCCTCCTCACTATCTCATGAGCAGCTCAATCTCAACATGTGCAAAAAGTTAGTTTGCACTCCTCATTCCCCCAACCTGTGCCTCCATCTTACTTTGCTATCTATTCTACTGTCAAAGATAAAAAAAACCATTTATATTCTAATCTATCTGTTCTGATTCTTAACCTTTCATATGGTCAGTTACAAAGCTTTGTCACTCTCACCTCTGCATCTCTAGCTAGCATCCGTCCCTTCCTCTGCCCTAAATTTCAATTTTCGTTACCAGTCAATTATATTATCACAACAGTCTAATAGGTTTACCTCCTGTACTCTTTCAATCCACTCTTCATATCATACTTAATAAAATATTTGTTGAATAAATAAATCAACATATAAACTAGAGAAATGTCAGGACTAGAAAAAAGGCCAGTTAAAAATCTCCCTCAAATAGATCTGGTTAAATCCCTCCTCTGCTCTAAAGTCTTCAGTGGCTCCCTACTGAACTCAGAGGGAAAGTTCAAGTTCATTTGCCTGGTATTCTAAGACCCTGCACAATCTGCCACCCCGCCTTTCAAGCCCTATATCAAATTATCCACCTCTATGCATCCATATCTCCAGTAAAAGTAGGCACCTTTTCTGTCTGCAAATATTTCATGTGTTTTCCCACCTCCATGCTTTTGTTCACACTGTTCACTGGACTTACAATGTTTTCGTCTTTTGTCTGTTGAATTTTTATCCACCTTTGAAAGACTCACTTCTTCCTTTGTCTCTCTGTTAGTAACAGATTCCCATTTTGGTTTTCATATAACCCTTTGCTTCATAACTCACTAATGCACTTTTGTAATATTGTATACTGTACTCATCTCCCTACTAAATTATAAATTTCATAAAAATAGCCAAATATTGAATCTTACTGCCTATGTGTTTCTGTTAAATTAATGGGCTACAATGGCTAAGAAAAGCATCGATACAATGACTACATTTCCTTCCAAAGAACTGCCCATACCTACAAAAATGGCCCCTAAAGAGGAGGTTGGCTTATTCAACATATACTAAGCACTTTTCATACATGTGGCACAATGTTTAGCAAGGAAGGGCAAACAAAGCTTAGACAAGATGTGGTCTCTGCCCCATGGAGTTTACAGTAGTTAGATAAGGCACAGAACACAAGTAACTACTGAACACAACATTCCAGAAGTTCAGAGAACAAATGAAGTAAATGATGTAACATATGTCTACCCAAAGAGTCGATAAAATTCTAAATTACACCCATCAAGACTTCAGTTCAGAATTCAAGCTTTAGCCAACTCATGGTGTAAACCGAAAATCAGGATCCTTCCCATTTTCTAAAGAAGCCAGAGTGGACTCAAAAGAGAACTTGCCAAACAGACCTAGTGAAGACGCAATAAGGCATGTTGACGAGAAAGAAAGTAGACTCTGATTCCCATTTTGGTTCACTTTTCTGTTTGATCTTCATAGGCAACATGCTCTGTAGAACTCCAGGGATATTTGTTGAAGATATTTGTACTCTCTTGGCTTAGTATTGACAGAAGAGGTAAGTTAAGATGATCCAGGCAGAAGAGAAGGGTATTGGTAAATGAGGGCAAGACAAAATGAAAGCCATATAAGCCCAATAATTTCTGCCAGCTAACACGGATTTGTGGAGGATATTTAAAAAGCTGCTATAGACAAATCCAAATTGGTACTGCTTAAAGCCATTGTTTATATAGATGTGAACTGCTGAAAGGGATAAAAAAAAAAAAATGAAAAGTTAAACGGGAACAGAGGACCAGATGTCATAATTTCTTCCACTGTCCAAACTCTACCAAAAAAGAAAAAGACTGGGACAGCTAGGTGGTGGTGCAGTGAATAGAGCACCAGCCCTGGAGTCAGGAGAACCTGAGTTCAAATTTGGCCTCAGACATTTAACACTTACTAGCCATGTGACCTTGGGTAGGTCTATTAACCCCAATTGCCCTGTCTTCCCCCCTCCAAAAAGAAAAAAAAGGAAAGGAAAAGATTATCAAGCTACATAAAATTGACTAACAAAACTATATAAATGGGGAAAGAGACTGGAGAGACAAGCAATAAACATTTTGTTAAAGTATGCAATCTTTTTAATGTACATAGTTCTAATTACGTGGTTTTCTTGAATTTTATTCAGGTTTTTCCTTACCTGGGATGTATTTGGTACTGTGAGGTTTGTGGTGCAAATTTTTAATGATACAGAACATAAACAAAGGAGATGAATGATGCCTCTTTCTTTTCAGCTAAGCAGTGGAATTATCCAAAGGATTTCAGTGATATGCTAGATCCTCCTCATTTAACTAGGGGATAGTCTTTAACTGTCATGGTAAGCACTAGTACATCACATTCTTTTGGCTCACTTATGTAGCACTGGATAATGAGGGCATGATTTTCTCTGCCATGTGAAGCAAAGGATCAGCAATCTTATGAGCTACATAAAGATGTTCCTTCACCTAGAAAACCCCAAATGAGATCCCAAAGAGTAGGATTCAACTTAACAACAACTGACCAACAACAAAGATGATTTCAAAGCTCACAGTCAAGTAGGTTGTTGGAGAGAAAATGGGGTGAACACTAGAGAGCATCTATGTCCAAAATGGGAAAACATTCACACCCAACACACTCTTGAATTACAAAAACAGGAAAATTGAACTCATTCTGTCTATTGGCTAAATGGAACAATTTTTAAAAATGTACAACAGTTCTAGTGAAGGTGAGATACAAGCAAAAAAACCTAAATCCAGTCAATCAAGGTTCCACATCAGGAAATCTTCAATAGACAATGGAAAGCCCCTGGAGCTGCTGAAACAGAATAATAGTGGGATTTATTATCAGCATCTTTCATTTGTAGAGAAATCAGAGTAGTAACTGAACCATAAAAAAAAAGGAGGGAGAAAAAAAAAGGAATGAAACAAGGATTTCCTGAGGAAAATAGATGAAAAATTAGCACAAACCTCCCTCAGAGATCACTTACCCAGGGCCACTAGTGAGCTAAGCTAGACCAATGACTCTCTCTCCCATGTGCACACATGGGCAGTTACATCCCCTCACATAAACACACACACACTAGTGATCTCAACCGTTTCCTAGAATGGTTCGACTTTAGGAAGATGTACATGCCTTAAGAAGCATAAAAAAACATCAAAGATATGAATGATGAGAATAGAAGGTGAGAGTCACGGAGAGAGAACAAAAGACAGGCCAAGTGCTACAATGCCAACCCTAAGGTACTTCTAAAGAACCATAGGACAACCTCTAACAGATCAGGCAGTTTCTCCATGACGAATTTATGGAAAGACATGAATAAGAATCCTGAAGACTGAAAAGGTGTAGAAAGGTTGTGATTTATACTAGGGGAAGAGCTATCTATCCACATTGAAGAAATCACAGTCCTCAAAGCAAAGTAAAGTGAGAAGGTTAGTGGGTGGGGGTAAGGGATGAAGAAACATAGTTTTATTTTTGTAAGCTGGCTATTTTTAAAACTGATCTTCAAGGCTAAACATGTTATGTTTATTTTGTGCTTGAGCAAAATAAAGGAATGGCCACATTTAAATTCACAAAGAATGCAGGCTGATGCAACACAGATCATCTTGTCCTGAAACATGTACACCGCCTGGGTTGTTAGGTTTTCTAAAAGATATTAAAATAAGCTTCCAGGAAAATTCAAATTCAGCCAGAATTCATTCATTCTTCCCCCTCATCCCCACCCCACCCACCCTGTTCCTCTTTATCAGAACCAATTGCCTAGGCTCTACAACCAACTGTTTTTCATTAAAAATTTTTCTTCTCAAAAGAATTTAAAAAAAAAAAAATCATGTGCCATAATACCGATTTCCAATATGCTTGATATAAAGCTTGTGCAATGCTGGCTGGCTTCGCAACACAAGACATAATTCTCTTATGAATGCATTATTTCCCATTTAAAGACTATAAAGACATCCATTGTACAGTACCTATGTTTCTTTTTCCCAAAGCAGTACATTATACTGATTGTTAGATATTCAAAACTAAAGTTATCTATACCTGTTGGATCTATCAGTGTGCCTCCTTATTTCTTACATGTGATGATAACAAAACATTCATTCATTTAAGAAGGATCTGAGCATTTTATTACGTTCAAGGAAGTTTGGGGTGGGGTAGGGGTGAATAAGAGGCTCTATTCTTGAGGAGCTTACAATCTAGCAGAGAAAATAAGACACAGATATGGCATAATGCCTTCTATGGTAGTTTAAGTACCATGACTAGTACAGAAAGCTAGAATACTTCAGAAGAGGAAGAAATTATTTCTAGCTACAGCAATCAGGGAAAACTTCATGGAAGAGGAGAGAGTTGAGTTTGTCCTCGGGGGAAAAAAAAATAGAATCTTAAAATGTAGACATTTTTGAGGGGGTGGTTTGCAGACAAAAATAAACTACTGGCTGATACTTAAAGTCCTTTATAACTGGACTCCAACCCATCTTTGTAACTTTATTACACATTACAATTCCCCCATGACTCCATGGTCCAGTCAAATTTCACATAGAACCACACCTCCATCTCCTAATCTTTATGCCTTTAAATTGGCAATCTTTCATGCCAAGAAGGTACTTCCTGAACTCTACTTCTTAGAATCTCCAATTTCCTTCAAAGTTTAGTTAAGATGCCACCTTCTACAGGAAACTTTTCTTGACTCCCTACCAAGCTGTTAGCATCATCTACCAAAAACACCTCACTCTTAGAACCATTGTGTACATACATATCTCTTCTAATAGACCGCAAGCTCCCTGAGAGGCAGTGGTTTTGCCCCCTTCTTTTTGTATATCTTGCATCTAACATGGTTTCTGATACACTGTGGTACTTAATAAATGCTTATGAATGACTGTGAGCAAAGATTCATGAAGTCAGGAAAGAACAAAGCATAGCCTTCAGTTGGATGAAGCTTTGAGTCAGGGATGGGGAACTTGCGGCCTGAAGGCCACATGTGGCTTTCTAGATCCTTGGCTTCAGCCTTTTGACTGATTCCAGGTTTTATAGAACAAATCCTTTTATTAAGGGGATTTTTTCTGTGAAGTTTGGATTCAGTCAAAGGGCTACAGTTGAGGACCTAGAGGGCCAGGTGTGGCCTTGAGGTTGCAGGCTCCCCAACACTGCTTTGGGATATCATGGTGGAAAAGTAGGCTATGGGCAGAATGTAATGGGCCTTGAATGTGAGGTTAAGCAGTTTAGATTTTATCCTATAAGCAGTGGGGTACAATAGACAGTTTCTGAATAGAGAATGAGATAATCAAAAGGGTACTTTAGGAAGATTATCCTGGCAGAGGTCTGCTGCTAGTTTGGGAAGGGAGAAGAGAATGGCATGGGTGACCACTTAAGAGGCTAATCAATCAGAAAGTGTTTATTAAGCACTTCCCACAAGCCAGGCACCTGCTAAGCACTGTGTATATACAAGTATGAGTGGGGTCCAACTCCCACACCGATTAATCACAGAAGGCCCAGACATCTGGGTTAAATCAATCAAAAGTTTAAAGTAGGTATGAACAAATACTTAATCAATTTGACAGAAATAAAGTAGTATGATCATTGGATAAAGACAGATGGTCCCACACTGGATGAATCTCTGATTGGCTGGAAGAATCTAACACAACTTTGGGCTATGTATTTAAACAGAACACTAGTTTGGAGCCAGTGAGTGGTGGTGTAAAAAATCCAATGGGGATAGAACTCCTAAGAGGGATGTGTTTAATTTGGGAGAGTTTCTCTCCACCTCATCCCTGCCCTCAGCCACTGGCCAAATGAGGACCTTGAACTTTGAAAGGTGAGAAAATCTGTAGCCCTCACTGATATCAGAAGCAGTGTGTAGCTCAAGCCAAGGTGACTGATGACAGCATCTGTATTGGAAGCCAAGATATACACTAAGAACAAACTGGACAATGGAAAAAGATACATCAAAGTTCCACAAGGTCACAAATTCTCAGTGCCCATCAAGGATTTACACATAAACAGACCTTCATCAAGATACCACAAAAAGAAAAGAGGATTTCTAGTAACCAATAACTGAGATTTATTCTTCCGCCATACAGGTTCCCTACCCATGTAACTTACTATAATTTTAATGTGTTTGAGTTCACTTTCCCCCAGGGACTTTGTGCAAGGGGAAAATATACCCTGGTTGTAGGAGGAGGGAGTTTTTTTGTTTGGTTGGTTGATTTTTTTGGTAAGAAGTGTGCTTGTTATATGTGCTTGGTAAATATCCTTCATAAAGCTAATAAAGTCAGACCCATACTCAGTGGAAAACATACCAGGGAGGGCTCCTCAGCAACCATACCAGGAACTTCTTCCCCCTAGAGTTACCCCAGAACCCTGAGGGGAGTAGAAGTCTACAGGAAAGCCCAAACTGCCAATGTAAGTACTAACTGAAGGAGTAAACTTAGAACTTGAGTGCAACCTTTTGACTGAGTCCAAGTTTTACTGAACAAATCCTTTTATGGAAGGGATTTGTTCTATGAAGTTTGGATTCAGTTAAAAGGCTGTACTTGAGAACGGTCATGGTGGCCTCAAAGCCACAGGTTCCCCACCCATGGATTAAATAAGGACCTGAAATAAGGTGGTAGCATAGAAAAGCTAGGTGGCATAGTGGTTAGAGCACTGGGCTGGGAGTCATCTTCCTGGGTTCAAATCTAGTCTCAGAGACTAGCTGTGTGACCCTGGGCAAGTTACTTAACTGTTTCCCTTAGTTTTCCCATCTGTAAAATGAGCGGAAGAAACTACTCAAGTATCTTTGCCAAGAAAATTCCAAATAGGGTCACAAAAAGTCAGCCCCAACTGAAATAACTGAACAATAGAGAAGCAACTGGGAAATCAATAGGGACTAGAAACCAGATATATGGAAACAAGGAGATGGAAGAGTCAAAGATTAATCTAAAGCCTGGGTGACCAATATAATGGTATTACTGTTTACAAAAATAAGAAAATCAGTAGGAAATGCTTGGTTTGGTAAACGCTGAATTTGAAGTACTAGAAGAATATCTAATGGAAATATCCAGCAGGTAGCTGGGAATGGGAAATAGAGGCCATGAGCACAAGCCACTGTTTTTCAAAGTGTGACAAGGAAAAAAGAAATAGTTTTTATATACCCAATTACTCACAATTTCTTTATACCTATCTTTTGTTCTTGGCTTTTGAATTTGTCAATACAGGTAATCCTCAATTTATGAACACATTGCATTACACAAATTTCAACTGGTAAATTCATAGAATTAAATTTCTCATAAAGACACTTATCAAGGATAAGTAGCTTCCCAGGTGAGTTCACAAAATCCTCTTTAACTCACAGCAAAATTAAAATAAAGCTACAATGTAAGATTCTTGAAATCAGGGTCTAGGGTTGTTAGTTTGTTTGTTTTTTTAATTTTGTCTTTTTAAGCCCAGCAATTAGTGTAGTACATACAAAAACACAGAAGTTTTTAATAAATGCTTGTTGAATTGAAAAATAAAACTATTTGGTAGTGTACTTCAGCCACAACTATCATGCTTTTGGGAAATGTGTTCTGAGTTCAATCCCAGGATCCCAGGAACACATTTCCCCTGGCTCTAATCCTGGGATGGTCTTAGCAGCAGAAAGTTGTTGGAAGCCCAAAGGAGACATTACTAAGCACCAAATCTTTGTTAATTCTCTACCCTTGAATATGAGAAGTTTCCTCTCTACTTTCATCTAAAAGAAGGACCTGTAATGGCTATTCATTTCACACCTCGTACAAGGTCTTCCCCTCAAATGCCATAATGATTTTAACAGCATACCAACACAGTTCATCTTGGAGATCCTGCATGAGAGATGAAACTCAGAAGGGCTTGTATTAAGAACAAGCATGACTGCATGACTAGAAAAGGAAGGGGTGTTAATCATGGATTGCAAAAAAGAGATAATGGACAGACTGTGTTAGAGATTGCCTTTAACAGGACATAGTCCCTGACCTTAGGGAGTTTATAATCTAGTAAAGAGAGAAGAGTAGCTAGGTGCCCATTGAACAGAGTGCTGTGCCTGGAGTCAGGAAGACTCATCTTTTGAGTTCAAATTTGATCTCAAACACTTAACTAGCGTTAACTTACTTACTTACTAACTTAACCCTAGGCAAGTCACTTAACTCTATTTCCTCAGTTTCCTCATCTGTAAAATGAGTTGGAAGGGAGGAGCCAAGATGGCAGCGTAAGAGCAGCAACATATCGCAGCTCTCACATAGCCACCCCAAAATACCCATAAAATATGACTCTAAACTAATCCTAGAACTCCAAAACGCACAAAAATATACTTTCCACTAAAGTCAGCTCGGCTACAAGGAACCATATCAGCACTGCAAACCCAAACCAGCCTGGCCTGAAGCCATGGCTGTGCCCCGGGGGCAGCTGGAGGGGAGCAGCCCAGCCCTGGCTTGAGCTTCGGGTGGGCGGATTGGCAGCAGCTGCGGCAGTATCCAGAACTAGGTCAGTGGGAATTGCGAGGTCGTGGGAGAAAAGTGGTCTGGCCAAACTGCCTCCAGGGCTGAGAAGTGGAAAGCGGAGGTCCTGCACCCGCCTCCACATTGCTGCTTCAGAGCTCTTAGCCTGCAGACTGCAGGGGGAGCAACTGATTGTTCAGAGGCCAAGTGCTCTCCTGTCGGCCTGGATCTGGATCGCGGTCTTGGGCTTTGGTCCTGTGGTTCTTTTTTATTCAGTGACCCAGAAGTAGTGGAGGGACCCAGCAACTTCCTAAGAGCTTCGGCAGCTGGGAGGACCCCAGCAATTTGGGACAGAGCTTTCCCCTCTGGAAGCAGAGCTCCACAGAGATTTAAAAAAAAAAAATCACGGACTGACCAACCATGAATAAGAATAAGCATAAGAAGCAGGGTAAGAACAGCAACCAAACCCTAGATTCCTTCTTTGGGGAAAAGAAGGACCAAGGCAGAGAGCTGCAGGAGGACAGCGCAGCCAGAGCTCCCCCACCAAAAGCTTCCAATAAACATGAAGGTTGCCTTAAAGCTA
>CM053591.1:68131685-68180979 GCA_028646515.1 Pseudochirops corinnae
GCCTCTTTTGTCATTTGAGTTAATCTATTTTTTAGGGTGTTGATTTCTTCAGTCATACTGCTGACTCTCTTTTCATGATTTTCCTGCAACATTCTTATTTCTCTTACCAATTTTTCTTCCACTTCCCTTATTTGGTTTTGAAAATCCTTCTTCAGCTCATCTCTAGCTTTAAGGCATTCTTCATGTTTATTGGAGGCCCCTGGTGGGGGTGCTCTGGCTGCGCTCTCCTCCTCCGTCTTTCTCCCATGGTCTTTCTTTTCCCCAAAGAAGGAATCTAGGGTTTGGGAGCTGTTCTCATTTTGCTTTTTATGCTTATTCCTACTCATGGTTGTTCATTCCGTGATTTTTTTTTTTAATCTCTGTGGGGCTCTGCTTCCAGAAGGGAAAGCTCTGTCCCAAATCTCTGGGGTCTTCCCAGCTGCCGTAGCTCTCAGAAAGCTGCTGGGACCCTTCCTACTTACTTACGGCTGACTGGATAGTGAAGACTCCAAGAACGAAGCCCAAGACGGTGATCCGGATCTAGGCCGCTCAGCGCGAGAGTCCTGGCCTCAGAACAATCACTTAGTCCCCCTGCTGTCTGCAGGCCATGGGTGGGAAGCTGCAACGTGGAGGTGGGTGCAAAACCTCTGCCTTTTGCTTTTCTGCTCTGGAGGTGTTTCGCCCGGACTGCTCCCCTCCCAACTTCGCAAGTCCCACTCGCAGCTGGTGCTAATCCGCTCACCAGAGAGGCTCCTCTACTCCTCCCATCCAGCCGCCCCCGGGGCACAGCCGTGGCTTCAGGCCAGGCTGGTTTCGGTTCGCAGTGCCGATATGGTTCCTCATAGCCGAGCTGACTTTAGTGGGAAGTATCTTTGTGTGCGTTTTGGGGTTCTAGGATTGGTTTAGAGTCCTATTTTATGGGTATTTTGGGGTGGCTATGTGAGTGCTGCGATATGTTGCTGCTGCTACGCCACCATCTTGGCTCCCTGTGAAAAAGATTTGGGGGTTTTAGTTTAACATACAACTATTGTATGACACAGCATCAAAAAAAAAGCTAATGTGATTTTGGTCTATGTTGAGAGGCATAGCTTTCAGAAATTAGATGGTAATTTTTCTGTTATAGCCATGGTTGGACTATGGATAGAGCATTATGCTGAGTTCTGGGAAGCAGTTTAGGAAGGCCATTGATGAGCTTAAAAGGATGCAAAGGAGCACAACCAAAATGATGAAGAGGCTTGAGCTCCTGCTTTATGAGAACTATTTGGAGGGAGTAGGGATATTTAGCCTGGGTAAGGAAAAAATACATCCAAGGACATGATAACTGACTTTCAGGTATTTGGAAGATTATCATGTGGAAGAAGGATCAGATTTGTTATGTTTGGTCCCTGAGATCAAGATTAGGATTACTGGGCAGAAATAATTTAGGCTTGATATAAGGGAAAACTTTGTAAATGTATTAACTAATTTGAGAGGTAGTGGGATTCCTGTCAATGACGGTATGCAAAGACAGTATAACCACTAGTTAGGTGTGTTATAGTGAAGTTTTTTCAACTATAGGTTTAACAAACAATTGTCAAGGTCTCTTCCATCTTTGAAATTCTATTATTATATGAAACTGTACATAAAATGCTTTGAAAACTATTAAAACAACACTTGGATAAGAAGCTCTCAAATCACAAAAAATTGTCCAGATATGATTGAGGGAAATTTTTACTTATTTGCTTCATTGCCTCTTCCCAAATAAATTTTGATCTGATGATCTGATACTATACAATGTGTAGTCACCACCTCTCCTTACAAAAACATAGTTCACAAGGCTAAACAAACAAACAAAACAACTTTACTTGTAGATCAAAGAGAATAAAAAGAGCACACAACAGAGCTTATGGAGAATAATACTTCTGGGAAACTGTCTTTTAGAAGCTTTTTCAGCTTCAATTTCTGATATGCCTTGGGTTCTTCTAGCAGGTTTTACCTAGAATGTGTCTCCTCAGAATGTGTCCATAACTCAGCCATTCATCCCCTAGGTGGGCTCCTGAAGTTAATTATCCCTTGTCAACATTCTCCTTCACAGATCATCTGGCCATCTGGGCACTGTAGCTCTTTGTTCTGCCTATGTCTCCCTACAGCTTCGAAGAGGTTCTTCATTTTGGCCAAAGACACTTGTTTCCCTGCTTTCTACTTTAATGCAGTCCAAACAAGGAACTCTGATTTTGCTTTCTTCTTCATGTTATACTTACTGATGATTTTTGACCCCAGGGAACCCTACCCATCAAACAAATATGCATAGATTCCTTATCAAATAAGATAATGCATCTGAAGCACATTGATTACTTTAAAGTGACCTAGAAATGAAGTGATGGTGATGGTGATTAGTTTCTAGGTAGCTCTCTCTAAATAACAGGTTAAACCAGGTAGATTTCAAAGTCTTATACTGTCTCTACAGAACCCAAGTGATGTGTTTCTTTATTTGTATCATCACCACCCATGGGTCCAAAGACTTCAGAGTACTTTCAGTTGACCTCCTCTTCCCACAATCTCTTTCTTTCCTGCTTCCTTTTAGGTCAATTGTGTGGAGCTATTGGACTTGCCCACATTTACTCTCCATGACTTTCAATATTATGGTGTTAGGACTGGGGCTGGGTAGTAGGGCTGGGGCTCTGGTGAGCCAAGAACTTATCCTGAATTGCCTAGCACCAGGAAAATGTAATAGTCATATAAAAGACAGTAGTGGTATCCTTAACTAAATTTGGAGAAGTATTAAGCAGTTAATCTGGAGTAGTTAACAAATCTGGGTCCCAAAATATCAAAAAAATTAGAGCTGGAGAGGACTCTAGAGAGGAAGAGATAGGCGATCAGAGAGGCAAAGTGTTTTATCTAAGGTTATCCAAGTTATAAGTAGCAGAACCAGGGCTGGTTCAGCCAACATCGAATGTAAAACCTTTATTGACATGTCTTTGTTCTGATTTTAGAAGCCATATGGCCCTCCCCACCCCCAACTCAATAAAAAACAACAACAACAACATCCAAACTCTAGCACTATTAAAATTCCTTGTAGTACTATTAAATGCCTTGTGTCATTAAAGATTAAAGTAGGCTGGATATTTAGAAGTTACTTCCTATCTTGCATCTTTCAAATGAAGCTGGTATTTCTTTTTCTTGGCACTTTACATATAACCCATCATTTCTTCCTAAGTGTTTTTGGAACTTGGAGCTAAGAGAATGGGTTGGATTTTGGTAACTGAGGGAAAACAATGAGTGCCTCCTTCTCTGAAGGAAATAGCAATGATAAAAAAATCAAGAAAGGCAACTTAATCCAAGAGAAAGGATGTTGCTATATCAAACAAGAATGTTCTGACAATGATCAATGAAACTAGATGATCTATAAAATATGCAGGTTAGTAAAAGAGCCCTTAAACTGTAAACTTTAAGAACAACAACAGACGGGAAGGAAATCTTGTGATTTAAACATTATATTTACTCCAGTTGCACTAATGGGTTTTGTGTACATTGCTTCCATATAGAGGCCACCTGTTTTTATGTTGTTGTTCTTTGATTCTTGGTAAATACTTTATTATATTAATCTCTTCACCATCAGTCCCTTGGTTCCAGCAAAGTTTGTACTTACAATGTGAAGTGTTTCATTTGGCTTATCTTGGAGGATACTATTTTGTCCCACATGCTGCTTTAGGCTAGCTACCATCCGTTGCAGGTTCCTTCTGAGAGCAAACAGCATATGTAATTTCCAAGAATTCTCATACTGTACCAACTGTGCATGCAAACCTTCTGTTTTCCCCCTTCAACTGGCTGGTCACCTGGTGAGAATTCTCAGAAAATGTGCCTAGGAAGTTCTATTAGACTCTTATCTTCTGGGTCCATGATAGATCAAGTATTGTGTGCTTGAATCGGTGATCAAACACCTCAGCTGGAGGAGGGGTTGGGTTTCTTTCACTTTTCACATCTTTTATAACCACCCTGTACTTTTCAAATAAAAGCCCATCTTACTGAAGATTTTAGCAGACAGCTCCACAAATCAAGTTCTCAATAAGTCAGTTGACAGTATGCTGTTTCTTTTTAACAGGATATTGGGGCTGATAGGGCAGCTAGGTGGTACAGTGGATAGAGCACTGGGCTTGAAATCAGGAAGATTCACATCTTCATGAGTTCAAATTCAGCCCCAGACACTTACTAGCTATGCGACCTTAGGCAAGTAACTTAACCCAGTTGGCCTGTAGTGCCAACATGATATTCACGGTACCTATGGTGGCTATGAATATACTGGCGTAACTCTGAATTACAAAATATAACAGACTCTTTACATGGAAGATAGAACCAAAACATTTATTCAAATGCCAGAAAACTGAATCCCAACACCAAAAAGCCAAATCCATTATAACAACAAAGAAATCTATATACAATAACCATGCAGGGTACACCTCCATCCCCAAGCCTTCCCCCTGCTAGGGCCTTCCCACAAACAAACACTTACAGCTCTGTCTGCTTCCTCTCTCTCCCTGCTCTGACTAACTTCCTCTGGGATCTGCTCCACCCTTCCTGCTCTACCCGTTCAACTAGCTCCTCCCACCACAGGCTTCATCTGACTCAAACACATGTAAATTAGGCTTCCATATGACTTAAGCAGGTCACATGGGCCTATTAATAGATAGGAACGATCTTCCCATTTACATTACCATTACATGGCCTCAGTACCTCATCTGTAAAAGGATTTGGGGAAGGAAATGGAAAACTTCTCCAGTATCCTTGCCAAGAAAACCCCAAATGGGGTCATGAAGAGTTGAACATACTGAAACAACTGAACAACAAGCAACATTGGGGCTGAAAGCAACATCTCTTTTACTTACCAAGATTAGTTTTCAAAGCAGAACTCAGGGTGAATTTCTAGTATGCGAAGTTACATTCATAAACATTTGGAAATAAACAGATCTAGGATTAATGACATGCGAATGGAGTATAACTAATTCAGCATTGCATAAAACTCTCATGTCGATAGTTCCTGTGTATGTTCAGTTCAACAGCAAATCCTTACTAGCTTCAGAGATAAGTTCTAATCGCTAGAGGAGATTCAAAGATTAAATGAAACGTGGGTCCTGTCTACATGTATTTTCCTCTCTAGAGAGATCCAGATCTCTCTCCATTCTTTGTTGGTCTTACCTAATTTGCCCAATTCATGATTATACAATCTACCCCCTATTTACAGGTTAACAATCTGTTTGATGTGAGTGAATTCATTGACTTTTTATGTAGTCCCAAAGTTTGTTCCATTTAGCAGCACTTATTGATTGCTTACTGTGTTCAAGGTGCTCTGGCAGATTCCGGGGATACAAAAATAGAAAGCAGCCCTTGAATTCCAGAAGTTTTTACTTTTCACTGGCATTGTGGGGGGAGAGAAGAGAGTGCTATATGTGGACAAATAGTTAAGTAAGGCTGATTTTGAAGGAGAGAATACTAAGAAAGTGAAGGGGAGAAAGGAAAGTGGAAAAGTATGTGAAGAAAGGATTAAGGTAGCATCTGAGCTAAGCCTGTGGGCCTCTGCCACAGGAATTGAAATGATATGCTGATCAGTTATACTCATACTGTTGCTCAGGAATTGTGCCTACTTGTTCTGCAAAGCAGAGTGAGTAGGAGAGAGGGAGCAAGCAAGCATTTATTCAGAACCTACTCAGTGCCAGGAACTGTGCTAAGTGCTTCACAAATATTGTATCATGTGATCTTTGAAATCTCCCTTTGGGTCCACATTTTATGGTTGAGGAAACTGAGGCAGACAGAAGTTAAGTAAAAATGGGGGAGTAGAGAAGGAATAGCGATATTTAATTGTTAGATAATCTGTAGTCATTCCTAGGGACCTGTCTTCCCTCTAGGCTATCTAGAGGGAAAGAGAAAGTATAATGACAGCAAGTCCCTAGAATCTATTAATAAGGATCATCATTTCTCTAATCTTACTTGATTAGACAGTAGCAGTGTCATATCCCACATATGATTGCTAGGGAAGCTTCAAGGATTCCCTTTTCAGGTGTCCCACAATAACAATGGGTCAGACAGAAATCCTCTTCTTCATCTTGGAACTGCCCAATGGTCTGAGACATCCATTCCAACAATGCATTGGAAAAGGAACAGACAAGACAGGAAGGGACTGTCAGGGGTCAAGGGGGCAGTCAATGATCCCAGTCACTGTTGGCTTCTTGGGCAATATCTATTTTATATCATCTCCCACTATAGTGAGCATTAACTTTAGTGAAGGTCTTTAGATGCCATCTAGAGAGGCTGAAGGGTATTCTGATGCGCAGGTAGAACTGGGACAAAATGAGGAATTTGCTAGGTGCTGTAGTCAGGAGATAGAAATGGCAGGCCAATGACAACTAGGTAGCACAGTGAATAGAGCACTGGCCCTGGAGTCAGAATGACCTGAGTTAAAATCCAGCAACAGACACTTGACACCTACTAGCTGTGTGACCTTGGGCAAGTCACTTAATCCCCATTGCCTCACCTCCCCACTCAAAAAAAAAAAAAAAAGAAAGAAAAGAAATGACAAGCCAGTCTAGCCTGGGGTTGCTCTAGGGTCCGCATACCATTCTCTCATTTCCATTCCTCTCATTTCTAAGAGAACTATTGGTGAGAGGCAAGGAACAGGGACCTAATTTTGGATTTGGGTGTTAAATTTGGATGTTAAAGTATCTGAGTACTACCCATTGATTCTTTCCCTCTGGACACCTTGATTCAGTAACTACCAAGATAATTCACTTCATGAGGGAAATAGGTGATGCTGATGGTGTGTATTAGGATTTGTTTCTGTAGGGCCAATAGTTGTCAACCTCGCCAGCTCCCTGGAAGTCAAGTATCTTGATGGTTACAGCATGGTTATAGATGATAGTAGTAGGGTCTCTCCTTTAATGAATTCAGTTTTCATAGAGATGATGAAGGGAATGTCTTTTGATCCTCGGAGTCCTTTATTAAGGTTTTTAGATTTGTATAAGGAATGAGATAGAAAATGAAGGTGAGCAATGTCCTCATCAATTCTGACTTTTAGGGTCTCTAGGCTTATCAAAATCTGTTAAGGGGAAGCCAGTGGAACAACTAAGTGGCCAATAGTTAGTGATACAAACTTGGAAAGGTAAGACACTGGATGCCAATTGCTCTTGCTTTGATTAACAAGTTAAAGGCAATGTCTAGGGAGATATCTCCCTTAGAGATGGCATCCTTTAAGTTTAAAAGGATATGAGTCTTCCCTGGGCCATATATTCAAATGCATACTCACTAGGTCTTTGCTAGTAAGTTTTGACTAGGTCCTTCTGCTCAATTAGAGTGCATGCCCCACCTTTTTTTTTTTTTTGTAAATGTTGGACAGAATTCTCTGAGTGTCCAATTGAGTCTGGATTCTCTTAATGGGATTAATTCAAAAGAAGAGATTATCTTACTTATAAGGAGTAGGCGGTAAGGGGTCAAAAGGATTGGGGCTAAACAGAGTATCTTGAGAGGAGAGTGTTACTGCCTTTCTACCACTGACATATTTTTGTCACATAATGAAAACAGTGTGATCTCTCCAGGCAGGCAAGGCAAGAATTTTGTACCTTTGGTTTCATTTTTATTTATACATATAATAAATGTACATTCTCATAGCTATCTGGTCCCATCTAGGATAAGATGTCTTCCTCCTCACCATTCATGATGATCTAATTGTCCCCATTGGGTGTGTTTTCCAAGCCTGTGTTCCCCAACCATAATTAAAAGCATGGAGCATCCATGGGTAGTATGACATGTCTAATGACTTGGTCTCTGTGGTGTTATATGTGAAGGGCCTTGTTTCTAGAGCATTCTCTAACCCTCTCTCCTTCTCCCTCCCTCCCTTCCTCTCTCTTCATCTCTCTCTTTCCTTCTCTCTTTCTTTCTCTCCCTCTCTCCCACTCCCATAGGGAGGGAGAGACAAAAGGAGAACAGTAGTCAATACCCAAGTCATGCCCTTAGTGGAGCACCAACACTCGTGAGTAAGAAGGTGAATGATGAGTCAGCAAATGAGAGAGGCCAGGAGAGGAGGAAGACAAGGAGGGATAGACGGTTAGATCAAAGTCAAAGAGGACTTATGACTAGGGATTGAAAAAATATGCATAAACAGCAATATGCTTAGAGTTTTAACTAGGAATTTTTGTACTTTGGGCAGGTGGTAGAATACTTTCTATTGTGTAGGGAAAGATTGGTCACAATATCAGCTCAGGATGACAAGGTGACAGTTTGAGACACGGTTACAAAACCTCTTGGGAGGAGGCCATGTAGAAGTCCAAGGGTCTTGCATAGGTTAGTTTTGGGGAATTTGCCATCTAGTAGTTTCCTGTTTTTACTCATATTTTAGCAAACTCATGAATTAGCTCATCCTAAGTGCTAAGCCCTGTTGTTTCTACATGTATGAAGCACTGTAAAACCTGTCAGCATCCTTGAAATTGGGTATTCTGGGAAAAAGCCCTGGGGGCCCCACCGTAGTTATGACTGTTATACTAATCAGGAAAAAAAGATTATTCTTTAATTTCTCATGTTTTAAATGCTTAGCATATTAATTCTTGGAGTCAGGGACCCTTCTTTTTCTATGCCCTATCACCTGTGTTGTTTTATGAGTGTTTAATAAACAAAATGAATCCATCAGAAGTGAGGAGGTAAAAAAAAAACAACAAAAAACCCCACAGATGCCTGAGGGTAGAATGAAATGATTATAGAAGTTCTGCAAGGTGATAACTCACTGAGGAGTCAGCCAATGTTCTAAGGCTTTTTTACAACTTTCACTGAAAAATTATGGCACAGTAGTGAATATGAATTTTTTTTCCTCAGGCTGTAAAGGCCATGCTGATGGTATACTAATCATGGTGGTATTGGTTATTTATTTAAATTAATGAAGGTTTGATTCCTGTTGACTCACAGATTTCTGAAAGTTCACTAAAATGTTTGATCTTCTGGGCCTGGAACCCTGGCACACTAGAAAGGGGACCATGTTTTGACCCAGAGGACTGGAGTTCAAATCCTACTCCTATCACTACTAATGTGACCTTAGACAAGTCACTTAACCTCTCTGGGCCTCAGCTTCCTCATCTGTAGAACTGGGAGAGAGATAGAAATGAATGACCTTTGAGGTTCCCTTCCAGCTCTGTGTCTTGATTCAATGTCCAAACCATGATTATTCTTTGCTTTTGCTTGTTCTTTGTTAGTAATACAGCCTCGATATTTCTGAAACATGTAGAAATCTTTCCTTTCTGGACGAAAATTAATAATGAAGTTCAGTCAGGCCACTGGAATCTCATAGACCAGTGGAGATGATCTTTGCTTACACAGTGACTTAGATGGGGCACTCCTCTCCCACCCCATTCTCCCTGCAGTAGATTTCCAGTGGCTCTGAATTCCTGCCTTGCTTAGGACAAGTTGCTCTGTTCTCAGCCTATACACTCCCCACTCTCTTTGTAAGGATCCCCTACTGGTACTCCACAGAGAAACCCCTGTCTGGTGAGTAATTCTGGCATAATACATAAATAATCTCGTTGACGTTTGGAACAGGAGCTCCAACAGGTGCACATTTCTATAGCTGGCTAAAAATGCCCCTCACATTCATGTTTTGTGTTTCTGCTGGCTTTTAGAGGAGTCAGAGAATTCTTCCTGAGCCATCCCTTATGCTGTTTGACTTTCATGACTGTCATTACTTTGATGGATCCCATGGTTTCTTAACATGTCAGAGTTTAAATTAAAACAAAACAACAACAACAAAACCCACCCTTTTATTGGAGAGCCAAAGGCCTTTCACTAGAGCTTAGAAACAACTGACTAAGCTACCAAGAACATGTTTTAAATATTTTTTTTTGCCAACATTCAACTGCTTGGATTGTTGAAAAATTGGCTTTCTGGGTGTTTCCTTCATTCTTACCCCCAGACTCCTTCTCCTTTCATATACTTCTCTTCCCTCCCCATCCCCCAGTCCATCCCCAGACGAAAGAGAGATGTTGGTTTTCTCTTTCTCCTCACTTGTTTTCCTTTCCATTGCCTTGGCCCCTTGTTTTGTCCACTGGCCAAGTCTGTGTGGTTCTTGGCAAGCAGCATCTTGCTTCATTCCTATTGAACCTTTATCACCCTGTCTGAGCATGGGCTCTACATGACACAGATGAGTGAAATTCTCTAAATTGAGGGCTGCCCCAAAACCTTGCCTGTTATACAAATGATTAATGAGAGGAGTTGGTGGAGAATCTGGGGACTGTGATGTGTGTATGGTGGGGGGGAGGGGAAAAGAGAGGGCTAGAGCGGCATGTGAAGGAGGGAGATGGGGAAAGTGCATGCCAGAATATCTTGCTGGGAGACTTTGCTTTCCTCTGACTTGTTAGGAATTTCCCTGTCGGTTTGGTTCAAGCATGCAAGGCACACTTTCAGACCTAATTCTTTTTAGTGTTCCCTATTCCTCTGGGTTGCCATCCCTGGTTCATTTAGGGTACTCTTCAGTTATTATTTGAAGACCAGGTACGAGTACCCTAAAGGAAAAGATTTCTCAAGGCAGGAATATTATGTAGAGAAATTAATTTACTTTTACAGAAGTGATATGTGATTTTGAAAAAATTGTTTATTCCTTTAAATACAAGCTCTGGGCTTTTTTTTTTTAAAAGGACCAATTCTTCATGGCTATATAGAGTTAGTCTACACTAGCGAATGGTCATTCATTTGCTCTACCTGTACAGCTATCCTTTCCATATCCCAAGGGTTAGGGGTGCAATGCCACCATGATCTAGAAAATCCATGTATAATTTTTTGACCCTCACTCCCTTCATACCAGAGAAGTCTGAATTTTTTCTTTTCCTTTTATGGGGTGTTTATAGTACCTTATTGTAAAATTCGGGTTGATATTATACAATACTATACATATATTTTATGAATTTCTGAGTTTTGAACCTTTTTTCTGTGTCAGCTACTGGCTTTCACGTGTTGTCTGTGGCTTCCACGAAACTCCCCAAACACTCTCATTTAATTCTTATGCTGAGATGTGATATATTGAAACAGAAGGGATTGTGATGTGGAAGGGATAATTGTATATACTTTATTTAGATTTTGTTGTTTGCATGTGATACTTTTCAAATAGAAGCTCCTTGAGGTCAGGGACTGTTTCATTTTTGTTTCTTTGTTGCCAGCACCTAGCAGGTATTTAGTGCTTAATAAATAAATGTTGATTAATCAGTTGGGACTATAGTATATAGTTTTCTAGGATGGAGGGCAAAAGACATGGTCCTGGGGTCACCCATGGGAGTGAAATAGAATGTCCTTAATCACTGAACTTCTCTGGTTTGCTTTGTGGACATTGTATAGCCCTGTGTTTCTGTTCCATGGATTGTGTTAGGTGAGCATAGAACCCAGGAGACATTGCAGAAAGACGTTAAGTCACAGGTACTTACTATGTGCCAGGCAAGGGGACTAAGTATTAAGCATGCAAATAAAGACAAAGAAAGAAATCTGGAGTCAGGAAAACTTGGTAAAAGCATTTTTTCCTGAAAATTCCTTTTTTTTTTCTGGTGTCTGTTTCACCTGCTTTTACTGGAATATGTGAGTATAAAACTCCTACCTGATTTTGATGTTTTAGTTACACCTGATTTCCTTAGCAACTAAGCAGGTGAGTAGGAGATGGGTTATGGAAACAGATGAAGCAGGTGAAATGTCTGTTGTTGTCTTTTCTTGGAAAGAATGATAGATATAGAATCAAAGGATTCCTGTTCAAATCCTAGCTGTTTTGCTTACTAGCCTTGTGACTCTGGGCAAGTCAGTGCATCTCTCTAAGGCTCTGTTTCCTTATCTATATGAGGGTATTGACATGAGTGACCTTTGAGTTAACTTCCACATCTCAATCTATGTCTCTTTAATCCTCTTATAAAAGCTGAATTTCACGTCACAATCTCCATCAGCTTTGCAAATTTATAAAAGGACATCCAAGGAAACTTCAGGCTGTTTGTCTCTAAGTATCTGCCAAACTTACAAGTCATCCTAGGCCATTCCCCAACAGACATGCAGCTCTAAGCAAATTATTTGTGTTATGTATTCACACAAAAGGGAAATTCAGGTTCTCTCAACTTGGTCAGATCTCCTGTTTGGATTCTATAAATCTCAACTGCCCTCATTTTTGCTACTTAGAAGATGTTGATTCCTCCCACTTCCCTAGAAATGGATATTCATTTGCTTTGAAATATGGACTTCGGGTTGAAGGATATATTGTTATGGAAATGGTCTTCAAAGGAAAAATGTTATACTTAGCTCAAAATGACTATGGATTTCCACTTCCTCTCCCTGCTATAGGAACACATTCAAATGCTGCCCATTAAGCAGAAATATAAGAACAGATGAATGGATGTGTGTTACTGGCCACCTATAACTACAAAACCCAACAATAGGTCTTTTCATCCCCATGCCAAAATAAAATCTCTTCACCCTTCTAATCCTAGTATCTTGTTATTAAATATTCACCCTTTTGGGTAAGAGAAGCAGGACTAAAAGGCCGATGTAAAAGCTTTGTGTTTTTGCTTGCTTTTGAAAAAAAATAGTTTTTCAATTAACAAGCATGTCTTTTTTCCTCTCCTACCCACCTGCCCATTTCCCACACTGAAAAAAGAAAAGAACCCTTGTAACAAATACATTATGTGTGTGTATGTATATGTACGTATACACACAGACACATTCACGTATTCAGGCAAAATAAGTTCCTATACTGGTCATGTCCAAAACTACATCTTGAATCTATTACCTCTCAGTAGGAGGTATATAGGAACATGTACCACCATTAGACCCCTGGCACTGGTGTGGGTCATTGCAATGGTCAGAGTTCTTAAGCCTTTCAAAGTAAATGATCTCGGGCCAGCAGGATCACAGGATGCTAGATTTATGGCTGGACAGAACTTTAGTGGTGGTCTTGTTCTTTTAGTGGTAACAATGACCGGTTACTGGATCTTTAGCTTTCTAGCTTCCATGTAAGCCTATGATAGCATGTTTAAAGCTATTTTCAAAAAGACAAAGTGCTTTAAGAAGCTAAGGAACAGCTTAATCCTCTCAACAACACTGAAGCAGTTAAGTATGTCCTTCATAGCTGAAGAGGCTGAAATATATGGAGGGCAGTTAAGTAATTTTGCCCAGAGTTAGACAGTTTTTAACAGGGCTGGAACCAGAATCCGAATATTCTGACTCCTACTGTGTGTGCCCTTTATAATACCCTGTCATTAAGATTTCCACTAGAGCTATAGTATTTGTCACTTTGAATGGGTTTTATCTTCTTATTCCTTTCAATCCATAGGGGAGATGAAGTGTACTTACCATGAACACTCCAACCACTGTTCCAGCTTTCTGACTTTTACCAGTCTTTAGTTTTCCCAAGGAAAGTTAGGTGGCACAGTGGATAGAGCATTTGGCTTGGAATCAGGAAGATTCATTTTCATGAGTTCAAACCTGTCCACAGAAACTTACTAGCTGTGTGACCCTGGTCAATCACTTAAACTTTCTGAGCCTAGGTATCCTCATCTATAAAATAAGGAGATACAATCTTTTTTTCTTGAGGCGATTGGGATTAAATGACTTATTCATGTTCACATAGCAAGTAAATGTCTGAGGTTGGATTTGAACTCAGATCCTGCTGACCCCATGGCCAGTGCTCTATTTACTGCACCTCCTACCTGGCCCAATTATATTGATTTCCAAGATCCCCTCCTAGTTCATGATAATATGAATGGAAATAGGGAAATGTCTTGCTTTCGTTTTTTAAAGGGGACTTTGGAAGGTGGGATACTCCATCTTGGGCCTTGATTTTTATTTCTATTAAAAGTATAGGACAGCTTATTTCAGGTATGTTTTGTAAGCTTTTAGAAAGGAGGTGATTACTAAGTGATTAATGCGTTCATTAAGTCAAATATTTCCAAGAGAAGCTAATTAGAGATTTTGGCTATATCCATTTAACCATACAAAAAAGGTAGAGTGGAAAGAATATTGGTTTTAGAGTCAGGAACCCTAGGCCTGAAATCAGTCTCTAACCTTTACTGTCACCCCTAAAGCAAGCTAATTGTAAAATGGAGATAAGTTTTTCATTTTTGAGATGTCATCTTGTGGTGGAGTACAGTGCACTCTTTCCTTGATCTTCTTCTAGTCACTGTTTTTATCAGTGGTTTTAAGTAGAACACAGACACATGCTTCTCAGCTTTATAGACAGAATGATTTGGAAAAGTATCATTATTCTAAGAGTATAGGTTACAGAGTGGGTGTATACCTGCATTGGCGGAGGGGGTTTCCTTAGGGTGAATTCCCTGTGCCATTGAAACCACAGGTCTTTCCAATAATAATGATAATTCTAGTTCAAGTATCATTTTGTCTTTTATAAGTGAGGAAGTGGAGGCTTAGCTTGGTTCGCTAATATTCCTAAGTGGCATCTGGGAATCAAACTTACGCCTTTTGACCCAGTGTTCTTTTCATTTCTTTTAGCACACTAAAGAGGCTTGGGGATAGTCAATTTGAAGGGTGAATAAGCTGCTGATAACAAATCACATTTATATAGAGCTTAAAGCTTTAAAGCAACTTATCTCCATTTTATAGATGAGGAAACTGAGAATTAGCTTGCTTTAGGGCTGACGGTGAATGTTAGAGACTGATTTCAGGCCTAGGGTTCCTGACTCTAAAACCAATATTCTTTCCACTCTACCTTTTTTGTATGGCCAAATGGACATAGCCAAAATCTCTAATTTGGGGTTGGAGCTCCCTGGCTGGTACCATCTACTTACTTCCTTAATCCTAATTTTCAAATTATAGCTACCATGGCAAGGTCCTCTTATGTTTGTATTTACCAGAACTAAGTGAAAGTGTCATATGTATTTGAGTGTAAATTCTATGAAATGAGATATTTTTTAAACTCCTTTTCTATTTCTGAAATTATGTCAGTTTTGAAGTTAGCATTTTTCCATTTTGTGTATTTCTCATCGATCTTTCCGTTTGAGCTCTATTAAACTTAGGTACTTAGATAACTGGAGCTTAATTTATATTGTTCCTGACACATACTACTTTCCTATCTCATCTCTGTCTCTCTAGCATTCATTTGACAAACATTTATTAAGTACCTACTATTTGCCAGGTATTATGCTAGGTACTGGGCATACAAAGAGAAATAATTCTTACCTTCAAAGACCTTACCTTCTATTTTGGAGAAAAACATGAATTTAGGAAAGTAGATGTAAATATGTAAAAATAAATGTTAAATAATTTTAGGGAGCAGTCATGAGCCCCTGGGGTTGGATCGGAATAGGTTTCCTGCAAGAAGTAGCAAAGAGCCAGAAAATATTTGAAGAATACTAAGGAATACTAGAGGCAGAGATGAGAAAGGAGTTGGCACCATTGGTGTAGTGAATGGCAATGTTGGATTTGGAATCAAAGTCCCTCTTTTCTCTCCTCCCTTCTATGAATGCTCCAAAAAATGCTGGAATACATAGTCCCTGTTTTGGAATCCTTGAACTCCAGGGAAATCTCAGTCTATAAAACCAGGCAAGGAGAATCACTGTTCCCATTCCTAACCAATCAGCAAGCATTTATTAAGTACCTACTACCTGCCAAGCTTGGTGCTAAATGTTGGGGATGCAAAAAAAGAATGAACCAATTACTCCTTGCAAAAATATATGGAGAAAGGACTCATAAAGGAGGATAATTGGTATATTGACCCACTATTAGGCCAATTATCTTCCTTAATAATTTAAAGCACATAACCAACAGCTTACACCACCGCCCCCTTCCCCAAGTACACTTGACAAAAATATTGGGAGTTTATACTGACGAATAATAGCATTAAAAGGTCCTGGCCATTGCCTGCCAAGCAGGGGAACTGATCATGGTAACTTGAGGGATTGAGATTTCTAAAGACAAGCACACTAGGTCCTATAGGGAAAAACAATCCAGACAGAATAAAGGAGGTGGGAACGCTGATATTGTCCGTAGAGGCCCTTCCAGGAAATACAGCCATTGGCAGATATTATGTGAATTAGTTGGTAGTGACTTGGGAAAGCAATTGCTGTGTGGATTGCTTGCTTGATGCATTGTAGGGCAGTTTTCATCTGAGGAGGCTCTAAGTAAGTTATTGATCCCTTGTGGGGAGGTAGATGACAAGATTACCCTCTGGGGGTATATTCATTGATTGAGTACACATTCATCTAGCCTTACTACAGGCGAGGCTCTCAGGAACCTCACACCTAATTTAGTCATGAAACTGAAGTTTCTAAGGAGAGGAAGGAAAAAATAGCATTTGTGTATAAAACACTTATTTACTGGCCTGCAAAAGAATATTTTGACTACAGAATCAATGTCCAGTAGATTTCTTCCTTCGAGACTGATTTTTAAGATTCATTAGCAACTTCACCAAAAAGACAGAAAGTGAAGCTCAAGTCTTTTACTCTGACTTCAGCTATTAAAGTGATCTTCTCAAAGAAAAATGGCTGACCATTTCACTTCCCTTCTCCTCATTCAGTCGTCTCCAGTGGCTCCCTATGGGCTCCAGAATCAAACAAAAATTCCTCTATTTGTCTTTTAAAACCTTTCATAACCTGGCTCCTTCCTACCATTTCAGCCTTCTTATATCTTACTCCCCTCCAGTACTCTTATGATTCCATGACACTGTTCTCCTTGCTGTGCCTTGAACGAGACATTTCATCCCCCAACTTCAGGCTTTTTCATTGGCTACCCTCCATGCCTGGCATTTTCTCTATTTTTGTTTCTGCCTCCTGGCTTCCTTCAAGTCTCAGCTGAAGTCCCACTATCTGCAAGATGTCCTTTTCCGGTTCTCCTTAATTTTAGCACCTTCCCCCTCTGACTACCCACAGTTTATTAACTAACGTGTCTGGTTCCCACATAGTTTTTGCATGCTGTCTCCTGCATTAGGCTTTGAGCTCCTTGACAGCAGGGTCTGTTTCCGCCTTTCTTTGTATAGCTTACCACATATTAGGTACCTAATAAATGCTAGTCGATTGATTGATTTCAGTGTGGGTTCTGTCCTGGTGGTTGTGAGAGGGTGTAGTGGGGGTAGAGGTGGGGAAGAGGGTTGAAGGTAGAATTCAAAACTATTAATTAAAGATAGTTTTTGCCTTAGGAGATCCATGTTGATATATATACATACTGGAAGTTAGTACAAGAGTCTCAACTAGAACCCAGGCCTTCTGATATCTACAACAGGCAAACAAAGAATCACGTACCTTTGATTGCTGGCAATGTACCTTGCTAAACTTTGTCCAGTGGAAACTCTGAGGTAAGCCCTGGGAGCCTCCCCCTATACCTTCATTGGCATGACAGACATCCCCAGGGCCATTCTAAAGCAGAATTGCCAAGATTCCATCCCATCTTCACCCAATGGTCTGCCATTTTTGGTGTTGGAAACAATCCTCTTATGGGTATCACTCAATTCAAGGCTTAGTTCCCAACCACATTACTTCAGGATATTTCCACATCAAGATTATATTTGCAAATATGGAAGGGTTTGGCCACTCCCTACTCTGCTCTGGAATGGGATTTTTATGTGCCTCCGGAACAGTTCAGCAACCCCTTCAGGGAGCTGTTTTCAGAGACCTGTGTAGCTGTCATCCTTTTTTAAAGACTCTCCAATCTTACCCCTCTGAGATGGGGCAGAGCAGACCCAGATGTAGTAAGTACCGCGCAGATACACTTGTGGGTTTCTCGGCACCATTTTTGGTCTAACTCTTTTCGTCTGTTAGCTTTGTGTTGGCAGTTGAAGGTGAAACACAATTTGAAAGCTATTTGTAGGAGCCTGTGCTTTTAACATAAACAAAATTCTGTAGTCATGTCTGTCTTTTCTACACATAGCTTATTTGTGGAAGGATTGAAGGGAAAATTGAAAGAAGGATTGAGGAAAGATGTTGAAAGGTCAGTTAGGAGTAAAAAGACCTGGGTGCTTAAGCTATCTACTTGTGCTTTTGACAAGGTCCTTGACCTTTTTGATACTTGGTATTCTGGTCTATTGAATGAAAGGATTGATCTGGCTCAGAATTGCTGAACTTGGACCCTGAGTTGCATCAGCCGGGAAAAACTCCCTGGTACCACCTGAATCAGATTAAAATGTAATTGGGGATGTAAATGCAGTTAACAAAATATTTGAATTTTTATGCCACGGTCTAACTCATAGGCTTATATATCAACAGCTGGAAGAGACCTCAGAGGACATTTAATTTGGCTCCCTTATTTTACAGATGAGGAAACTAAAGCCCAGAGGAATTTGATGACTTAAACAAAGTCAAACAGGTAGTGTCAAAGGTGAGATTTGAATCCAGGTCCACTGACAGATAATGTCTAAGTTCTTTTCAAGGTTTAAAAAAGAATCTCTTCCTGTCTGTGGCTGCTGGCAAATCAATCACATTTAGTTAGTTAATCAATAAATACTTATTGAAAATTTAGTATGAACTAACCAACGAGGTTGGTCACAAAAATTTTGTAGTCTAGACACACTCAAAAGGGCATTAGGGCCAGTTCAAAGCAAAAGTATAAAATTATATTCAGTATAGCCAGTAAAGTAGGAGATTTTTATGAGACATGGAGTAAATAATCAAAGCTGCTAGCCATAATTAGGAAAGGCTTGCCAAGATAAATGTCGATGAGAATCTTAGATGATAGATTTGGTTTGCAGAGGGTACTCCTTGAGGGGAAGAATGAGATGAGCAGGTCAGAAAGGTGTCATTAGGCAGAGCCAAGATAGTAGAAAGAATACAGGAATTTGCCTAAACACTCCCCAGTTTCCCTTGGAAACAACACTAAATCAATTTAGTTTAGTTTCCAAAATTTCTGGCGTGATACAATCCACGAAAAGACAGAGTAAAACAATTTTCCAGCCCAAGATAACTTTGAAAGACTTCAGGAAAGGTCTGTCTCACTCAGATAAAAGGAGAGCAGAGCCTAGTGCAGGAGGTGTCCAGAAAGGCCAGCAGGGAGGTTCTTAGCCACAGGACATGTCAACACCTGAGGCACTGTGATTCTGGCTCAGAAAGTCAGTTGTGAGGCTCTAGTCTCAACACAGCAGGCAAACTGCCAGCCCCAGAACCCAGGGCACAATAGGTGTTATGAGCCTTAGCTACTCTAGCACAGTGGGCAAGCCACTAGCCCCAGAGGCCCTGGAGCAGAGAGCCAGTGACCAGGCCCCTGGGGTCCAATGCAAGAAGATTGGGACAGTGCTACCTGTACCCCAGGAGCAGAGCTCAACATTGAAAAATAGCAAAACACATTTGAAGCAGACAGACACACAGAAAAGTTGCAAGACTTGAGCAGAATATATTATACTTTAGCTGAAGTGATAAAAAGCCAGAGTAATAATCCTGATCCTAGATAAAGTAGAAGCAAAAATATACCTAATTAAAAGAGATAAAGAGGGAAACTACATCTTGCTAAAAGGTACCATAGACAATGAAGTAATATCAATACTAAACATATAGGTACCAAGGGGTATAACATTTAATTCTTAGAGGAGAAGTTAAGTGAGTTACAGGAAGAAATGGAGAGCAGAACTATGCTAGTGGGAGACCTCAACCTTCTCGTCTCAGAACTAGATAAATCTAACCGCAAAAGAAACAAGAAAGAAGTTGAAGTGAAAAGAATTTTAGAAGTTAGATATGATAGACCAGTGGAGAAAATTGAATGGGGATAGAAAGGAATATACCTTTTTCTCAGCAGTACATGGCACCTACACAAAAATTAACCATGTATTAGGGCATTAAAAAACCTCGCATTCAAATGCAGAAAGGCAGAAACATTAAATGCATCCTTTTCAGATCATGATGCAATAAAAATTACATATAACAAAGGACCATGGAAAGATAGGTTAAAAATTTATTGGAAACTAAATAATCTAATTCTAAAGAATGAGTGGATCAAACAACAAATCATAGAAACAATTAATAATTTAATCAAAGAGTATGACAATAATGAGACAGCATACCAAAATTTATGAGATGCAGCCAAAGCAGTACCTAGGAGAAATTTTATATCTCTAAATGCTTACATGAATAAAATAGACAAAAATTAGATTATTGAATTGGGTATACAATTAGAAAAGCTAGAAAAAGAACAAATTTAAAAAACCCCAATTTAACAGCAAATTTGAAATTCTGAAAATCAAAAGAGAGATTAATAAAATTGAAAGTAAGAAAACTATTGAATTAATAAAACTAAGAGCTGGTTTTATGGGGAAAAAAGCCAATAAAATAGATAAACCTTTGGTTAAGTTGTTTTTTTTTTTGGAGCGGGGAGGGCAGGGCAATTGGGGCTAAGTGACTTACCCAAGGTCTCATGGATAGTAAGTGTTAAGTTTCTGAGGTCAGATTTGAACTCAGGTCCTCCTGACTCCAGGGCCAGTGCTCTATTCACTGCACCACCTAGCCACCCCAACCTTTGGTTATTTTTGATTAAAAAAAAGAAAACCAAATTGTCAGTATCAAAAATGAAAGGGGTAAATTCACCACCAAAAGAGGAAATTAAAGCAATAATTCGAAACTATTTTGCCCAATTCTATGCCACTAAATCTGACCATCTAAGTGAAATGCATGGGTATTTACAAAAAATAAAAATTGCCCAGAACAACAGAAGAGGAAATAAAATACTTAACAACATTTTAGAAAAAGAAATTGGACACTCCATCAATGAACTCCCCAAGAAAAAATCTCAAGTGCCAGACGGATTTACAAGTGAATTTTACCAAACATTTAATGAACAATTAATTCCAATATTATATAAACTATTTGGAAAAATAGATGAAGAAGGAGCCGTGCCAAATTCCTTTTGTGACACAAATGTGGTTCTAATATCTAAAACAGGAAGAGCCAAAACAGAGAAAGAAAACTATAGACAAACTTTCCTAATGAATATTTGTGCAAAAATTTTAAGTAAAACGTTACAAAGAGGTTACAGCAATTTATCACAAGTATGGCCAGGTGGGATTTATACCAAGAATGCAGGACTGGTTCAGTATTAGGAAAACTATTAGCACAAATTGACCATGTCAATAACAAAACCAACAGAAATCATATAATTATCTCAATAGATGTAGAAAAGGCCTTTGAAGAAATACAGCACCTATTTCTATTAAAAACACCAGGGAGCATAGGAATCAATGGAGTTTTCCTCAAAAGGATGAGTAGTATCTATCTAAAACCATCAACAAGTATTATCTATAATGGGAATAAGCTAGAAATATTTCCTGTAAGATCAGGGGTGAAGCAAGGATGTACAGTATCACAACTATTATTAAGTATTCTACTAGAAATTTTAGTTTTAGCAATAGGAGAAGGAAAAAAATTTAAGGAATTAGAATAGGCAATGAGGAAATAAAACTATCACTCTTTGCAGATGATATGATGGATTGCTTAGAGAATCAACTGAAAAAACCACTCAAAATATTTAGCAATTTTACCTTAGCAAAGTCACAGGATAGAAAATAAATCCATATAAATCATCAACATTTCTATATATCATCAATAAAGCCTAGCAGCAGGAGATAGAGAAATTCCATTTAAACTAATTATAGATAATATAAAATATTTGGGAGTCTGCTTGCCAAGGCAAACCCAGGAACTATATGAACAAAATTACAAAACACTTTTCACGCAAATAAAGTCAGTTTTAAACAATTGTAAAAATATCTATTGTTCATTGGTAGGCTGACCTAATATAATAAAAATGACAATTCTACCTAAATTAATTTACTTATTCAGTGCCATACCCATCAAACTACCAAAAATTATTTTATAGAGCTAGGAAAAAACAATAACAAAATTTGTCTGGAAGAACAAAAGGTCAAGAATATAAAAGGAATTAATGAAAAAAATGCAAAGGAAGGTAGTCTGGCCATACCAGATCAAAACTATATTAGGAATTATCAAAATTATTTGGTACTGACTAAGAAATAGAGTGATGGATCAGTGGAATAGATTAGGCACACAAGACACAGTAGTAAATGACTATAGTAATCTACTGTTTGACAAACCTAAAGACTACAGCTTCTGGGATAAGAACTCACTATTCGACTGGAAAATAGTATGACAGAAGCTAGGCATAGACCAACATCTCACAATTTATACCAAGATAAGATTAAAATGGGTACATGATTTAGAAATAAAGGGTGATACCATAGGCAAATTAGGAGAGCAAGGAATAGTTTGCCTGTCATATCTATGGAGAAGGGAAGAATTCATGACTAAGCAAGAGAAACCATTGTGAAATGCAAAATGAACAATTTTTTTTATTACATTAAATTAAAAAGGTTTTGTGGAAACAAAACCTGTGGAACCAGGATTAGAAGGAAAGCAGAAAGTTGGGAAATAATTTTTATAGCCAGTGTTTCTGATAAAGGCCTCATTTCTCAAATATGTAGAGAACTGAGTCAAATTTATAAGAATATAAGTCATTCTTCAATTGATACATGGTCAAAGGGTATGAAGAGGCAGTTTTCAGATAAAATTAAAGCTATCTAATAACTATATGGAAAAATGCTCTATATCACTATTGAATAGAGAAATGCAAATTTAAACAACTCTGAGGTGCCACTTCACACCTCTCAAATTGGCTAATATGAGAGAAAAATAAAATGATAAATATTGGACAAGATGTAGGAAAATTGAGTTCCTAATGCATTGTCGATAGAGTTGTGAACTGATCAATCACTCTGGAGAGCAATTTGGAACTATACCCAAAGAGCAATCAAACTGTGCATACCCTTTGACCCAGCAATACCACTTCTAGGGTTGTATCCCAAAGAGATCATAAAAATGGGAAAAGCGCCTAAGTCTAGAAAAATATTTATAGCAACAACTCTTTATATGGTGGCAAAAAAAATCGGAAATCGAGGAGATTCCCATCAACTAGGGAATGGCTGCACAAATTGTGGTATATAAATGTGATGGAATACTATTATGCTATAAGAAATGATGAACAGGTAGATTTCAGAAAGACCATGAAATGAGTGAGTGAAATGAGCAGAACCAAGAGAACATTGTACACAATAACAACAACATTGTGCAATGATCAACTATGACTGACTTAACTCTTCTCAGCAATGTAATGATCCAAGACAGTTCTAAAAGACTCATGAGGTAAAATGCTATCTACATCCAAGAAAGATCTGTGGAGTCTGGATGCAGATCAAAGCATACTACTTTCACTTTTTTTTGTTTTTTGTAGCTTTCCTCTTTTGTTTTTCTTCTTTTTACAACATGACTAAAGTGGAAATATGTTTACATGATTGCACACGTATAATCTATATTAGATTGCTTGTCATCTTTGGGAGGGTGGGTGGGAGAGAGGGAGAAAAAATTTGGGACTCAAAATTTTATAAAACATGAATGTTGACAATTATCTTTCCATGTATTTGGAAAATATAAAATACTATTTCAAAGAAAGAAGAGAAAAGAAGGAAGGAAGGAAGAATGAATGAAAGAAGGAAGGAAGGAAAGAAAAGAAAGAAAAAGAAAAAAAGAAAGAAAGAAGAAAGGAAAAGGAAAGAAAGAAAGAGAAAGAAAGGAAGGAAGGAAGAAAGAAAGAAGAAAGAAAGAAAGGAAGAAACGTGCACATCAGCAAGGCCATGTGGGGAGGAAGAAGAAGTTGGTTGATCGGCCTTACTGGAGCAGAGCAAGTTGAATGGCATGGAGTATGAGATTAGAGAGTTAGGGAGGACCTCAGGAGTGTGAACACCATCAATGTTTAATAAATGTTGTTAAATACTAAAGAACCAAGCAATTTAGAGCAATATTTCAAGTGAAGACGGGGAAATAGGTCACAAATGAGAATTATCTCTTCTTAAGGGTGCTAGAGGGTATGATATTGAACTTTTCAAGAGGTTTTCAGAATGACAATGCAGTTGATTTTCTGTATTTTTATGTAGTATTCCAAAAGTCAGCAGCCTTATAAATGGCCTACTGCTCATATAAAGTTAGACCTCAGAACTGCTCTGGATACTGATGGCCCCTACATACAGCACACCAAATAAGCAGCTCTTACCGGTAACCAGACTTTGACCTTGGTTTTGAAATAGCTGGCAGGGTCATGTGTAAAACAAGCTTAATAATCTATTTACATGACTGTGCTCACATTAATAATTACAGTGGCGTTTAAAGGAAGTTAATCTTTCCCTAGGTTCCTTCTACAAATGCTGACATATTTTTTTCTTTTTCTTTTTTTAACTTATAGGTTTTTTTTCTGTGAACTATGCAAGACAGAGCAGTTCTTACATTCCCATTTTAAGACTGCAGGGATAGAATGGTTAGATTTGAACAATGGGGACAGGGCTCCCATTATATATTCGAGCTGGTCAGAGGAGATTTCTTTAGTTGTGAAGATAATAATTTGAGTATGAAAAGTCATGGGGTCATTCAGTATGATTAACTCAGATTTTTCTCTGATAATGGAATGAAAACCAGCTCTGAAACCAGCTTCACACAGATTTACATCAAAATGTTTAATACAGATACAAAGACATGTCTCTGATCCTTTATATGGTACTGATTAGTTTTCGAAAGATACATTCATATCATTTAAGCTTGTTATCATACAACACTTGGCAAGCAGTATGGGGCAGATTGCCTTGAGTGGAGTTTTTACAATTAGAGTTCTCTACAATAATAAAATCATAGATGCAAATCAAAAACAAAAAAGAAAAACCATAATAGATATTGAAGATAGTAGCTCTAAAGGACTTGGAACTTGAATATTAAAGGTTATACTACAAAAGGAGAGAATCAAATTAAGTTTCAATCATAATCAAATTTCAAAGCAATAGCCAAGGGGGAGAATTTTTAACTAAACAAGCAATAAAGTTGATCACAAAAAGATAAAATATGTAAATTTCATTACTTACAATTAATCATGCTTTTTGCATAAACAAAATCAATACAATTAGAATAAAGACAAAAGGAGTCAATTGGGAGAAAATATCTTTGTACAAATTATCTCAATAGGGTCTGATACCCAAGACACATACATATATACCACATATTACATATGTATATATATATATATATATATATATATATATATACATATATTTATATGTGCGTATGTATACATATTATGTATGTGTGTGGAGACTCTTTTCTTAATGTCCCCTAAAGAATATGAATTGGGCATTGATGCCTCAATTAATTGCAGATGTTTTAGACTAGGTGATTTTAAAACATTATTTAATGTAGTTTGTCACTAGGGTACAAGAAGGCTACAATTTTGACAAAAAGTCTTCACTATAAGAAGAGTAATATAGAAAAAATGTAAAAGAATCATATTGTCCCATAGATTTGGAGCTGGGAGGGACCTTAACGATCATTTAGTCTGATCTTATGATTTTTCAGAAGAGAAAATCGAGGGCCAAAGGCATGAAGTGGCTTCATATTCCAAGGTCATCCTGGTAAGAAGCATTTGAACTAGAATATGAAATGAAACCCTATGACCCCAAATCCAGTGGTCTGGTCCCTTCTGCCTCTAAATCTCTGATCCCATAATTGGAATGGTAAGGAACTGGAGATAATTCCAGTCCAAGCAGGCTGTAATGGGAGGCATACTTTGGTAGTTACAATGGGAATAGAAAGGATGACTCTAAACAGAGACTGGGTAATCACTTTTTTGGGGTGCTGTAGATGAGATTCATGATTAGGATGGGGGTGAAAGGTATATGGTATACCTTCCAATGCTAAGACCTTGCGATTATATGAATACAAGAAATATCGTGGAGGTAGAAGGGGCAGGATTTAGTAACTAATTATTTCCATTTCTCTCAGAAGAAGAGATAACACCAAGGTTTTGAAAATGGATGACTGGGTATTTAGTAGCACCATAAACAGAAAGTAGTTTTCAGAAAAAATTGGTCTTTTTGATCTTTTGAATCTTGAGTGTTCATTATACAGTTAGATATGTATGCTGGAGTTCAAGAGATGGTTGGGCAAAAATGTAGATTAGATGTTATTCCCAAAAAGACATCACCCCATAACTGAAGTTATGGAAGTGGATGAGATTATCAAAGGAGAATTTCCAGAGAGAGAAGAGAAGGGATGAAGACAGTCTTACGGGAGCAGACACCTTAAAGAGTGGAGAAAAAGAATCAAAGAAAGAAATGATGAAAGGTAGGAAGAGAAAGGAATGTGTATTCAGAGAAGTCAAGGGAGGAGAAAATTTTAATGAATACTAAAGGAAGATGAGGACCATCCATTAGATTTGTCTATAAAAGAAATCGTTAGTGACCTTTTGAGACAATGATTTCTGAAGAGTAATAGGCTTAAACACCAAATTTCAAGAGGTTGAGGAGAATGATTAGAGAGAGTGGAGGCAGCTAGAAATTGAGTGGCAGAGACAAGGAGAGAAATGGGAAAATACTTCATTGGGACAATAGGGTAGAGGGAATATTAAAAAATCTTTTAGGATTACAGATACTTGACTAATTTTATAGACATATGGAACAGTAGAGGTGAAGAAGAAGAGGATAGTCATAATATTTACTCAATGCCTCCAAGCCAGGCACTGTACTATTTTACAAAATTATCTCATTTTGTGAGATAATATTTAAGAATTTATTAAAAATGTTTGAGAAAGCAGCATGATTGATGGTTCAAAGTTCTGGAGGAAATAGGAATAGGGTCAGAGACATAGATAGAAGGGTTACTTTAGGCAGATAGGTGGTATAGTAGATAGAGTGCTGGGCCTGGAGTCAAGAAGACCTGAGTTCAAATGTAACTTCAGATACTTTATATATGTTTGCTTCAATTTACTCATATATAAAGAGGGTATAATAATAGTATCTACCTCTCAGGGTTGTTGTAAGGATCAAATGAAATAATAATTCCTAAATGCTTAGCAGAGGGTCTGGCACATAGCAAGTATATAAATGTTAGCTATTATTATTAGAAAGGAATAAGATTACCTCTTAGAAAAAGGATAAAGGAAAGACTGAATAGAAATGATGTAAAATTTTGCTGAATGGAGGTAGAGAGCTGAGAAGCCTCACCAACAACAGTCTTGATCTCAGTAAGGTTGAAGAAACATGAACTGATAATATGTTGATCATAGAGGAGAATGTGGGAAATAGGAAGGAAAAGGGAGAAGATTTGGAATAGTTATTGGGGGATAGGATAGGGAATCAATTAGAATTCCCTAGAATGTTATAAAAATAGGCTTTTTGAGCATCGTGAAGGACAAGTTGAGGTTAAGTAGCATGATTACCCTATCCAAAAAGTGTGGGAAATAGCTTTCCTGACTAAAGCAACATAAACCTAAAGGAACTGGTGAATGAATGAATGAAAAAAATTCAATGCTCATTATGTGCCAAGAGCTTTGGTGAGCACTGGGAATGCAAATACAAAAGCAAAGACAGTTCTACTGCCATCCAGGATGAGGGACAACAACATGCATAGGAGAGTGGTGGCAACAGACGTAGGGAAGTGGATTGACACACCCTATCCAGGAACAATGCCAGAGTTCAGTTGATCATGGTTTATGGCTCTAAACTGTAGAAGTAGGCAAGGCTGAAGAGGGGATTCCGAAGTAGGTCGTGGTAGAGGAGGAAGGCATGTGAAACATAGTTGGAACTTTCCAGAAAGTGTTACTCTCCTCCTCCAGACTTTGATCAACCTGTACTTACACTATTTCAATAATTTTCTAACTGGTCTTTATGTTTCCAGTCCTTTGTTTCCCCCACTTTATCCTTTACTTGGCCACCTTCTAGTTTCCACACTTGTGATTCCATTGATGTGAATGCCTCCTACACTGAGGGAGATAGTGACCTTTCTACAATTTAATGGATGGTCTTAGAGTTAACTTGTGCTGAAAAATTCTTTACATCTCCCAACTTAGCTTTACTGATCCTCAGATGAAAGGCCTATAATCAGTCACCAGGCCCACACTCAATGCCTTTCTAACTTACTAAGACCTATCAGAATTTGTACTTTATCGGCATAGCCTTTGAGAAACCAGGGTCACCTCTCTACCACTCTGAGGAATCAGAAGAGGAATTTTGTGGAGGACTTTAGCCACCCTCTTATTAGGCTTTCTAAAATAAGTCATTGATTATGCTTCATATTACTTAGAACCTTCAATGGCTCCCCATCATCCATAGAATCAATTCCAAATTCCAAATACTTGTGGACTGACTGAGATGCAATGCTCTAAAAGGATTATTGAAGAACAGGTCTAAACAAGAAAAACATTACATAGGGGAAGGATGGCCTAGGTGGTGGTATTAGAGCAACACCATCCTCCAAGATCAGGAGAGCACCAGATTAGATTTAACCGAGTTGGAAAGGGAGGAAAACTGTAACATTTGCCACTGAGCCAAAGGTATTTTGGCATAGATCACTCCTTCCCTGGTATTTAGGGGCAGGTTTATTCTTTTAGACTCCTAGGAGATCTCAGGGCACAATGGATAGAATACCAAACCTGGAGTCAGGAAGACATCTTTCCTTAGCTCAAAACTGGCTTCAGACACTTACTAGCTGTGTGACCCTGGGCAAGTCACTTCTCCTTCTTTGCCTCAGTTCCTCATCTGTAACATGAGCTGGAGGAGGAAATAGCAAACCGCTTCAGTATCTTTTCCAAAAAAACCCCAAATAGGGTCACAGAGAGTCCAACACCACACAGCTGAACAACAACAAAAAGGGATTCCCAGACACCCTTTCACAGATAGCCTTCCTTCAAGATGAAGACACTTTAATGATATCCTTGTATTTAGATATGAGAAGGGCCTTAGGGAGATGAGTCTATTGGATATTCCTTAGCACTTGTTTCATTTTTATCTCAGCGCTCCCAAGACTCCTGAACAAAGTGCTTGGAACATAGTAGGCTCTTCATAAATGTTCATTGTTTGAGCAGAGCTGTGCAGGGAAGGGAGGGGGAGTTCTACTGAGGCAAATTTATTAAGCCTCAATATAACTGCCTAACAATTAATTATCTCAAAAGTAGAATAGGCAACCTTAAGAGGGTGGAGGACCCCGCTCAGTAGATGGCAATAACACAGATTGTCCACTTGCCAGGAATGTTCTCAACTTTCCTCAACCCTTTAATAGTTGTATGTGGGTGTATCTGCATGTGGGCGGACCTGCCTGGAGACGGATAGAGGAGGTTTCTAAGATAATTGGGAATATGTGTTTTCCTATGGTCTTAGGTGACCCCTGTGACCCCTGTGAAAGGATCATTTGACCCCAAAGGGGTCGCGACCCACAGGTTGAGAACTGCTGTTCTAGAGAATCCTTGTTTGTGTGTGCAGTTGAGCTAGGTGACCTCAAAGGTCCCTTCCAGCTCTGAGGTTCTGGGACACTATATCTTCACTCTTACCACCACAAACCACTCTGCCTGATCGCGAGTGCCAACCTGAAAAGGGAACTGTACCTCACCAGCCTAAGTTGCTGGCCACAATTCACTTGGATACCTGGGAAATGAATACTTCTTATTGCTCCATTTGTGTGTAGACTCTGGTCTTAATCTCTCTTTTCTAAGCTTCTCTCACACTTTGTTGTCTCCCTTTCCTCTGTCCAGATTACTCCTCTTACTATTCTTCCTCAAACATACCTTGTGCCTTCTTACCTTGGTGCTTATGTTAGGGTCACAGATTTAGAGGTAGAAGGGAATTCAGAGCTCAAGTCTCACCTCATTTTATTGATAAGGAAACCTGAGTCCTAGAGATATCAAGTGATTTGCCTGATGTCCCAGACTTAGGGACAGGGCTGGAATTTGAATCCATGGCCTTTGACTCCAAATCCATCCTGTGTCCCTCATACTTTACATTCCTGTTGATATGTAACTCATTGTTGTATACATAACAATATACCAAAAATAATAAGAAATTCGTTGTTCAGTTATATCCAATTCTTTGTAACCCCATTTAGGATTTTCTTGGCAGATACTGGAATGGTTTGTCATTTCCTTCTCCAGCTCTTTTACAGATGAGGAAACTGAGGCAAACAGGCTAAATGACTTGCCCAGGGTCACACAACTAGTAAGCATCTAAGTAAGAACTCAGATCTTCCAGGGCTGGTGCTCTATCCACTGTACCATCTAGCTCATAATAGCTTTGGTGGTGTTGATTTGAACTGAGTGTGAGATTGCTTATAGGAGTGGTGGAGGAGGGGAGGCAATTTGTAGTCTCCTCTTTCTAGTAAACATGTTGATATTTAATGAGACCATTTTCTGGAGAAATAGTGTGCCTGGATACATCCATCTGTTGGTTTATATCTGATCTGTTACTGTGGTTGCTTTCTAATGTACACATATGATATCTAATGGTTAAATTTCCATGTTGCTGAATACATACTTGCACTGTTTGGCAAACACACTGACGCTTCCATATAATGCTGCTAGAAATTCAATCAGCAGCCTTTATAGCGGCCAGTAATATGCTTTTGTTGCCGGTGTTACACCGTGCATGCCGATTCCCCAAAGGTTTTTATTGTCTCATTAATGTGCAGTTGCAATAAATTGTGTTGTCAGCAACCCGTTCTATTAGTCTGTGGCCTGTCAGGTGTTACCTCCTTAAATATGTTTGGAAAAGTGGGTTCCCATCTTATCTGTACCACGCTTGCCCCTTCCAATTTTATTTATTTTTTACTCATTTTCAGATGAGATCCCCTTTGAATTAGCTGGCTGACAGGACTCTTTCTGGAGGGAAAGGGATCACCCCAGCCTAGGCAAAGCCATTCCAGAGTGTGGAAGGCAAAGAAAGATCAAAGCTATTTGTACTGGGGAGTTGGGTTTAACTGCAAGGTGAAAGTAGGCTTCATAGGTATAATTAATCCTCAAGGTTCCTGAATGTCAGCTTTTGGAGTTGGTTCTGGAATGTAACTATTTGTCATCACTGTCTTAGAAGAGGCCATGGAAAGCTGTTGACAAACCTCTGTATGAACCTCTTTTTCTTGCAGGGGGCTTCTGTGTAGAAGACTTGCTTGGAAATTCACTGATTAAATTGTCAGGGTTGGACAGCTTATTTGTCTCTTCTTCCTGTGGCTGTTTTCCTAGTCTAATTATTGCTCTTTCTTTTACAGCTGAGCGGTATTGGTGGGTGGATGTGGGAGAGGCAAACTAATACTATGACATTTTGCCAAGTGTGTTACAATAAAAAATAACTCCCAAGGGAAAAGGTTAGTGTAGTTATCAAGCATGTTAACACTGGCATTCACAGATGTTTGCCTTGATGCAGGACGTTTTTGTTTCTTAAAAAAACCAAAACATGGACCATACACTATCTATTTTTGCATGTGTGCAGTGCCTGAGAATTTTTTTTAAAGCATGTACAGTAAATTCAATTATCTGAGCGCAGGCTTTGCACTTTGGGTTTATCTACAAGAGATTTTTACTTCCTGGCTGCCTTCCCTTTTCCACTTAGCAAAGGAAGGAGGGCTACTTCCCCGACCAACAGCTGATAGGAGGCTAGGCTACAGAGGCTAATTTTAACATTAGTCTAAACAAAATAAAAGTAGGCAGGTGAGTTCACTGCCAAAATAAATAACACATTACATTCACAAGGCAAACATTAGTGATTTGGGAATTATCTATTAGGAATTTTCTGTTTCCCCTCCCCTCTTTGTTAGTGCAGATAATAGAGCATTGTATATGGAATTGAAGCTGGGGTACAAATATTTTCAGAGCTAATTATCTTTTCTTCTATCTCCCTTCTCTAGGATCATCTCTTTGGGTGGTGGTGGTGTTGGGGGTGGTGGGGGTGGGGGTGGGGGTGGTGTAGTGTCCGTAGGGCAAAGGCTAGTGGTCTTGGTGCATGCTGACAGTGGAGATCAGGGAACTGTGGCCAAGAATTTGTCCGTGGCTTGTTTCATTGGGTATTTATCTTCTTCTGTGCCTTAGTTTTTTCCATAAGCAAAATGGAGGTTGATGAATTTTATAAAATACTAAGATCCTGGAATGCCTGAATGTGATTTACTAAGTAAGTTTTTGTTTTGTTTTTTAGTCTAAATATGTCTTTTTTCCCTTGGTGTGGAGAACTCTCAGAGGAGAAACCCACCTTTCCAGAGCACATCAGCATCTACTCTGCACATTGTAATTTTCAAGTTGCCTGGGGCATTGAGAGATTTATTGACTTGTCCGGAGTCACCCAACAAGGATGTTTCAGAAGCCATACTTGAACCAAGGTCTTTCTGTTCATACATAAAGCCTCACTGCTTTTCTGGCCAGCTCAGAATATACCCAGATTCTCTTTCCTTCAAGAGCATGAATAGGAGAGAAAGAAATATTTTGTCTTTACGGTTGGCATGAAATGGTTGTGGTTTTGTTTTTTTCTTGCTTTCTCTGAAGTAAGCCTAAAGAGCTCAAGGCAAAACGAGTTGGTTTTATTTTATGTTTTCTAATTTTCTGTTTGGGATTGGGAGAAGAAGGGTCATCCAGCCACCCCCGAAATGTCAGCTTCTCCCTGGATGTGTACAAGTGAGTGGGGGCCCTTTGGATGCGGCATGAATTGTTTTGGGGGTTACTTACTTATGGCGGTTCTTTGTCTCTTAAGTGAAGAAAAGAATGAATCCTGCTTAAGGTGTGGAGGCCTGCAGTCCAGGGATACTGAGGGGACTTTGTAGTTCAATTTCCTGAATTAGTCCATCTAAAGACTTTCTTTAAAACTCCTGGCTGAGGCCACAACCCTGTACAAAGGAGAGGGATGGGAAAGGGGTAACAACAGCTGCGCTCTGCTCCCTGTGTTCATATCTGCCAAGAAGCTTGGGCCTGGCAGAATATGCCACAAAATGTGCAGTATTAAATTTACAGGTTTAGAAGAACTCAAAGATTAATGGCATTTGTCTGAAAGTCCTTTGTAGGACTCTAATATTTAACCAAAAGAAAAATAAAAGGTATTTCTCAAAGCTCTTAATGAGGGATCTAGGAACTTTATTATTTTTTTTTCTGGAGGGGGAAAGGTAGGGCAGTTGGGGTTAAGTGACTTGCCCAAGGTCACATGGCTAATAAGTGTGTCATGTGTCTGAGGCTGGATTTGAACTCAGGTCCTCCTGATTCCAGGGCTGGTGCTCTATTTACTGTGCCACCTAGCTGCTCAGATCTAGGAACTTAAAAAAAATATTTTTTTTAATGACTGTATTTGAACGTAATTGGTTTCTTTTTAAATTCTACGTATTTTATTTTACACATTTGAAAACATTATTGTGATATGGACCCATAGACCATCAGGAACCTAAAGGGATTCATAACCCCAAAAAACTAACAATACCTGCTTTAAATTAACTTAATTTGCAAGAAGTTTCTCAGAGCTTGTATATCTACAAGCCTGTCTTCAGCTATGGCCAACTAGGCTGGGTCCATGGGCAGGTGTCAGGACAAACTCCTTGACTTCAGCTTCTGGGTACCTAGCTTCAAGGACCTTCCTTCTTTCTCTGTCCCACCACATACCACTAAGACTTTCCCATTTCAAATAATTTATTCAAACAGTCCCACATTCTTCGTATCCCCACTTACACTCCTCTGATCACCCCTCAACCACTGAATGGCCTTGCTATGTTTTCTCATGTATCAGAGAATAAATGAAAGCTCTGTTTGAGCCTGTGCACTATGGGAACGAGGCTGCGCTTGTGATCATTGGTCTTATGTTGAATGCTTTTGGTTGAGAATGATCTCATAAAAGGATCTCAGTTACAAATGATGCTCAACTCTTTGTGTTATAATAATAATAGCATTTTTTTTTGGTAAGGGGGAAAGGCAAGGCAATTGGGGTTAAGTGACTTGCCCAAGGTCACACAGCTAGTTAAGTGGCAAGTGGCTGAGGCTGGATTTGAACTTAGGTCCTCTTGACTCCAGATCCAGTGCTCTATTTACTTCACCACCTAGCTACCCCAATAATAGCATTTTAAAGTTTGGCGAAGCATTCGACCAATATTATTTAATCCTCACAACAACCCTCAGAAGGTAGGTACTATTATTATTTCTATTTAACAGATGAGGAAACTGAGGCAGAAAGAGGTTGACTCTCCCAAGGTCATTTAGCTAGTATCTGAGGCTAGATTTGAACTCAGATCTTCCTGACCCCAGGTCCAGGGCTCTATTCACTGTCCCACCCAGCTATACAAAGAAACTGACCAGATCTGTGCTCATTAGGAAAGTTCAGAATATTGATGACCTCAATGTCACAGGAGAGGAGAGGAGAAGAGAGGAGAGAAAATCCTGTTGTGTTACTCCCCACCACCACAATCTTATTTTATTTTTGTTTCTTGGCCCACATGGAACTGTTTCCTGTGTCCAGACTTATGCTTCAGTTGATATGTGACAGGGGTCAGACTCATTAGCCTTGTTTTATGGATCAGGAAACAAACACATGGAGGTGAAATGAATTTTTGCTGAAGATCATAGAGTTATGAGAATTCTAGAATCCCCATCATTTGTCTATTAATACAAATAGTTTAGTCTTCAGATCAAAACATTATCAACTAAATGAGGCAGTGAGGTGGTCCAGTGGAAAGTGTCAAACCTTGAGTCAGGAAAACAAGTTCAGAGCTGTCTCCAGACCCTTGTTAAAGTTGTGTGAATCCTGGAAAAAATCCTTCATTTCTGTTTCCCTTCATTTCCCCATCTATAGAATAGGGATACATTTCTGGAAGAGTGAGAGGGGATCTCAGCAGGCAAAATGGAACTTGCCCTTGGCCCTACAAAATTACTTTTATCAGTTGAACCGGTAAGTGGTGTGAAGGGGAAGCTGGATCCAGCTGTGGTATAATGAAAAAGATCCTCAATTAAGTCAGAGCACCTGGATTCCAACCTTCACTCTGCCTCTGAGTAGTCTGGTGACTTAGGGAAAAACTATTTAGCTTCTCTGTGGCTCAACTGTAAATCAGATACCAGTATACCAATATAATATATATCTGTATATATGCATATATACACAGTCAATATTTGGGTGTGTTTGTGTGTGTGTGTATGTGTAGCCCATATATCTATATATACAGCTAGGTGATGCAGTGGATAGAGCCCTGGGCTTGGAATCAGGAAGACTCATGTTCCTGAGTTCAAATCCAGCCTCTGATACTTATTAGCTGTGTGACTCTGGGCAGGTCATTTATCCTTGTTTGCCTTGGTTTCCTCATCTCTAAAATGATCTGGAAAAGGAAATGGGAAGGCACTCCATTATCTTTGCCAAGAAAACCCCAAAATAAATGGGGCCATGAAGAGTCACACATGACTGAACAATTTATACATACAGATATAAATATAACACACGTATATATAGATGTGAAGACTGCCACTATAATTTATCTTATATCATGTAGCATCAGCACAATATTCACAGTACTGACCGTGACTACAAATATACTGGCATAGTTCTCAATTGCAAAATATAACAGACTCTCCATATAGAAGACAGAAGTAAACATTTATTTAGACATCAGAAAACCGAATCCCGACACCAAAAAGTCAAATACCTCATAGTAACAAAGAAGTTAATATACCATAGCACAGCAGGGAGCCACACCATCCTTCAGCCTTCCCACAAACACACACTCACAAGTCTAGCTGTCTCCTTGGCTGAGTCTTCTCCTTCCTCCAGCTCTAACTGCTTTGACTCCCAGCTTCATGTGGGCTCTGCTCCACCCTTTAGCAAACTCCTTCCACTACAGGCTCCATGTGATTAGATTCAGCCTATTAAGGGGCAGGGAAGATCTTCAAATTCCCTTTACCATTACATGCCAGTATAAATTATCTCCCACAGTAGTTGTGAATATCACTAGAGATTATGTAGGTAGGGTAATACATAAATGTCAAAAGTTGCAATTATTATTATTTTGATTGTTATTATCAATACTATTCCATTAAACCTAAATACATCCTTTCTATATCCTCTCCTTCATCTCTTGATGACCTTTGATAGAGAGCCTGGTGAAGGGGAGAAAAGATTTAGTTCCTGTGGGTGGTTTGACTCTGGAGTCAGCAGTTATCACAATTATCTCTTAGGTAACCTCATGCAAAAATCCTAACAGGAAAAACAATCTCATAGCCAAATGCTGCAGACCTATTGTGGAGATACTCAACAACTAGTTTGTTCAGGGCATGTTTACACAGCCCAGAAATATAGAGAGGAGAAATATTCCCAGAAATATTTCCAGTTTTATCAGAATCTTTGTCTGAGAGATAGTTAAATCTGGGGTGTGATTGAAGAAATATGGTACAGTTTAAAGAAAGGTCTCAGTGGTCACTAACTTGAGGATGAACCTCCTTGCCGGGAGAGGACTTAGGGCCTCCAATTGCTCTGATCATACTTAGAGAAAGATTCCTGATTGAGTGGAACAGTATGATGACCACTGGTTACCATGGGATGGTTTAATGGCAGGAGACAGTAATTCCTGAATTCTTTGTGAAGGAACAAAAAACAAACCTGAGTGGTGGTCTGCCTCTATGACTTATTTTTATACCCATTTCAAAATCAGCTTTGAATACTAGTGGATTAGAGGAGGTTAAATATATGAAGAGTATGGGTGTTTAAATGCCTCTGATTAGAATTTGTTTTTTGCTTACTGTATCCTGTAGCATGGAAGAATAAAAACAACACTTACATATGGAAAACTAAGATTAAGCTGTAAAGGAAAATAAACTTGCCCTTCCTCTATGGAGACCAAACTTCAAGATGGAAACTGACACATTATATGAAAGTCTTCCATAACCCCTCTTAATTCTAATTCTTTCCTTCTTTTAATTATTTCCTATTTATCTTGCATATAGCTTGCTATATATGTATATATATATGTATGTGTATATATGTATGTATGTGTATATATATATGTGTATATATATATATGTATGTGTATATATATATGTATGTGTATATATATATGTATGTGTATATATACACACACACACACACACACACACACATATATACATACATATATATGTTTGTATGCTGTTGCCCGCATTAGATTGTGAGCTCCTTGAAGGCAGGGACTGACTTTTGCCCCTTTTTATATCCACAGAGCTTAGCACAATACCTGGCACATAGTAGGCATCTCATAAATATTTATTGAATTGAATTGATTAAAATGATGGAAGAAAGCAAAATTCTCTTTCAGGCGTCATAAAATTGTTTGACATGTTGATCTTGTTCTCATGAGATAACAATAAAATAAGTTTTTTGTGTTTTTTTTTTTTTGGTGCCTTGGAATCTTTCCACTTTAAGTCACTGCTTCAGTGAATTGTTTCCATAGTAGCCATTACCGCTCTCCAGCACAAATAAACCGACTAAGGATTCATTTTGTCCAGGACTATGTGAGAAGTAAATGCTTCCCAATGAGGAAAAAGCCACCTGCTCTGATCTAGAGGATTTTGAACCTAAACCTTCACATTTGACTTTAAAAATTAGATGAGGCAAAAAGGTTAAAAGGAAGGTAGGACTGTTGGTGAATATCAGTCTGAATACAAAGTAAAGGTCTGGTTTTGGCCAGTGGCATAGGAAAGAAATACACCCAAGGAAAAGTAGTGTTTTGAAAGTGTTTTTGGCTACTTAGTAGGTTAAAATGTAGAGAGGTGAATTATACCTGTCACTCCAGGACCTCCCTAACCTAATCCAAATCACCTGTGGAGAAGAATGGGTGGTTTAGAGCTAGTACTTAGTTGGTGGGAGGCAGAGAGATAGCTGTTTTATTTTTGAATGTCTTGGGGAGAAGAATTTCCATGACAACCTGTCTCTCTGTATCAGTGCTAAGGAAGAGAAAAATCTGTTTTGAATGACTTCTTCCTGAATCTTATGACCTTCCTTTGGCGCCTAGGAAAGTGTGCATTGCTAAAAGTTAGAAAGATGCCAATTGAAGAGATTGCATTTGGTAGAGGTGGCATTTTATCACAATCATGTTGGCAAAAGAGGCAACCTGGCACAGTGGATGGGGAACAAGCCTCGAAGCTGGGAAGATGAGTTCAAGTCTGCTTCTGACACATACTGGGTAAGGGGACCCACTTAGATTTTGAGTGCTCTAGACAGTTATGCAAGGCTGTATGTGGCAGAGAATATGTTGAGAGACTTTCCTGTCCTGGGAGTTCCCTATACCCATAAAATCAAAGGCCTATGCTTATTACACTGGCAAAGATGGGAAAATTCAGTATTGGATGGTCTGTGGGAAGACAGGCAGTGTGTATTCTAACCATTTTGGAAAAAAAAAAGAATCTCTTCACAAAAATTGATAAATTTGTTCTGCCTCTAGTTATTAAGTGGGAGAGAAGTCCAGAGGGAAAGATGAGGTTAGTTTTAGACGTGTTGGGTTTGAGGTATCTTTGGGGCCCTCTAGATGGAGATATCTAAACAAGTAGTTTGAAATATGGGATTAAACACTGGAAAGGGACTAGATTTAGGAGTAACTTGTAGAGACATAATAATTTTTTAAAAAATTATTATTTTTAATTTTCAAAATTCACTTCCATAAGCTTTTGAGTTTTAAATTTTCTCTGCCTCTCTTCCCTCCCCAAGATGGTGTGCAATCCTATATAGTCTCTACATATGCATTCCCCTTAAAAATGTTTTCACATTAGTCATGATGTAAAGAAGAATTAGAATGAATGGGGGAAACCATGAGAAAGAAGAAAACAACAAAAAAAGAGAGAGCTCAAATAGTATGCTTCTATCTGCATTCAGATTCCATAGTTATTTCTCTGTATGAGGATAGTGTTTTCCATCATGAGTCTTTTGAAGTTGTCTTAGATCCTTGCATTGCTGAGAAGAGCAAAGTCTATCAAAGTTAGTCATTGTGCAATGTGGCTGTTATTGTGTACAGTGTTCTCCTGGTTCAGCTCATTTCATTCAGCATCAGTTCATATACGTCTTTCCAAGTTTTTCTGAAGTCTGCCTGCTCATCATTTCTTATAGCAAAATAGTATTCCATTACATTCATATGCCACAACTTGTTCAGTCATTTCCCAATTGCTGGGCAATTCTTGGCCACCACAAAAAGAGCTAACATAAAGATTTGAAACATAATAATTTAAACTCTTGATATAGATGAAAGAGTAGAGAAAGAAGGAAGAAGTCAATGGACAGAAGCTTGTAGTGTGTTTTTGGAATGAAAAAAGGATGCTTGTCCTGGATTTTAAATGAGAGGACCTGAGTTGGAATCCTAGCTCTGCTTCTTATTTCTCTTGTGACTTTGGGGTAGTCACTTACTTTTTTGGGTCTCAGTTTATTCATCAGAAAAATAAAATATCCTTGAATTATTTGATCTTTAAGGTATATTCTTGCTTATCATGGTCAATGCAGAGCCCCCAAGGAACCAGATGAAAATGTAATTGGGAAATATTTAATAAAGGGAATTAAAATAGAATACAGATAATATTAATGTGTGGTTTTCTAAGTCAGTATGCTTCCTCTAGGGATCCTTATGTATAATTTTGTGGCCTCTGTTTCTGTTTGAGCTTGATACCACTGGTCCTATTCTTCTTCAAAGATAAGAGAGATAGCCTCTCAGTATTTATGGGGCACCTCCAGTTTAGAAAGCATTTACTTAGTCAGGAAAGATGGAATGAATTAGACCACAAGTATGTATTAAGCACCTATTATATGATGAGTACTAGGATTAGAAATACAGAGAGTGAGCTCAAAGAATTCATATTCTAATGAATGTCTAGCAGACACTGATCTACCACAATGACTCTTTCATTTTATAGAACTATAGATCACAGATTTGGAATTAGAAGGAACCATAGAGGTCATCTAGTCCAACCTCATTTTATGGCCTGTGGAAAAAGTTGACTTGCCCAAGGTCACACTGCTAGTAGATGTCAGAGGCAAGATTTGAACTCTTCTTCCTGTCTCCAGATCCAGCACTCTAGCCATGACACTACTCTGAATTGTATATATTGAAAGCTCTATTTCCTGGTGATGTCCTTGTTATCCTTCCTGGACAAAAGGAGATTTTGATAGAGCAATAACTGATTTGAATAGTCATTTCAAAGGATAGGTATCTATACCCAGTGGCTTAAATGAATCCTTCTACTCTTCACATGGTGTGGTTGGCGTGATTCCATCCCTCCATTATTGTGATCAGAGGGTGAGATACTGTCTGAATCTTAGAACTTTTGCATGTAGTTGGAAGCTACAAGTAGAGTGGATTCACTGTTACCTAGCCTTGCTCTAATTGTTGGTAAGTAAGGCGAAAGTTTATGTGTGTGTGTGTGTGTGTGTGTATGTGTAGCCTTATAAATGTAGAGGTGGGTAATGGCAGAGAGGTTGCGTTTAATTCATTTTAATCAATACTTTTCTTTATCTTCTTTAAATTGACTGTTATTCTAGTAGAGAAAATTATTTCCTTGAGGCTGATTTGTCTTTTTAGAATCTCTGATTTCCTTGGTATAGGGAACTTAATATTAAGGAGACACTCCCTCTCTCAATATGGATCAGTCACTGCTTTAAAATTTAGACACCTAGCCTAGTTGCTTGGAGCACTAAGAGGTAAGGGACCTGCCCAGGGTTACACAGATATCATGTGTCAGGAAGCAGGCTCTGAATGCAGGTCTTCCCGCCTCTGTCGTGAGTTTTCTGCCTTGCTGCCTTTCTTAAGGACATGTATCTAGTAAATATCTTGGTAGCTATTTTTTTTTTGTGGTAGTGGTGGTTTTTTTTCCCCCCTTTTACTGTAATCAGGTTCTGAGGATATACTATTTATGAACTTAAAAAAAATGGATTCTAATCTAATCTAGAAATGCAAAGAGTCTGAGGGGGAGTATCAAACATTTAAGAAGCAAATATAAACTGAAACTAGACCATATGGAGAATCATTTTCCAGGAAAATAGACACATATCAGGTTTCTCCAGCTAATTTTTCAGGCCATGCCTACTATAAGAAAGATAAATACTGTATTAAGTCTTTAGGCAAAGCCATTGGTTTTCACCTACTACTGCAGTTACAGGCTCCTGCTGCTTCTGCTCTCTGTTGAAACAAATACAAAATGAGAGAAAAAAAATTAAATTTATGACCTGCTGGGCTGTGTGAAACCTTGTCTTTGAGATGGAATCCATTCAGCTTAATATTTGATAAAGGCCTAAGCTGGTGGAATAAGAAAAATCCATATATATAAGAGAGTGAAACAAGATGTTATCATTAGCCCTGTTTAAGTAAACAGAGAGAGCCGTTCTATGAATTAAGTCAGTCAGTCTGAACTAGGGTTAAATATTTCCTTAGCAAATACTGTGGATACCAACATTAGATTAGATTCTGATGCTGCCGTCTTTCCAAGCTGAATGTGTGACTTTGGACAGGATGATAAAGGTTAATTCAGAAAGCATTTATTAAACACCTACTATGTGTAAGGAAGGCATTTGTTTTTAAAGATTACGTAGTTCCCGCTCTCAAGGAGGAACATCTTATACAGGTGAGAGAAGGGAATGTGAAATATATAGAGATAATATAATACAAAGTAGAATGTTATAAGGACAAAGGAGAGATATGACTTTGGGCAGAATGCTAAAGTTCAATGCAGGGAACATTTAGTAAGTGCCTTTTATGTGTAAAGCATTGTTAGATTCTGGGCAAATAAAAGTTTTAAAAAATTATATTCTTCCTGCTTTCTAGGAAGAAGATCTTATATAGAAGGGAGTAGGGGATACAAAACAGTCTTATTTTGCAGTGAATAAAGCACTGGTCTTGGAATCAGGAATTCATCTTCCTGAGTTCAAATCTGGCCTCAGACACTACCTGTGTGACCCTGGGCAAGTCACTTCACCCTGTTTGCCTCAGTTTCCTTATCTGTAAAATAAGCTGGAGAAGGAAATGACAAACTACTTCAGTATCTTTGCCAAGAAAACCCCAAATGGAGTCACAAAGAATCAGACATGACTGAACAACTGAACACCAACGATGGAGTTACAAAATATATAGAGAAAATATAATGCAAACTAGAATATCATCAGGACAGAAGAGAGATTTAAAGTGTTCTAGGAAAACTTTGGAGCACTTGAAAGGAGGAAGAGAAAACACTGTAAGTTGGATACAAGGATGAGACAGGAAAATCTTGGAGGAGACAGAATCTTCACCTTGAAGGAAAAGGATTCTGAAAAGTGGATTTGAGAGGGTCCGATTCAGGATGATGGCTTGTGGGATTGATTCTGAAAGTATGATGAGATTTGGCAACAGGTAATAGTCCAGTTAGGATGGAATATAGTCATTGTAAAGTAGAATAATATAAAATCAAACTAAAAAAGGAAGAAAAAAGTCTTTGGGCCTCAGTTTCCTTATCTGTAAAATGAAAGTAGATAATCTTCAAGGCCCCTTACATTTCATGTTGGCCCATAGTGAAATCCTTACCAGAGTGCTAATGCCTGTGGCTTGTCCCACTTTTCTTTCGCCTCCCAGTCTGGTCCGACTTACACATTCCTCTCTGCATTTTTAGTAGCTCAGTAGTCTGGAATCTTTGTAGAGGGTAAGCACAGTTCTTACTTGCCCTTTGTTATCAGCCAGCATTCAGGGCAAAGAAAAGGCCAGAACCTGATTTTAATTTATGTAAACTTCATTCTTAATTTGATTGTTCTGGGAGGCCTTATGGCATGAGACTACATGCCAACGTAGACTTGTATACCCATTTATCACAGATGGGCAAGAGGAGATCACTAGCTTATCTAGTCAGAGGGGCTTGATGCCAAGACGTAATTGTCCTAGTTTAAGGAAAGCATTCTGAACCTGTATCTTTTGGATATACAGCTGTATCTTTTTGGAAGGTTGAAGTGTCAGCTCTATCAGTGTTTCCAAAACTTCTCAGGGCTACATTGCATTAGGTTGTCAGAATAATCAGTGTTAGGACGGGTAACAGTTTAAGCCTGAGTGTCTCTTGGACTGGAAGCTAGTATTTGAACTCTGTATTTGAACTTCTCAGAAGGTTTCTGTGGCTGTATTTCCTTGTGATCATCTTCACCTTTAGCCATAGAAATTATGCACATTAGTTCCACCACTCTGAATTGATAGCTTTTCTTTCTATGTGTAAATTAGAAACTAAAAAAGAAATGACTTAAAAAAAACATCTCTGCTATGTCATCTCCCCCTCAATCTTAGGGTCTCTAGCTAAATGGTCTTTAATGACCCATCATTCTCTACTGACTCATTAACTCTAATGTGAGACTTGAACAGATTCAGATTCCAGAGTTAGGACATGGTTACTTGGTTTGTCATATTTGCCATTCCTGCTCCCTAATTCTAAAGAGCATATTCATTAAAGGCTGAAATGATAAATGCACTAGCCAGTTTAAGGACCTCAAATGTAATTGTTTGTAGAATGTAAGCCTCTTGAGGGCAGGGACTTTTTTCATTTTTGTCCTTATATCACCAGATACTGCTTTTTGATTGATTGTGTTTATCAGAGTGCCGTCAACCCAACAACCTCCTGAAAGACCTGGCATTTTTGACCCTCAGATCATGTTTAGAATATGAGAATAGAATACCAGCTAAATTCTGGGGGATGGAATGCCTCTCCATCTTTTGTATCTCGTCTGATAACTAGTATAATGCTAGAAGGGCAGCTAGGCTGGTGTAGTGGATAGAATTCTGGGCATGGGGTAAGGAAGGATTATGTTCCTGTGTTCAAATCTGGCTTCAGATACTTACTAGTTGTGTGACCTTGGGCAAGTCACTTCATTATGTGTCCCTCAGTTTCTTCATCTGAAAAATGAGCTGGAGAAGGAAACAGAAAACCAATTCAGTATCTTTGCTGAGAAAACCCAAAAGGGGTCACGAAGAGTTGGACAGGGCTGAAATGATTGAATAACAACAATGATAAATGGTGCTAGAAATGTCTGTTGACTGACTAGATAGCATATTTAAAAGAGTTTCACTTTCCTCAGGGTCTTCAGTCATTTCCTCCATGCTAAGGAATGCGTGGACTAAAGGAATAGATAATTTCGACTGGAAAATCTTTGCTCTCTCAGAACATATTATAAACAAGGGTGGTGGAGATAGCTTGCATTTATACAGTGCTTTAAGGATGTACAACAGGAATTCCTAACAGTTTTGTGTCATGGACCCTGTTAGCAGTCGATGAGTTCTATGGACCCCTTCTCAGAATAATTTTTTGAGTGCATAAAATAAAGAGGGCTGCAAAGGAAACCAATGACGTTGAAATACAGTTATCAAAATGTTTAAGAAATCAAGTTCGTGGGCCCCAGGTTAAGAACCTTTGATTTTGAGAGAAGTCTGTAAGTGTCCTGCAAGTATTAATACCTTTTTTTTAGAAGAGGAAGCTGAAGTTTATAGAGATGAGGTGTCTTGGCTACTGTCACATTGGTAGTGAGTTCCACAGCTGGGATTCAAATCCAAGTCTCCACCTGACTCTTTGTCCAGAACTTTTTGCCCTTAGACAATAATGCCTTTTAAAGTTTTAGCCTTCAGTTTAGTTGGAGTCAGTAGTGAGAGAAATGATGGAAGGCTAAAGGAACAGAGATGATACATTTGCATTGTTAGGCCAAGAAAATGCACCATTTTAGCAACAAGGCTATAAACATTGACCCAGTAGCTCATGTTTATTTATCTGAATTCTAATATTTGAGGAAGATTTTTGTGGGAATGTTTTCATTATTCTGTCTAATAGGTATTTGAAAGATGAACATAAAGGAAATAAAATGTACGTAGCCCTAAGGCTGGCACTTTTGACTTATGGTATCTATAAATGTGCCTTTCAGGTTGAAAGTAGTGAAGGTATTGGAAAAGACCTTTTTATATACTAAGAAACACATATCACAGAGCATTTCTCTTGAGTCTTACCACTGCTTAAAGAAATGTTAAAAAAAAAAAACAACCCAAAACAAAGTGAGGTATATATCTTGAGTGTACTGGGGACAATAAGGTTCTGTCAGGCAGTATGGAATAGTGGATAGAGGCTTTGTAATCAGAAATAACCTGAGTTCAAATTCCACTTTTGCCATCAGTTGTGTGTAACCTTGGGTAGGTCTTTTAATGTTTCTGAACCTGAGTTTGCTCTTTATAGAATGAGAAATGTGAATGAAATGACCTATAGAATCAATCAATAAGCATTGGTGAAGTGCTTTCTATGTCACAGGAACTGTTCAAAGTGCTAAGGATACAAAGAAAGCCACAAAGTCTCTATGCTGAAGGAACTCACATTCTCATATTGGAAACATGTAAATAACTAGCTACATATAAGAAACCCACAGAAGTTATGGAAGGAAATTTCAGAAGGGAAGGCACTAGCAATTGGAATTGGGTATGGTCGTCACCTACAGAAAGTAGGCTATGAGTGGAGGTGAGGAGGAAGGAGAACATAGGAGGCAGCTAGTGAGAAGTCATGGAAATGGAAAATGGAAGGTCATGTGTGAGGACTAACAAGAGGGATAGGGTGGCAGGAATTTAGACAATGGATGCAAGGGAGAGTGAGGTATAAGAAGCCTGAAAAGGTAGGAAGGGACAAGGGGGAAGCTAAGAGACATAGTAGATAGAGCACTGGGCTTATAGTCAAGTCCTGACTTCAAATCAAGTCTTAAACACTTACTGACTGTGTAACCCCAGAGAAGTCACTTAACCTCTGTTTGCCTCAGTTTACTCATCTGTGAAACAGGGATAATAATAGCACCTGCTTCCAGGGGTTGTTATAAAGAGTAAATGAGACAATAATTGTGAAGCACTTAGGATAGTGCCTGGCACACAGAAAGTAAATAAGCTTTTAGAAAAATCACTTTGGGGATAGAGTAGAGGATGGATTGGAGTGGGGAAAAACTTAAGTGAGCAAGGTCAAGCAGAAGACTATTGGAATAGTTTAGGGGGAGAGAGACTGAATTAGGGTGGTGACCATATGAGTACAGAAAAGGGATGTATTCTAGAGATGTTGTGAAGGTAAGCTAAGATTTGGTACAAATGGAAACCTCCTCCCCCCAGGTCTTGATCTATGATCCTTTGATCCTTCTCTCTACAATTGGAATAATAACGCATATTGTATAAACTCAGTAGAGTTCAATTTTATGGTGCTTTAAGGTTATATAGCAATCCTTAGGTAGAAGTTGTTAACCTTTTTTTCTATCATGGATCCTTTGTCAATCAGTAACCAATAAGGGATGTGAATAAGCAATTTTCTGAGGAAGAAATAAAAACTATCAATAGTCACATGAAATAATGTTCTAACTCACAAAGAATGAGAGAAATACAAGTTAAAAGAACTCTTGGGAATCACTTCATATCCATCTGATTGGCTGAGATGGCAGAAAAAGGAAATGATAAATGCTGGAAGGAATGTGGAAAAATAGGTACACTAATGCACTGTTGGTGGAGTTGTGAACTATTCTAACCATTCTGGAGAACAATTTGGAACTATGCCTAGAAGATTCTAAAACTGTAGGTACCTTTTCACCCAATAATACCAATACTAGGTTTATGCCCCAAGGAGATAAAAGGAAAAGGACTCAGAGGATTTTATATGTGATCTTGGAAGTGATAGTGAAGCACTGGAGTTTATTGAATAGGAATGGGGTGGGATGGTCATACCTGTGCTATAGAAAGATTACTTTGGCAGTTTAGTAGGGGATAAAATCCAAATAGGGAGAGAGTTGAGACCAACCAGCAAGCTGTTATAGTGGTCCAAGTGAGTACACCAGAGCCATAGTGTACTCTCTTCCTATTTGTTTCTGGGCCCAGCTCCTTGTCCATTTGCAGAGCATGTCCAAGATAGAGGTACTATTGAATGAGATGTGTGGGTTCTCCTTTAAATTGCCTAACAAAGTGAGAACAATGGATACACATTATCCATTTGACTTTACTTGTGTTGATAGGTGAGCTGAAAACTTGGTCATTATGGATTTCTTTTAGGAGACTGAAATATTTTGGGACTTAAGGTAATCAACAAAATGTTATCTGCAAGCAGGATTTTTCAGTTTTTAGGGAATCCTTTATTGATCTGGATTTAGCTTACTCTTTTTTCCTCAAACTGAGACAGTTCACCTCTCCTTTGGCAGCCTGAGGGCTCCCCATTCCTGGGGCTCACCATATAGTAGAAATTACCAATTAGTTTAAGTTTATTGCAATTTAAAACTCTTGAACGCAAGTAATCCAGGAGCCTCCGCTTCCACTAGTAGCAGGGCACCACCCCTGGTACACCAAGCATTTTTCATGAGTTTATATCTCCCTGTTTTATGCCTTTCTTGATATTAATAACTAGAGAAGTTTGCTAAACAATATTAATCCTGTTTTATCTTTCATTGAGTTTTTACAATTTTGAAATATGAATAGGAGATATTCTATTGGAGAGCAGCATTTTGCTCTACTAAAACAAATGTATATATTTTTATAGTTAACAAAGAATAGATATGATGCAACTTTAAGTCAATTATGGGATTGTAAAGATATAGTCAGCTAAGGAATATTGGCTGTCATCCAAGCCTAGAATGTCTTCCCCCTAACCCCTCACTTTTGCCTCCTCATTTCCCTGGCTTTCTTTGAGACTCAGCTCAAACCCTACTTTCTAGAGAAGGCCTTCCAAGTCCTCCATTCTCCCTACCCCTCATCTAGGCCCTTCAAGCTTAGATGATCTTCCATCTGTTGGGAATGTATCTTTGTATGTTGTTTCCCTGATTAGACTGTGATCTTTTTGAGGGCAGGAATCATGTATTTGCCTTTCTTTGTATCTTCAGTACTTAAAAACTATGCCTTAAACCCAGATCACTCTGGCTCTCGTTGATTGGCCAACAATAGGTCCCACCCCAAGCCTCACTTGATCATTGTTTGGGCTCTGATGCCTCAGAGTGAGTGTAAATAACAATTGTTTCTGTTTTGGTCAGAAACCCTAAGGGTCTCCCCCACCCTCCACCCCCCATTGATTTCTTTTTTGACTAGTAAAAGAGACCATTCTTTGCCCCATTTTTAACCTAGCCTTAATCACCCAATAGCCATTGCTTCAGTCAAACTGAGACCTGGGAAAGACCTTGGCTTAAAAAAGCCAAGGTTTCCCATTGTATCAGGGGCCATCTCCAATTGTTCTGATCTGTGTCATGCCACTGGACCCAGATGGTTCCCAAGAGGAAAATGAAGCAGATGACTTTGCACAGACTTCCTTCACTTAAATCCAATTCACTTGCAAGTCATGACATCACCTTTCTGATGTCCTGGTCCTCTTTGAGAATGAAGGGCAAACAATGAATGAATTAATGGTGTCAGTAACAATCTCTTAATAAATGCTTCTTTAGTGGCTAACAGGTTGACTGCTTTAATGATGATGGATTCAGAAACATGATAGAAAAGTCCTTAGAAGGCTATCTAATATAACCCTCTTGTTTTCTATTTGAGGAAACTGAGACCTAATGAGGTTAAGGGTCTCATCCAATGTTACATGGCTGATGAGGCACAGGATGACTTTCATGTGTCTAATTTAGATTAATCTCATAAAAATGTTACCAGGATGGTAAAAGTTGGTGAAAATATGGGTCAGAAATTAGTGATATTCTTTTGGTCTCTTAAAAAAAAAGATAGGTTCATCGACCTAGAATTGGAAGAGACCTCAGATGCCAATATCTTCATTTTATAGATTTTGATTCTTATTAATTAATTTATTTTTAGTTTTCAAAATTCATTTCCACAAAATTTTGAGTTATTATTTTTCTCCCTGTCTTTCTCTTACCCCCATCCCAAAATAGCAAGCCTACTGAATATCCTTTCCCCCAATCTGTTGTCTCTTATATAGTCCCCCATCATCCCCGCTAACTTTCTAGTAGGGGAAGATGGACTTCTACACCCCAGTGCCTATATATCCTATTTCCCAGTTGCATGTAAAAAAAAAATTTAAACATTTGCTTTTTGTTTTTAAAACTTAGAGTTCCAGATTTTTTCCATTCTTCCCTCCTCACCCTCTCCCACTGGGGAGATAAGCAATTCAATATAGTTGTACATGTATAAGTTACCCAAATCATTTCCATAATGGCTATATACTGAAAGACTAACTATATTTCTCTCCATCCTATCCTGCCCCCCACTTATTCTATTTTCTCCTTTGACCTTATCCCTTTTCAAAAGTGTTTGCTTCTAACTACCGTCTCCCCCAATCTGCCCTCCCTTCTATCATTCCCTCTCTTATACCCTAGCCCCCTATTTTCCTATAGGGTAAGATACCCAATTGAGTGTGTATGTTATTCCCTCCTTAAGACAAATTCAATGAGAATAAGGTTGTCCCATTCCCTTTCACCTTCCTGCTCTTCCCCTCCTTCTCTTACCTCTTTTATATGAGATAATTTACCCTAATCTATCTCTCCCTTTCTCCTTCTCCAAATAAATTCCTCTCTCACCTCTTAATTTTATTTTTTTTAGATATCATCCCTTCATATTCAACTCGTCCTGTGCCCTCTGTCTATGTATACATGAATATACAAATGGCC
>CM053591.1:68181479-68203604 GCA_028646515.1 Pseudochirops corinnae
TAATCTATTTTTTAGGGTGTTGATTTCTTCAGTCATACTGCTGACTCTCTTTTCATGATTTTCCTGCAACATTCTTATTTCTCTTCCCAATTTTTCTTCCACTTCCCTTATTTGGTTTTGAAAATCCTTCTTCAGCTCATCTCTAGCTTTAAGGCATTCGTCATGTTTATTGGAGGCCCCTGGTTGGGGCACTCTGGCTGCGCACTCCTCCTCCCTTTCTCTCCCATGATCTTTCTTTTCCCCAAAGAAAGAATCTAGGGTTTGGGTGTTGTTCTTACTTTGATTCTTATGCTTATTCTTACTCACGGTTGTTTAGTCCGTGATTTTTTTTTTAAATCTCTGTGGGTCTCTGCTTCCAGAAGGGAAAGCTCTGTTCCAAATCGCTGGGGTCCTCCTGGCTGCCGTAGCTCTCAGGAAGCTGCTGGGACCCTTCCTACTTACTTCCAGCTCGCTGCATAATGAGGACTCCAAGACCGAGGCCCAAGACTGTGATCCGGATCCAGGCTGCTCAACGCAAGAGCACTGGCCTCAGAACAATTGCTTAGTCCCCCTGCTGTCTGCAGGCCACGGGTGGGAAGCTGCAATGCAGAGGCGGGTGCAAAACCTCTGCCTTTCGCTTTTCCACTCTGGGGGCCTTTCGGCCAGACTGCTCCCCTCCCAACTTCGCAAGTCCCAGTGACCTAGGTCTGAATGCTGCTGGCAGCTGCTGCTAATCCGCTCACCAGAGAGGCTCCTCTGCTCCTCCCGTCCAGCTGCCCCCGGGGCACAGCTTCGGCTTGAGGTCAGGCTGGTTTTGGTTCGCAGTGCTGATATGGTTCCTCATAGCTGAGCTGACTTTAGTGGGAAGTATCTTTGCGTTTTGGAGTTCTAGGATTGGTTTAGAGTCCTATTTTATGGGTATTTTGGAGTTGCTATGTGAGAGCTGCGATATGTTGCTGCTGCTATGCCGCCATCTTGGCTCCGCCCCCCTTGTTATTTCTTTAACTGAAAGATGTTCAGGGTTTAGAGTTTTTTGTTTGATTGATTGATTTTGGTCTAGATTTGTGATTTCTTTGGGATCTCCAGCCCTAGTATAGAGATTTCTGTCATATACAGACCAACAAATTGTTTCCAATTTGTATATAGTCTTAGAGAGTTACCTCAGGGCACAGAGTAAGTAATTTCCCCAAGATCACAACATCTAGATATTTCTGATGTGGAAGCCAGTCTTTTGTTCCCCATAGTATGTTACCTTTAAATAGAAATTTAGATAATTCCATTTAATCATTCAATTAAGCAAACATTTAAACACCTGTTTTGTACAAGACACTGTGAATGTAAAGACAAAGTTCAAATAAGCCCCTTTCCTCAAGAAGCTCACATTCTAATCAATATAAAAACGATTATTCTTTAAGAGTCTTGTCCATTAAGCCAATATTGAAAAAGTATTATCTAGAATGCAGTAATTTTGCTAGCCACTGGGAATACAAAGCGAATTCAGATAAAATCCTCACCCTGAGATGGTCATTTCCTGGTAGATAAGGCAAGACACAATTCTGATATTCATGTTAGAGTGTATGGAGTACATAGAAATACCAACAAAATGCTTTGAGAGATTTAAGTGGGAGACAGAAGATTCTCAGCTGAGGGAGAAACAAAGAAGGCATTATGGAGAACATATGACTTGAACCAGACCTTGAAAGGGGAAGGGAATAAGCATTTGTATATTGCCTACTATCATTTGATCCTCACAACAACTCTGGAAAGGAGTTGCTTTTATGCTTACTTTACGGTTGAGGAAACTGAGGCAAACACAGGTTAAGTGACTTGCCCAGCTTCACACAACTAGGTGTGACCCAGTAGCATATAATAGAACCATGATTCAAACCCAGGTCCCCAAATACAGTGCTCTTAGCCTTGAATGCTAGACTATAGAGCATCAACTAATATTTTACTTAACAGCAACAAAAGTTTAATTTTTTTTCTTCATATGCCTTTGTAAGAGTAAGCTGTTTGATATAAGGCTACCATTGGCTTGATGCATTAATAATAACAATGATCACTATAATATAACAGATTGCAATCTGACCCATGGATGCAGAATTAGAAGACAATACTGTTGATGAAAGTGAGTCTGGATTTGAACTCAGGCCTTTCTCACTCTAAATCTAGTGCTCTATGCACGCAGCCACCTAGCTGCTTCAAAGGAAGGAAAGGTTTTGTCTTTCTGACACACGAGCCATGCTAGAAGGAGAAGAAGGAACAGTATGAAATTGGGTAATTGTGAATAGCCCCATCTGGCTGATATATAAAGTACCAGGGAAAAGTGGAGCCAAGGGAGGGAGATCCAAGATGGTGAGGAGGAGTGGAATGATGCCATATCAAGGGCAGTCCTTGGTGAAGTTTAGCCCAGAGAGGAAAATTCAGGAAGGGAAGAGAATAACCATTTATATATTGCCTACTGTGTGCCAGGCATCATACTTTGCATAAGCACTTTGCAAATATCTCATTTAATCATCCCAACATGGGAGGCAGGTGTTATTATCATCCTTATTTTACAGATAAGGAAACTGAAGCAAAGAGGATAAGTGACTTACTCAAGGTCATATAGCTAGTAAACATATGAGGCTGAATTGGAATGCAGCTCTTCCTGATTCCAGGTCTGGCACTGTATCACTTAGCCATCTATCTGCCCCATAGTATTTAGTATAATCATAGTATTTAAAACTGAAAGGTACCTTAAAGAACACCTGTTTCAACTCTCTTATTTTATAGATGAGGAAGCCAAAGGAAGACAAATAAGGGGTCAAATGAATTACACAAGATTACATAGGTAGCAAATAGAACAACTGTGATTCAAACCCAGGTCCCCTGATGCCAAATACAGTGCTCTTAGCCTTGAGGGCTAGACTACAGAGTATCACCTTATATTTTACTTCACAACACAAAAGTTTTAGAAATTCTTTTTCCATGTGCCTTTGTTAGAGCAAGCTGTTTGATGTAAAGCTGTCATTGGCTTGATGTATCAATAATAACCATCACTGATGTAACAGATTGCAACCCTACCCATGGATGCAGAATTAGTAGGCAATATTGTCAATAAAATTATGGATCCATTGAAACATAATGTTACAATTTTGATGTGGTGCCTTCTGTTAAGATTGTTGCTTTTTCAGAGGAGCTCAGAAAGACATGCACATGTTTTCATTAACTTCATATCTTCTGGATTAGTTATAGGACAGATGTTAAAATATACATTTTACAAATTGGAAGACTGAGGCATCATGAGCTCTCACCTCTCTTATTATCGAAGATTTTGTGAGGAATTTCAAAGAGTGGTACCATTAAATGACTCTTGGCCAGATAACTATAGAGGTTGAAGAGTTGGGAAATGGGAGCTTACTAGATAATCAAGACTTTATATTCCCCAGAACAGGATAGCAAATTGGATGCATTTCTGAACCTAGATAAAGCAATACAGAATCAGTCTTAACTAGAATGGGATTCAAGTCTGTATATTCTACCTGAGCCCAGCAAGGTGCAATGTGCTTTTGACCATAGAGTAAGTATTAAAACCAAAACCCTTTCGCCTGTAGATAAATGGTCAAAAAATACAAACAGATCATTCACAAAGGAATTGTAAACTATTAATAACCCCGTGGAAGAATGCTTTAAGTCACTAATAATGAGAAAAAAACACATCAAAATAACCTTGAGATTTTATTTTACCTAACAACAAAGATGACAGAAAAATGGTAATGCTAAATGTTGGAGGGGTTGTAGAAAGACAGGAACATCAGTAATTATTGGTGGAATCTGGGTCTAACCATTTTGGAAAATAGCTAGGAATTATGTGAAGAGAGTGAATAAAATGCCTATATCTTGTGACCTAAGCACAACCCAGAGGTAAAAGAAATGTCCCACAAATAGCAGCACTCTTAGTGTTGGTAAAGAATGGACAATAAAGGAGATACTCAACTGTAGCGCCAATACAATATTCATAGCACCAACGGCAACTATAAATTGCCGGCAGGGTTCTGAATCACAAAATATAACAGACTTTCCATATAGAAGACAGAAGCAATCGTATTCAGACACCAGAAAACTGAATCCCAAGAACAGGAAGTCAAATCTCAACACCAGAAAACCGAATCCATCATAGCAACAAAGAAGTTAATATACCATAACACAGCAGGGAGCCACACCATCCTTTAGCCTTCCTACAAACAAACACAAGCTTAGTTGTCTGCTTGCCTGCATCCTCTCTCTCCCACCATGCTAGTTGACTCCCAACTTCCACTGCACTCTGCTCCACCCTTCAGCAAGCTACATGGCTCCATGTGATTACATTTGTCCTATTAGCAGGCAGGGAAGATCTTCCAATTCCCTTAGGTCTATTAAGGGGCAGGGAAGATCTTCAAATTCTCATTGCCATTTCATGGACAGATGGGGAATGTCTTAAAAATGAGTTATGTAATGAATACAAAGCAGCATACATTTGAGCTGATGCAAAGTGAAGTCAGCAGAATCAGAAAAATAATGTATACAACAATAATAATCAAAACTCAATACTCTGAAATGATAATGACCAAAGTTGACCCCAAAGAAGAGATAGGAGAAGATATCTTATTTGTACAGGTGAGGGAACCATGGGTATTTAACACCACATAAAAATCAGACTTTTTCCCCAAAATGTTGGTTAGTTTTCCTAAACATTTTTTTCTTCTTTTAAATTTTTTATTATAAGATAATTCTCCAGGAGGAACGAAGGTGTTAAAGTACACAGTGAGAAACAAAGAAGATGTGGAAATAAAATGTGTTAAAAATTCCTTTAAAAAAAGACTTTGCATCATAAAGCTGCTCAATAATTTGGCCCACCCTACCTAACTATATTTCCCATCATTGCCTGCTATGTACTCTTTGTAATGTACAGAGAATGGTTATGTCACAATATCCACAAAGACTATGTTTATTTGTGACTTCATTCTATTCTCTTTGCCTGGAATGCCTTTACTCTCTATTCCAAAGTCCAAAAGTCCAAAGCCTTCAGCCCAGCACAAATGGCACCTCTTCCATGAAGTCTTATGACTGTTCTGCTCATCCTGAACTCTGCCTTGTCTGAACTTCAGTAGCAATTAGTCTTTATCCCTTGGACCCATACTAATTGAGAAATCAGGAGAAAGTGACATCTTCTCAGTACTGATAGACAACTCTCAGAAACAGGGGTTCTTCACCTTTCTGGAGTCAGGAACCACTTGGGTAGTCTGGTGAAGCCTATGGACCCTTTACCAGAATGATTTTAAATAATTGAAAGAAATACTAAATTTTATTTAGAAGTTAGTGAAAATAAAGATGTAATTTGTTCCCCAACAAAGTTTATGGACCCCCTGAAATCTATATGACTATGAACTCCAGGTTAAGAAGAGCCCCAACTCTAAGACCAGTCAACGTAACTAATAAACATTTGTGAACCCCTTACCCTTACTTTGTGCCAGGCATTGTGCTAAAGGCTGAGGATACAAATACAAGCTAAAAGAGTCCCTGCCCTCAAAGAACTTACATTCTGATGGGAGAAGACAACACATAAAAGGGAGGTGAAGGTGAGAGAGACAGAGAGACAGTCATGTAAAGGGCATTGTAGTGGAGTACTGAGAGTCAGAAGTATAGACAGGAGGGGAATTGAGCAAGGCTAGCCTGGGCTGGTCCTCCAAATGGAGGTTTCAGAGGAAAAAAACTCTCCAACAGGAGAAGGGGAGGAAAGATCATAGTGAAGAGATATTCCAGGGTGAAAAATTCCCAGACACTGAGGGAAGTTCCAGCATGAGAAGGCCACTAAGTAATGGAGGTGAGATCTAGAGAGTCAGGAGCACAGCTGGTTCTTTTCCCAAAGTGGAGGCTACATGTCACAACTGGGGGTTTCCTAGAACAGTGAAATAGAAGCTGCAGTGCTATTCATCTCCTCTCCCTCCCCTTTTCCTTCCCTTTCTCCCTCCCCATCCCCCTTTCCCTCTCCTCTCTTTTTACACACACACATACACCCATGCATAGTATATATGTATATTATGTATATATACTGTACATATTCCCATATACCTTTTCATACATTGTATTGCAGTTATGGCCAAGTATTCATGACCGTTTTGGGGATTTTCTTGGCTAAGATACTGATGTAGTTTGCCATTTCCTTTCCCAGTTCATTTTACAGATGAGGAAACTGAGGCAAACAGGGTAAACTGACTTGTCCAGGGTCACACACCTAGTATGTATCTGTGGTTGCATTTGAACTCAGGTCTTCCTGACTCCATGCCCTGCACTCTATCCATCATGCCACCTAGTTGCCCCAATCATATATTATATATGCTATATTTTGTGTGTGTGTGTGTGTGTGTGTGTGTGTATGATAGTAAATACATTTAAAGCATGGGATCATAGTTTATACTTGAACTTTTCACAATGCTTGAAAGCAAGAGTCAGTATTGCATAGCAAATAGATCTTAGAGTAAAAAAGAACTGGGTTCAAGTGCTGTCTTCAACACACTGTGGTTCTTTGGACCAGGACAAGTTTCTTCTCAAAGTCTCCTAGTAACTGTCTTAATATTATAATTTGCATGGCTGCATAGAAAAAACTTCCTTAGCAGGCATTTTCCATACCAATGAAATCACAGCTATGAATTTGAATAAATCAATATATGATCCTCCACAAATGCTTGTTGATTTGATTGTTAACCTATGCCAATCCAGAGGCACCCTGCCATTTCTTTCATTTGGGGGTGTGTGACTGATGGAACCAACAAGTCAGATGACTTGTTGAACATATTATCAGTATAGCCAAGACTGGTTGCTGATTGAGCTGAGAAACAAATGGATACTTTACATACTGTTTATACTTGTTGGTCAGAAAAAGAAGAAAAAAATAACATCTTCCACAGTTTTGCTTAAAGCACAGTCAAGATAATGCAGAAAAATGCCAGAAAATCAACAGCAGAAGGTTGTCAGGAAAGAAATAAACTGAGAAATTTCAGGTTTCTGCATGTTATAGGGGGAAGGGAAGAAAGGGGTTGTTTTGATTTTAATGGCATACAGCTGCCTTAATCAGCCTTGGATGGATAAGACCCATCTGTCCAAAAAGTAGAGTGGAGATTATGTTTTTCTATATCCCCAATATTTGGGGCTCCTAATTGCTGTGGCAGGCTGTTGAAGGGCATGGATTTGAAGGCAGGATGCTGATCAAACCTGTTTTCAGTACAGTAGTTTTAGGTAAAGTGACTGCTGAGAATAGCTGAAGCTGTTGCTGGAGGGGTGGCACTCTAGCATTAGGTGCCATGTATTGCCTCCCTGATTTCATTCTGTGTTCAACCCACACATAATAGCAATTTCATTATTTTATGGAGGTAGAGTCCAAATCCATCTATGGGATTTTTATTATAAATGGGACCCTAGAAATTGCTATGGAACACATAAAAAACTGGGGGAAGGTATCTTAAAGATGGAACCTGAGTATCCCCAAATATCTGTAAATGCCCCTAAATATGAATCATTTAGATTGAATGAACATATTTAGAGAGCACTATTTTAGGTATGGGGGGGGGAGAGAATGAGCATTTACAGAGCCCCTACTAGTATGCCAGGTGGTGCGCTAAATGCTTTACAAATATCCCATTTCATTCTCACAACCCCAGGAGGTAGGTGCCGTTATCTCCATTTTACAGCTGATGAAACTGAGGCAAAGAGTGAAGTGATTGACCCAGAGTTTTACACACACGCATGCAGGCATGCATATGCATACACATAGATAGTTGGTAAGTGTCAGAAGCTGCTTTGGAATGCAGGTCTTCCTGACCCCAAGCCCTGTTCTCTATCCACTGTCCCCCCTAGCTGCCAGTAGGGAAGATGGTATATAGCTGCTATGCCATAGAAGATACAGATATTGTACTTTGGGAGCTGACATTCTATGGGAAGAAAGATAGATATAACACAAGGATGCAGGAGAGGTAGAATCAGAGTCAAGTGGTGATGAGAACTCACCTTAGGGCAGTGGGAATAGGAGGGCAAGAGTGAAGAAGATATTCTGGAGGTGGAATTGGAAGGACTTCGTGAGCAGGAATGAGGGCTGAGGGAAAGGGGAGAAAAAAGATTTCAAACATGGGAGGCTTGGCGAATGGTGGCGGCACAGGGTAAAATAAGCCCCAAGTAGGTTTTGGGGGGAAAAGAGTTCCGTTTTGGACATGGTGAGGTTGAAGTGACAAGCAATATCCAGGCGGCAGCATCTTGTGGGAGGTTTGCCATTCAGATCTGTAACTCTGGAGAGACAGCAAAGCCGCGGATACAGATTTCTTTACGTGCCCTTGGAGGGTCTATTTCTATTGGTGTTTACTTACTCTTTGTTTATTTACTCTTTAAATCTTGCTTATTGGGAGGAACTTAAAGGGCGGCAAGATGAGAAAACTGTTTGATTTGTAGGAAACCCGGATTCCAGTATTGTCTCAGGTACTGTAGATATGAGGACATTCCAATCATTTAAGCTTCAGTTTTATAATATGTAAAATCAGCATAACAATACATAGTCCCACCACCTCACCAGACTGTTAGGAGGGAAGCACTGTTGTAAACCGCTAACAGTTATATAAATGGGAGTTAGTAATAAGTGATTAATTTTAATAGCGACAGTATTGTCTACCTTCCCTAGTTTGGAATGCCTATTGTATCATTAATCTGAGCCTTCTTAAGAGGGTACTGAATAGTTGAGCAGCAGTATTACTGTCTAGAGAATGTCTACTCCTGAAGCAGTGTCTCCAAAGCAGAAAGAACCTATTCTCTTATGTACAAATATCCGCTTTTCAGTTTATTTTTTTCAATTTTCAGATAAGATGGGACAACTCTACCATTTAAATAAATTGCCATTTTGAGCAAGAAGGTTTACTTCTAAATCTCTTGCAGATGATAATTGTACATGTGTGATTGCAGGAACAAAGGGGCTTGAGAATATACTAATTTCATAAAAGGGTTTCAGAAAAGTTGTCCCAGTTTTATGGAATGGCTTGATCAATAAGCAGATCTTATTCTTTGGGAATTGTTAAATGCCATTATGTTTGACTGAGGCTTAAAGCAGCCTGTGGTTTTCACTAATGTACAGGAGGCACAGTTTGGAAAGTCGCATTTCTAAAATTGAAGACTTTAGATTGAAAATGAGAGATTTCATTTTGTAGACAGGTCAGTATGGCTTTCATCCATAAGGATATTATGTGTTTGATTTTGTTTCAAAAAAGACAGGGAGTTGAAGAGTATCTGCCTCTTGTCCAGCCAGGATTCTACCAAGTATGGGAACATGGCCATAGCTGTCACTTCCCCATCTCTGGTGCCCTATTCCTGGCCCACCTGGGTAGAACAGAAATGGTACTGGCAGCTGTTATTAGTTTTTACCACTCTGGGGCTACTAGCTGGGGCCAGTGTGGGAATCAATCAATCAATTAACGAGCCTTTATTAAATACCTGTTATATGTCATGCACCAAGGGTACAAAGGAAGAGGAATGGTGCTAACCCTCTCCCTCCCCAATGAAAGATTGTCCTGGGATGAGTGCCTTCCTAGGAGTTGTATGCACTTGTGCTCATCTGAATGTCTTCCTTAGGAAACTTCAGTATATCCCAAGTAAGCTGACAGGTGAAAGAGTGAGGGAGAGACCTGTTTTTCAAATGGGAGGTAGAATTCACTAGGTTGGGAATAAGAGGAGTCCCTTCCATAACTGGTTTCATACTTTTTTTAGAGCTGATTTAGCTTTTCTCTGTCTACCCCATCCCTAACAGACACACCCAGAAACAGAGTGAGCCATGCCAAAATTTGACCTACTTCAAGCATCCCCATTTAACCTCACTTGGCCTTTTGTCACTGCCAGGCTCAGTACCACAGTTAATCTTTCTGAGTGCTTCCTTACTGGGAAACCTCTGTTTTCAAGAATACTACCATTTTCTAGCCTGTGAATGAAAGCTTTACCTTTCACCCAAAGCAGGCAATCTTGACATAGGGAGTCCTATTCTTTCCTTTGCTTAACTGAAGCAGTGAAAGAGTCTTATCTTTGCATAAACTACCAACACCAAGTGTTAAACAACTGGTTATCCTCCCCACTGGAATCTTTTTAAAAAAAATTTTATTTACTTTTAGTTTACAACATTCATTTCCACAATCCCTTGAGTTCCAAATTTTCTCCTTCCTCCTCCCGCCTCAAGGTGACATGAAGTCAAATATAGGTTCTACAAATACTTTTGCATTAAACATTAGTCAGGTTGTAAAGAAGAGTTATAACCAATGCAATGAACAATGAGAAAGAAGGAACAAAACAAAACACAAAAGAGAGCAAGTAGTTTGCTTCAATCTGCATTCAGACCCTGCAGTTCTTTCTCTGGATGTGGATATCCTTTTCCATCATGAGTCTTTTGGAGTTGTTTTATAACCTTGCATTGCTGAAAGGAGCCCAGTCTATCAAAGTTAGTTGTCATAGATACAATGTGTCTGTAATTGTGTACAAAGTTCTGGTTCTGCTCTTCTCACTCACCATCAGTTTACATAAGTCTCTCCAGGTTATAATGAAGTATGTCTGCTCCTCATTTCTTATAGCACAATTGTATTCCGTTGCATTTGTATATCACAACTTGTTCAGCCATTCCCCAATTGATGGCCATCCCCTTGATTTCCAATTCTTTGCCACCACAAAAAGAGCTGCAATAAATATTTTTGTACATACAGGTCCTCCTCCCACTCATACGATCTCTTGGATACAGCCCTGGAAGTGGTATTGCTGGGTCAAAGGATGTGTACGTTTTTATAGCCCTTTGGGCATAGTTCCAAATTGCTCTCTAGAATAGTCAGATCAGTTTACAACTCCACCAAAAATGCATTAGTGTTCTAATTTTGGAATCTATTTTTGATAACCTATTAAAGAAGGAAGATGACCAGTTGAATTTCTGGGGAGGAGGAGCAAAAGGGTAGTTCAGGGCCTTACTGGTCTAGTGGGCTCCTGAGGAGTAAACTTTACACCAAAGCATGCTAGCAACTGTTCAGAAAATTGAGTGTTAGGTAATTAGCTGCCTGGGATTATGAATGGTTAAGTGACTTGTCCAGGGTCACCTAGTCAGTGCGTATAGAGGTAAAGATTTGCTGACTCTGCAGCCATGTCTCTCTCTAGTCTGTCGTACTGTTTCTCAATGCCATAATAATGCTTTACCGTTTTAAATAGACCTCTATAGATTTCAAATTGTGTGTGTGTGTGTGTGTGTGTGTGTGTGTATGTGTTTTACGTTTCATTTCCAGGGAGACCTGGGTTCAAGTCTTGTTTCTGACATAATCTGGTTATGTGACACTGGGCAAGTTACTCAAAACATTCACTGCTTTGGGGAATCTTTTAGGCAGAGGAAGTGCCAATTTATACAGTAAATGTAGCTTCTACCAATGAAATTACAAATCTAATGTCCTATCTTTATTGACATGCATTATCTAATTTGATCCCTACCACAATCCTAGAAGATGCACAGGCCCAATCTCAAAGGAGTAAACTGAGACCTGAAGTGGTAAAAGGACTGGCCAAGGTTAATAAGAAATGAAACCAAGGACTGGAACCCAGGAAGGCTACTGCTAGTTCACAATATACCACATGGCCTCTCGAGGCCATAATAACGTTTTACATTTTTACAGAGCTTTACAGATTTCAGAGTGCTTTTACACACCTTATCCAATTTAACCCTCACAACAACCTTGAAAAATAGACAGATTAGATGGTGGTATTCCCCATTTGTGGATAGAAAATTTAAACCCAGCCAAGTTAAATGACTTGCCAAGGCTAATGAATGATGAAACTAAGCCTGGAGCCTGGGCCTTTGGACTCTTACCTCACAGCTGTTCTTCCTACACCCCTCTTTCTTTCCTGCTGCTAATGGCCTGGGGAGGATTCAGAGCAGAAATAGTTGTTTTTGGCTGTGCCAGTATTGTGTGGATTCAGTTAAGTAACTTCCATTCTTAGGGTAATGTTTTTTAATGTCTGGAAAATGAGAACATAGACACTTTCCTCTAGCTTGAAAGGGAATATTGTTGAGTTTATGTGACAGGATAATTTTTTCTTTTTCAAAGCAGGAACTTCCTGTGTCAAGTAGGGCTCCTTGGTGGGAGAATTTGATCTTCTAGTATTTGAAGACTATCTTGAATGAAAGATTCTGGGTCTATTCAAAGAGTTGTTTTGGAAGCCATCATTAAAAAGGCTACATCGTGGGACTAATATTTACATCTATACAATCCCAGTTTAAGTAAAATTTGAAATTGTTACCAGTGTGTTATGAACCAGCCTAAGTTCTGAATAGCCTTGAATATTTTCCAAAGGTATTTGTTATCACTGGAATGACTGTGAGCTGGTTAGCTTGTTGTTGTTATAGTTTCGTATTTGAGAGAGAAAGAGAATCTAGGCAGGGTTTGATTCAACATTCAGTTCTTTTCAAGCAAATATAGTGATGGTACCTTAGGAAGGTGCTGTTGACACACTCTTTATCTCCTCAGCTTTTGGCTCTGTTAACTGTTATGAAGCAGGTGGCAGCAAAGAGTGAAGGCTAACATTCACCCATAGTGTAAATCCTTAGTGGGAGATCAGGGAAGAGGAAGGCCCTGTTAGCCAAAAGCAAGCAAAAGTCACCTTAGATCTCCTTGGAGAATCTGAGTTGAAAGGAGCGAGGGACCTACCCTACAGAACACAGGTTGTCAGAAGCCTTTCTGTGCTCAGAATGCTCTTCTCTTTGGGACTGGCTGTGTGGTAAGTCTTCATAAAATGTCCTTTTCTATGTAATGAATTTGAAGCCAGGTAAAGCAATAAGCAATTTGGATATATATATTTTTTTCAATTTTCTTTCTTTATTATCATAAACCTGAAAAACAGATATACAGAAAGAAAATTGTCTGTGACACTATGAATCTCTATTACATAGTTGTTTTTTTAACATATACATTAAATTTAACTTGGTAAGTTAGAATGTTACCTTGCTTTTCTGTGTCACCTTCTGAACTTCTTCTGTCTTCTACATATTTTTAAAAAATCCTTCATTGACACTTTTCTTTCTTTTCTTTCTTTTTTATATCACTATCCTTACCACCATCCTCCTCTCGGAATAACAGCCCTCCCTTGTAGGACTTAAGTATAGTCAAGTCAAGTCAAACAATTCCACACATTAGCCATGTCTGGAAATGTATGTCTCATTCTTGACCTTGAGTCCAGCCTTTCTCAAAGTGTGGTCTGAGGCCCTCTGGGGGATCTCTGAGACCCTTTCAGGGGGTATATGAGATCAAAGCTTTTTTCATAATAATAATCATTTGCTATTCAGTCATTTTTTCAATCATGTCTGATCCTTCATGGTTCCATTTGGGGTTCTCTTGGCAAAGATGCTGTAGTAGTTTGCCATTTCCTTCTCTAGCTCATTTTACAAATGAGGAACTGAGGCTTACTAAGAAGCTATTTGACTATTAAAATCCTCCTCCATTTTCCAACTATGTATCTGTATGAGACTGGATTTTCTTCTTAAACATCCACCAAAACAACATATAGCAACAGATTGAATGCAGAAGCAGAGAGGAGAATCCAACTGTCTTCTGTTAAGCCAGACATGAAAGGGATTTGTAAAAATATGTAAAACAATGCCAATCTTTTCACTAATTTTTTTGTTTGGAAGGATATTATTTATAAAATATGTTATATGTTAATATATAATGTTAAAAATCTAATTTTTAAATGAGTAAACATAGATATTTTAAAAATTTATCATTTATAATTCCCAATATGATAAATATCAGTTGATATAACCCACATAGACAAAAGCTCTTTTAGAATCCTTAACAATATTTAAGAATGTAAAGGTGTAAGTGGACCAGAAAGTCTAAGAACCTTTAGCCCTTCACCTCTCTACCAAGATAGAATTCCCAGAGTGTATATCTTAATTCAGCAATGTAAGAGCTAACTTATCTTACTCCTTACAGGGGTACATGCATTTAAAGGATTACAAATTTAGCGTTGAGAAAATTCTTGGAGTTCGTTTTGTCTAGCCCTTCTTTCCCCTTTTATTTTATAGATGAGGAAACTGAGTCCCAGGAAGATTAACTTGTTAATTGACTTGTTAAATATCTCACTAATAGTAAGTGGCAGTTGTCATATCCAGATTCTGAATCTAATACCCTTGGCACTGAATCGTGTTGCCTCCTGGAAAAGTGCTCGGATTTCTGATTTTGCCTGGTACTCCAAAAGGGCAGTGGACTTTGAAATCCATTGACCATGATCTACCCAGTAGAGTTCTGCATTCATTATGCAGTGAGAAGAACATAAGAACTAGGTCTTAGTTTTGTCATTAACTTAATCTGTGTCCTTGGGCAAGTATGGAGGACTCTTTCCTTCTAGGCAGCACTTTCCAAATGAACACATTGGATTTAGAGCTGGAACCTTCGAGATCATTTAACTCCACCTCCCCCCCATTTTATAGATGAACCCACAATGGTTACCTAACTTGCCTACAGTAACACACAGGTAGTAAGGAACCCATCCAGTATTCAAGATGAATTCCTCTGACTCCAAATCGATTCTACTACATTGCCTTCAATAGACCTCTTTTCTTTCTCCTTTAATTTTGTGAATGGTATGATCCTTAGGAGCACCCTTAGCTTCCAGGATAGATAGATTATTAAAGAGGAGAGAGATGGTTGCTCTTCTCTACTACTGTCTGGCACTACCATCTTTCTAGGGTTGAAACTTCATTGTTATTTTCAACCCCTCCCTCACCCACATAGGAAAGTAGTTGCCAAATCTCTTTGTGTCTATCTCTGAATTACCCCTTAGATGTATTCCCTTCTATCCAGTCAGACAGCTGTCACCTAGTTCAGGTTCATATCCCTTCTTTTTTAATTTTTGCTCATTTCTCTTCTTATTTGGATTAGGGCAGTAGCCTTCTAGCTGGTTTCCCCACCTCAGAGTCTCTCCCCAGTCCAACCTACCCTCCATAGGACTACCACAAAGTTTATTTTTTTTCTGTTTCGTTTTGTTTTTGCTTAAAGCACAGCTCTGCCCATGTCACCTTATCATGTTCAAACTCGAGGAACTCCCTACCACTTCTTAGATCAACCATAAAATCCTCTGAGTGACTATTTTTGGAAGGGAGAAGGCAGGGCAATTGGGGTTAAGGGACTTGCCAAGGTCACATGGCTAGTAAATATTAAGCGTCTGAGGTCAAATTTGAACTCAGGTCCTCTTGACTCCAGGGCCCATGCTCTATTCACCGTGCCACTCCCTGAGTGACTTTTGAAGCTCTTCATAATGCTAGCTCTTCTTAAATTTCCAGTCTTTTTATACCTGATTTCACTTCATATATGCTACACTCAAGTCATATTTATTTGCTCAGGGTTCTTCACGTGCAATGCCCCATCTCCCATCTCTGCACTAGCTGTCCTCTGTACCTGGAACACCCTCCTTCCTCACCTCCACCCCCTTAGAATACCTATCTTCCTTCACTGCTCTGCTGTCTGAAAGAGATCTTTCCTTGATCGATCTGTCTGTTTGTCACACACACACACACACACACACACACACACACACACACACACACACACACACACCCCAGCTGCTGGTGCTTTCCCTCTAAAGTTACCTCAGTTCTATGATGTATCTTGCATATACCTGTACATAATACCTTCTGAGGTCATGGACAGTTTTTACTGTGTCTGTGCATCTCCAGCACATAGTATAGCCCTAGGTACGTAGTAGGTCCTTAATAAGTCCTTGTTGTTTCATTAACTGGAATCCTAAAATACTCTGCTTTTATGATTGTGGATGTGTCCCACACAACATCAGCCATTTCTATGAGAAAAAAAAAAATCTAAGTTCTGATAGCAGCAGAGTTCTACAAAGTGCCACTGGTGACCTGTTGTCATGGAGCTTGTGTTTTTCTTTTGAGACTGAAGATATGAAATCTGAACATTATATCAATAAAATCAGATTGATGACCTTGAACTATCATTATATCAGTAGTGTAAGGAAGGCCTCTGAAGTAGCTGGAGGTCCATAAAATAAAGCGAGCTCCTTAGTTGCTTAGAGACAGCATTTTTAGGTTATTCTCCCATAGACTTCTTGGAGGCTAGAAGTTGAATCTCCTTTTCCAATGTAACACCCCCAACCCATACAAACAAGCCATGAAGTTCTACCCAGAACAGAGTGGTTCATAAGAAATGTTTAAATGAATTGAGATTGAGGAGAAACCTTTTACGATGTGTCTTCTTGACTATAGTGAGGCTGTCCATCAGTTTAAATTTGGCAGACTTATCATAGGGTTAAGTTCCCTGCACCCTGTGATTTGGGGAAGAGGGACTCTGTACAGTAAGAGATTATGTTGTTCAGTGCCTTTCCAAGAACTATCTTCTTACTGGTCTTGAGACATTTCTGGAGAAATGAGTCTTAGCTGGTAGGACTATCTCACCATGATGTCAGATGCTGCTACCCTCCCCCTTTCCATCACTCCTAGACCTTTTTGCTCTTAAAAGTCCTATCACCAAATTGAGGACTTCTGGACAGGCAGACGGTAAATGAGGCAATCTTTTCACCATTCATTCCCTTATTTTTTCACTACTTGGGGTCATCCTAAAGCCCACACTCTTGAGGGAACTTCTTTTGTCACAGACCTCCCACTTCCAAAAATCTGGCCTTGATGGGGACAGAAGAATGAAATCGTGGTGCAGAGATTTTCCTTTGCTCACTCCTTTCTATCTATTGTTAGCCTTCAGGGTTATATCAGAAGCACCACATGGAGGATGCGGTTGCAGTACAGGCTAATTTATTTATTGATTAAAATGCTTACAAAATGTAGCATATACTGCCATGCTGAACATTCAATTATAAAGTCAGAAATGAAAATTTAAAATTTTGAGTGACAAATAGGATCTGCATAGGAACAGAGTGATAAAATGGAAAGTGGGCCAGTGTTGGGAATTTAGTGGGTGGGTTAAAGAGAGCCTGCAGAGTATTTAAAATGATTGTCCATTTGAACAAGAAGCAGAGAGTGGAGGGAGATTAGGAAATGAAATGTTGGACACGCTAAGGCAGATAGCAGCTCACACTCATATAGCTGCTCTGAGATTTACAAAGCACTCTATACATTTGATCCTGATAACAACCTTGGGCAGGAAGTACTATTTTTAACCTCTTTTTTTATTTTTGCTTTTTGGAGGGGGAAGGCAGGACAGTTGGGGTTGACTGCCCAAGGTCACACAGCTAGTAAGTGTTAAGTACCTGAGTTCGAATTTGAACTCAGGTTCTCCTGACTCCAAGTCCAGCACCTAATTGTCTCCTATCCTTATAAATATCTACATATTCATAATTATGTATACATATATCTTATGGATTTGCATATGTGAGAGGGTAACCCCTCATTAGAGACCAGTCAGCCATGAGCTATATTTGTCCTAACCTAGGTCCTGAGGTCACAAATGATTTACTGAATGATCATAATCAATTCTGGTCTCTTTACCGAGGTAGCTACTTGTTAAACCTATAAATAAAATATTGGCTATTCTCTCTCTCCCCCTGCTATGCACATATAGTATTTACCACATAGAAAGAACATGCAGAGTCATATAAAGGATTAATCAACAGAAAACCAGATACCACCACCCTTGGCTACAGTTGCAATGTTGCTTCCCAGACTGTTGTGACTTCCTTCTGCCACATTGAAGTTCAAGATCACAGTATCTGTATTCAGAGATAGAGATTTTTTAAAAAATTCATCCAAAAATCTCTGTTTCACATATCTTGGCTTACTCATGGGAGCAAAAAGTGCCATATGCTCACAACCCAAATTCAGTTTCCAGAGACCACACAGGATCTCTCATCTGCTTCTTCCCTCTTGATAAATGCAGGCACCATCCCTTTCATATACTCTCATTTTACCACATCCTTAAAATCCTATGTCCATTAGCCTCACACCATAATTCAGGGACAGGCCCTTTACCGTATAGCCACATTTAATTTTAAGATTAGTATAACGCATCTTGACCTCTCACATGCCCCTTCCCTGTGATACATGTAGACATCATCCCTTTCCTACACCATCATTCCATCACATCCTTAAAATCCCCTGACCATCGACCTCATACCATAATGCAGGGGCAATCCCCTTATAATACAGCCAAATTTAATTTTAAGCTTAGTGTAACACATTTTGAAGGGAGTCTCTTCCCCTTCTGATTTGAACTTTCTTTATCTCTTAGCAATAGTTAAACCTTTTCTTCATTCTTCTATTTTTTTCCCTTCCTCTCCAAGTGTACCCAAGTTCCTACATTGCCAGTAATCACTTGTTAGAATGTTGCTATATCTGTTATCATGCAAAAGTTGGGGATGGAAGAACAGCCTTCACAACTTCCCTTATGCCACCAGGTGCATTATTAGACTTTGTGTTCTTGAATCTGAACCAGTTTTTATTCAGTCTTGCTTTGCAGGTTACCCTCCTTGACCAGTCTAACCTTATGACCCCCCCTCCCCTAATAACATGGACCAGGTCCCAAGGTACAGGATCCAAATGGAGGTGGAATGAGACTTTTTATGCATTCTATCCCAGCAGAACTAAGGTAGCCACTCTTATACTCACTAGCATTTTTTTGTTCTCTGCCTTAGACATTAACCTTTCTCTATATAATTACTTACAGAAGGTACTGTTACTGGCAACTGGTCCCAAACTCATCACTTACATTTCCTGCGACTACATGGTGTCTATGCAGAGACTCCATATACTAACAAATGAGAACAGCTACCTCAACTCCATGTTGCCTGGTTTATTCTAGTTCATAAGCCAACACAGTGAGCATGATTCCCCTAGCTCCCTACCACACTTAATTGCAGATATGTGTAACTCTGGTTTCTCCATTGTGGCAAGGCATTTCCTTCTGTTCTTTCTTCTTCCCTTTGCCTTCCTCAGCCACAAAAGGAAGCAACAAAACATAAAACTGCTTCAGGGACCTGAGAGGAAGAATGGTACTGTGGAAAGAAGCACTGAATTTGGAGTCAGAGGACCTGGGTTCACATCCTGGCTGACACTTACTACCCTTGTGATCATGAGTAAAGCACTTAAATAATTGGAGCCTCACTTTTCTTGTATGTAAAATAAAGGAGTTGAATAGATGGTCTCTGATCTAGAACCTTTCTAACTCCAAATCTATGATCATTTGGCTTTGGATTGTATATAGAGCACAGTGTTGAATTGCATAGAGCCTAACCCCTAGAAATAAGATTCATGAGAGCTTGAGCCTGGGTTTTTCCCCTTGCAGCAAGAAGCAGTAGGAAAATAACCCAGGAACTTGAGAATGAAGCTAGGCTACAATGCAGTGCTTGTCAAATCTCAGAGTCTCAAGTCAACATTCTTTGTCTAGAGAGAATGGGGGCTGAGATGGGAAGTATCCTAGTATTTTTGAAGTGAGTCTTTGGAGCATTATTGAAGCTAGAAAGGATTAGACTATAGAACATGTCTTTATGGAATCAAGGACCAGTCTAACAAAATTTAAGTCTACTCAACTAGGTTGACTGAGCAGTGATGAAATTTTTACATGTACCAGTTCTGTTCATTGACTAAGTTACAGCCCACCCATTTTCCTGTAGCTCTTCTTCTTGACAGACTAAACTAGTTATTTTCCCTTTATTGTTTACCAGTGACTCAATTAGGATACATCACATATTTATTCCCTTCTGTCTTCTTTCTTCCTGTTTCTCCTTTATGTACTCTCCCTCCCATTCTGTACTTTAGTATTCCTCCTTCTGCTTGCACACATAAATTGATTCACCTGTAGGTGAATTGTCATGAAGTTAATGGTTGGTGTTTCATGCCTAGTCTTCCATCATCACTTCTTTTTATGTTACTCTTTCACTCACTCGTTCATTTTTAGACATCTCTTAATGGCCTCTCTGTTTTTGTTTTTTTGTCATTGAAATAGTTAAATTTAATAACTGTTTGTTGGAGCTTACAGTATAGGGTTTTTCCTTACTGAGGGAAATATGTGGATTCTTTCAATGGACATTTTGTTTTCTGTGTTCCAAGGCTCTGAGATAGTTTTATTCTATTATTTATTGCTTTATAGCATTCAGGATTTTCTCCTTGCTTTGTTCTTCTGAGAGACCTATGATCTTTGTCTTTACAGGTCTTGTCTTTGAGACCAATATTTTACTGCAGAGATTGTGTTTTAATGCTATTGTTCTTCACATCTTTTCTTCCAGATTGTCCTTCACGTCTGTGTATTTGTATTCCCAATCAGTTGGCTCACTTTTGCTTCTTTGGAGAGATTCACCTTTGTGAATTCAAGTTTTTCTATTCTGTCAATTATTTCTGCTGTGCAAGCCAAAACTTCTGTTTTCATGATTCTTATTTCTCTCTTGAACCATGTGGGAACATCTTGTTGTGGCTCTATGGTGTCTTGAGAATTCACAGGGTCTTCTGCTTCTACAAATGTTGATTCATTTCCCTTTGTCTTACAAAATATATTCAAAGATAGAAAGGAGGGTAGACTGGGGGAAGGAGTAATCAGAATGCATGCCATCTCAGGGTGGGGGGAGGGAGAGATGGGGAGAAAATTTGGAACTCAAAATCTTGTGGAAATGAATGATGAAAACCAAAAATAAATTAATTCATAAAATTAAAAAAATAAAATATTTGCAAACTGAAAAATAAAATAGCCTATCAACCTAAAAAAAATAACAACAACCCCAAACCCAATATATATTCAGAGATATTTCGATATCTTGGAGACCATTGTCCTTTTTGCTATAAATAGCTTCCCTCTTGACCTATCTACTTGTATACCAGATTAACTGAGTTTTCTTTGCCTAAAATCTCTGATAATTTCAATCTTTCCCCACCTTTATGGTCCTCTCTCACTTTCTGACTCCTCTTTTGATGGTAACTCCCCAGAAGACCTCAAAGCTCGCACAGCCCCTTCTATACTGAGGAATTTCTTTTTCTTTTTTTTGTTTTTTTTGGAGGGGCAATGGGGGTTAAGTGACTTGCCCAAGTCACATGGCTAGTTTGTGTGTTAAGTGTCTGAGGCTGAATTTGTACTCAGGTCCTCTTGACTCCAGGGCTGGAGTCCTAGCTGCCCCTAGGAATTCCTTTTTCAAGACTCTTAGTCCCTCAGCTTCAAATGTCTGCTGAGGGGATGTTAGGGAGGGACAGAACGGGCTTCAGATGCAAGCCAATTCCCTTTCCTTCAGGCCTAATAGAACCCTGGTAACCTCCTTCCTCCCTTCAAACAGACACATGCTGTCATCCTGCCCAGTTCCCTTTGTGTTTTAGTTCACTGACTTATGCCACCTTCTCTGTAGTGATGGGAATGGGGAGGGAAAGTTGAGTTCTGTTGTTTGTTGTCTCAAAATAGTGGGTGAGGTCAGGGACAGAGTGGGTGTGTTGGCAAAGATTGCAACAGTAACAAGAGAATTGAGTGGATCCGAGAGCCCAAGCCTTTGGGTCTTTTTGTATTATCCTATCAGAATGTAGGGATTGGTAAATAAGGAGGCTCTGAGTGAGTGTGTTAGGGATTAGGAATTAGGCATCAGGTTGTTACCTTCTTTTTTTTTATTTTTTATTTTAGTTTACATCATTCATTTCCACGAAATTTTGAGTTACAAATTTTCTCCCCATCTTTCTCCTACCCACTGCCCCAAAACAGCCATCCCATTGTATCCCCCTTCCCCCAATCTATTCTCTCCTATGTCTTCCTCCCTCACCCCTCTGACTTTCCGGTAGGGCAGGATGGATCTCCCTACCACAGTGCCTGTGTATCTCAAGTTGCAGTTGGATGTAGTTAATAATAATAATAACAGTATATATATATAGATAGATATAGATATAGATATAGATATATTTTTAATATTTGATTATGGAACTTTAAATTCTAGATTTTTTTCTCTTCCTCCCTCATCACCCACTCCCACTGGAAGGACAAGCAATCAAATACAGGCTGAACATGTATAATTACGCAGAACCTCTCCACAGTGGGCATATTGTGAGAGTCTGATTACATGTCCCTTCTTCCTATCCTGCTCTCCCCCATCCACTCTCTACCCTGTCCCTCTACAGAAGTGTGCACTTTCATCAACTCCCCCCCCCCC
>CM053591.1:68204104-68219491 GCA_028646515.1 Pseudochirops corinnae
CCTCTTTTGTCATTTGAGCTAATCTATTTTTTAAGGTGTTAATTTCTTCAGTCAGGTTGCTGACTCTATTTTCATGATTTTCTTGCAACGTTGTTATTTTTCTTCCCAATTTTTCTTCTACTTCTCTCATTTGGTTTTCAAAATCCTTCTTCAGCTGATCTCTAGCTTTAAGGCAATCTTCATGTTTATTGGAAGCTTTTGGTGTGGGAGCTCCGACTGTGCTATCATCCTCCCGCTCCCTGCTTTGATTCTTCTTTTCCCCAAAGAAGGAATCTAGGGTTAGGTTGCTGTTCTTACTTTGCTTCTTATGCTTATTCTTATTCATGGTTGGTCAGTCTGTGATTTTTTTTTTCATCTCTGTGGAACTCTGCTTCCAGAGGGGAAAGCTCTGTCCCAAATTGCTGGGGTTTTCCCAGCTGCCGGAGTCTTTAGGAGGCTGCTGGGTCCCTCCCCAACTCTGGCTCACTGAAAAGAAAAAACCCCAGGACCAATGCCCAAGACTACTGATCCAGATCCAGGCTGCTGAACGCGAGACCACTTGGCCTCTGAACGATTGCTTGCTCCCCCTGCAGTCTGCAGGCTGGGAGCTCTGAAGCAGCAATGTGGAGGCGGATGCCAAAACTCTGCTTCTGTGGCCTCATTGCCCTGGAGGCGTTTTGGCCGGACCTGCTTTTCTCCCCCAATTTCACCGAGCTCCAGTAACCTAATTCTGGATACTGCCACAGCTGCTGCAGATCCGCTCTCCCAAAGCTGCAGCTGGTGCTCAGCTCCTCTCGTCCAGCTGCCTCTGGGGCAGAGCCGCGGTTTCAGGCTAGGCTGGTTTTAGCTCGCAGGGCTGAGATGGTTCCTCGTAACTGAGCTGACTTTAGTGGAAAGTATATTTGTGTGTGTTTTGGAGTTCTAGAATTTGTTTAGAGTCATATTTTATGGGTATTTTGGGGTGGCTATGTGAGAGCTGTGATATGATCCTGCTCCTATGCCACCATCCTGGCTCCAGGTTGTTACCTTCTTAGGACTTTTCATGTCTTAGACTGTGGAAAGGGCTACAATTAATTTACTTCTTGAACATAATTCTTATTTTTGAGCATCTTGAGAGGTCATGAGGATCAGAGAAGATGTCCCGCTTGCCATTCTGGTGGTCATATGACCTACAGCTGTATTATAAAAGACATGTGTCTGAGTTGCTGGCAAGAGTGCCCATAACAATGCAATTATAAATCCTTACAAAATTGAAGTTTTCAAACACATCAATTCTTTATATACATAAGTAGAACTGCTTTGACTATCTCTTATTTTCTTGTCCTACTCTTTTGTCTTCTTCGTTCTGTCTTCCTTTTATTACCAAGCATTGTAGGATGCTTCACTGGGGAAGAAGGATGGTGCCTTAGACCAATAAAAAAAGGACACATTTTGACAGCTGGCCTGCCCAAAGCAAATAAACAAAGAGATTCCAAAACTCTATATTTTCACTTTTATCATTCCCAGCTGCTACATAGCCTGGACCTTAAAGACGTATATTGACTCAGGCAAGATTAAAACAAATCAACAGCTTTGGTTCAAAATTCTTTCCATCCCCTAAGCAAAGTTTTTGGGGGAGTCTGGAAATGTTTGGCTGACTTCCTAGTAGGGCTGTCTTTATACACTTCTCTTTTTCCTACTTCTAGTGATCCCAAAGGATCTCTATCCTTATGATATCTCTGCCCCAACTTGCCTTGGGATTTTTGACAAGTTTTATGCCAAACTAAGGAAAATCCAGCCTCACAGTCATTTCTTCATACTTGGCCTCTGGAGGCTTGAAAAAAATGATATTCCTTATTTACCTCTTTCCACCTCACCATCATTACTTCCTGAAACCAGATCATTTTCAGTATTTTTGTTTCTTCTATGTGATTAGGTCACTGCTAGACAGCACACAAGTGTGGGCAGATCTTAGTAGGTGTTCTCTTTCTTTGTAGGTATTGCTTTTCTTTGGAGGGCTAGTTTGTTTTCTGAAGCCTTTTTTATCCTGGGCAGTTCTGTATCTGTTTTCAAATGCTTTCTTTACTCCCCTCCCCCATACCCCTATGTTGAAGGCAACAAAATGCTTTCCCTCTCTTCTCTCCTTGCAAATTATATGAAGGTACACATGTTCTCCATGCTTAGAATGCTGCCAGATCAAGCAGGTTTCCATTCCAGGAAGTACGAAGTATTTAATTTGCTACTCATATGTCTGTGCACTCATGTACTGGTTCATGATGTGTAATATATCCAAAGGCTTTAGCATTTTCCTCATTCTAACTAGTTTAACTATGCTAGAGTTCTTTGATGTGCTTGTGTGTGTGCGTGTGTGTGTATGTGCCTGCACCGCATGTGCTTTCTTAATATAGAAGGCATAGAAGATCAGAGTTTTTCGTTATAGGTGATGTGATGTGAGTTCCCAGAAACAACCTGAGATCATCTTCCGAGTGGAGGAAGTTGTAACCTATTATTGAAAGATTTCCCCTTCCTTGGTTAGTGTATGTTTAATATGAGCCTTTATCATAAGTAGCAAATAGCAGTTCATAGGCTCATACAGCTTGAAGAGATGTTACATTTAATGCTCACCTTTTCTAGAGTGGAAAGCTGAGGATCGGAGAAGGAGCACAGATTTAGAAATGGAAAGGAGTCTTGGTGCCATGTAGTCCAACCCCTAGAAGAAACTGAGACCCAGAGGTGTAATGTAATACAGGTATTACATGTAATGTAATTGATGGAATACAGGTATTAAGTGACAGAGAGAACATATGAACTTAGGTCTTCAGACTCTGAATTCAGTGTTCCTTCTTTTGTCCCTTTAATGCACTCTGCTCATGGATGTAGGTTAGCCCTCTCCACAGAGTTTCATCTGTATTAAGATGGCCATTTACTCAACAACTATTGTGGCTCAGTAGCACACTGGGTGAAGATGCCTTGATTTACTAGGCCATTAAAACTAAATCAGAATGGAGAGACTCTTTAGTAGACTGGCAACTCAGAATGGTAGAATTTGCCACCGAGCTCCATACCCACGTTCGGTTTCCTTTTTTGACTGTTAGACTGAATATTGCGGATATTCTCTGATTTTTGAGTCCTTTGTGTACCAGTCAGCCTCATCTAATTGTTAAATGGCAAGGTAAGCCTGCCGACTTTAAGGTCATGGAAAATAGTTGAGTTGTCAGCATCGCCACAGTGTCTGCTGAAACACAGTTCCTCTGGGATGGACAGGTTTGGAGGATGAATGGCAGCAGGATATTCTGGTAGTTGCTATGTGGTTAGTGGAAAGTGAAGGTCCTGCAAATGTGGTGAAGAAATGCTGTAAGGATAAAGTAGAACCCAATTCTAAGTCACATAGCACAGCTGGGGAGACTGAAATAACTGAAACAGATAAGCCCATCTGATTTGCATAAGTCAAAGGGGAACTTTGTCATTTTGGGGAAATGGCAGGATCCTGTACCCAAGGTGCAAAAGTAGAAGCTATATTTAGGAAGAGGAGACATGGGTTGGAGAAGCGTTTTCATTGTTATGTGGAATTCTACCTATTCGATAAGGAAATTCACTCTACCAATGCAGATCTCTTCTCTGTGCCGTTGTAGTCTTATGGAGTTGCCTAGAGCAGAGATATTCCTGAGTGTAGCTCCAATTAGTTTAAAAAAATGCAATCAGGAAATATTTAACTACATATACTAAACCAAAAATACAAAATAACATAGATAATGTTAATTTGTTGTTTTCTAAGTCAATATGCTGCCCTCAGGGATCCATTTCTATTTGAGTTTGACCAGGTATCACTGGTCTAAAAACTGAGAGGTTAAGTGATTTTCCCAAGGTCACATAGACAGTTTGTGTTAGAGTAGGGTCATTAGCTCAGGTCTTCCTGACTTTTTCACATATACAATGAAGAAAGAACTTGAGGTCCACATTTATAGCACAGTCTGTGAAACTGATAAGATAGCCTTTTGAATATGAAAATAAATTTGTAATGTGCTAAAAAACTTTGGACAAAACTCAGTTATCTTTGAGATAAAACTATTCTTGGTGTTTGATGGTTTGGAGTTTCATTATATATGAACCTCTTGAATATTTTTGTTACTAAATCACATTGGATGGGGTACAAAGTAGATACATTTTGTATATCCTGTACTTTAATGAATAATATTATTATGAGTTTATCATCCACTTTTTATTCTTTATTTTAGTTTAATTGAGGCCTTCTGTTAATCACATTCAATTCTTTTTAATGGTTAATATTTATGCAATTTATTTAATGTTTTAAGAAGGATTAGTTAATGTTATCTGTTATTCTGACTATTATGTTATCTATATAACCCCTCAAATACTCAAGTGGATTTGCAACTTCATCAATATGGATGGGATATATATGGGATAGACATCTGGTGATGTCAACACATTTATGCCTCCCTAGCTTGTAAAACTCTATTCCATGTACTCACATAAGATGGTGATAGGGAGCTATCCAAAGTGCTGGAACCTTCTTCACTTTCATCTGACATTGTGATAATACCACTGAAGCATGTGGTTTGTCTGTCCGTTATCTCTTATTCTTCCTCTGGGACTAGTCCATCATTTTCAGCTAGGACTTTTTTCATTACATTCATTTCCAAGTATATGCTTATTCAGTAAACCTTCCCATATAGCAAAAACCAAAGACAAAGCAATATGAGAACTTAGCATATCCAGTATTATGCCTCCATAGTGCACTGTTTCCCCAGTGAAAGGAGGAATATACACTTCTCATCTTTTCTCTGAGGCCAAAGTTAACCACCGTAATTATACAGCATTCAGTTTCATTTGGTTTGTTCCATTTATAATGTTGTAGTCACTGTGTGTATATTCTTGGTTCTACTTGTTTGATTCTGCATCAGTTCATATAAATTTTCTAATATTTCTTTGAATTCTTCTGATTTTTGCTTATTATGGTACACTGATATTCTATTATTTTTAAGTACTACAATTTGTTTATTTGTTTCCTAATTGATATATACCTACTTTGTTCTCAGTCCTTTGCTGTAGTCTTTATTGTTAAGCCCATTTTCCATGTGTCTTTTTTTTGGAGGGGAGAAGGCAAGGCAATTGGGGTTAAGTGACTTGCCCAAGGTCACACAGCTAGTAAGTGTATCAAGTGTCTGAGGCTGGATTTGAACTCGTTCTCTTGACACCAGGGCCAGTGCTCTATTTGCTGCACCACCTAACTGCCCCTCCATATGTCTTTTGACATAAGGTTTGAGTGGAGCAACCTGTGATGAAGCCTGTAAAAAGTTTTACAAAGTCTCTTTATAGCTCTGAGAAGTGGTCTACCAGGAGCCACTTTTTTGAGAAATAGCATTATGACAGAAGACCAAAGACTACTGTTTAATAACTTCTTAGGAAGAGGATTGTTTCTCTTCCCTCTTGTGTTTTCCCATCTCCCATTTCTGCCAGATAAAACAAGGGATGTCTTCATTATTTATGGGCCACACAAGTGTAGATATTGCTTTTCAAAGCATAAAACACCCCAGACGAGGTCCCCTGCCCTGAGATGCTTGTTTAAGTAAGATATAAACCAAATGCTTGATAATCAGGGGCATTTTGGCTGAGTGCCACAAATCACAGGGCAGATGTGCTGAATAAGAAGACACAAGAAGGCTTTAAAAGAGAACATCTGGGCTCCTAAAAGTAGAAGGTGGTTCATGCATAGGGAATATAGCAAAAAACAAAAACAAAACTATACACATTCATTTAGGAATAGGAATAGAATGAGAACAGATTTGGAAGTAAAATAAAAAGCCAAAAGGTAAACATTGGAAAGGTCTGTGGGTTATTGAAAGTGAGTTGAAATTTAAGGGGAAAAAAAGTAGCAAAATATGGAACAAAGTCACTTACATTTTGGTCAGTAGCAAGAGGGAAAGGTAGTATTATCTGTGACAATTTGAATAGCTTGGAGGGTTGGGATAGACTGTGTTATAATTAAGTTCAGTAAACCTTTATTAAATATCTATCATGTGCATTCTAGGGTTTGGGGTAGTTAGAAAGAGAAATGAAATCTTGGTGTAGTCCTTCCCTCAATGAGCTTATGACAGTTGCAAAGTCAGTAAATATAAGTAATTAGAAATCTGGAAAGAAGTGGTTTTAACTTCTACCTTTATTCTGGGGTTGTTTCCCCACCCTCCTGGAAAGGATGTAAGAGATGATGAGCTTGGTGATGGGTGAGAGGTTGGCTGATCAAAATACAAAAAAAAAAAATACCAATACTAATAGTAGATCAAAATGAAGCAAAAATGCCAACAAGATTCTCCTAAATGCTGTAAGCTATGAAGCAACATCCTTTGTGTATTTATTTGAGAGTGGTTCACTTGCTAGAGCTAAAAGATATGCAGAATCTGTACTTGTCTTAGTAGAAAAAACTCACGTCAAGTCTATCTTTATAACCTCATCCTTGTCTAATGATTGTCTAAACCCTCCCTGACCCTTTGCCCTTGGAGTTGCTTTCAATCAAATGAATGGCTTTGAAAAGTGTTGTCATGCTGTGCTTTAAAAGCAGGTCTCATCCTTAATAATAGCATTTGGACAAAAATAATTACCATATTTATTTGCATGTTTTCCTTCTCTCTCATGTTACATACACAGTTTTTTTAAATGAAAAAAAAAATCCCTGAATTCTTTTCCTTCTCACTTCGAAAAACAGCAGCTCCAGCTGCCTAAAGCTGATCCTTGGAGGCTTTAAGGGCATCAGTTAATTTCACAGCTGATTCCTTCATTAGGGAGAGCACTTTACAGGAGGCACTTTTTCTTCACCGAGACAAAATGTTAAAGGGGTAGCAGGCGGCCCTGCGTTGTTTTCTACTGAGTGGGATTGGAAAAGGGAAAAGCTAGCAGGAGCTCAATTTTCCCATCCAGGCTTTCTCCCCTTTCAGTTCTCCTTTTCCGGATTCTTGTCCCTTTTCTGGGCTATTTGTGTTGCACCTAGCTATCAGAGATGGGTCAATTGTTGGATCTTCTACTATGTTCCCTCTCTTGCAAAAAGCAACCTGGAGTAATTCCTGGGGCTGCCAAACAAGCTTAGACCTTCTTTCCTTGGATATAGAATTACCTCAAACCTGAAACTGAGTGACAGAAAGACTAAGGAAAGAGGAAAAGCAAATCAATTAAAAATGGTTTTGTATTTAGGATTTGTTTTCTAAACCCAGTCATAAACATCCTGTAATTCCTTGCCTGAATGTGTTTTTCTTAAAGCTGAGGGTAGTAAAAGACCACAGGGAAGATGCTTGCATAATTCCCTCCCATATCCTTCTTACCTTAGAGGCAAAGCATCATGGCTTATGTAAGCAAATATAGTGTATCCGATGGAATATATAATTATATACTATTTATATATGATTTTATTATGTCATAATACTGAGAAACAGTGGTAGTCTAGGTGTTCTTTAGATAACAGCTGCCTGTTTTGCCACTCTCCATATTTTGACTCCACTGATATGTTGGCTTTCTTGTTGACTCCAATTAAGATCCATCAAATCTGGAGTTCCTGAGTGGTATTGAGGATAACTGAGAAGTCTCTGTTTTCCATCAGTGTATCTGAGTGGGTACATGGCTGCTATGTTTGGCACAGGCCTACTTGCTCTGTACCAAAGGCATGAACAGTTGTTTTATCCCCTGACCTCCTTGGCAAAATCAATTGGCTGAAGTAATGTCGGCAGAGAGCCCTAAAAGAGTATAAATACAGATGGATATTTGGTGGCGGTTGGTTCTCTAAGACTGTTCAGTTTTTCTAATTATACTTCTTTATGACCATTATGTAGAAATTTCATTTCAAGTGCATGTCTGAAATTATATGGAGGAATCAAGTCCAATGGAGGTTAAGGTCAGACAAAAAATGAAATGCTGGGGCAGAAATCCTGGCCACTCTTGATAATGGAGCTCATTTGTATGCAGAGAATTTATTCTATTCAAATAGGCACCCATCACTGTAATATTCCTTCCTGCTCCTGGGTCTCTGAGTGACAATCTCCTAAAAGAGCAGTGTGTAGCAGATGATTAGAAAGGACAAATATTCCAGGCAGCAATATAAATTGTCTCCTAAGCAGCAGTGAAGCTTGCTGGAGGTGGTCTCTAGAGCCTCAGGGACGTCTCAATGAGCTCTAATTGAAACAAATACGTGCAAGGAGAAGAAAAAAAATACACTTTGTTGATTCCATCAATTTTGGAGGCTATATCTGAACTTGGGCCTGTTGAGTTTTCCCTTCAGGTGCTACAGAAACCTTTGGTGACTTCAGAAGTAGTTTGCTTTATCCTCATGAATCAGACATCTGGGGAGGTGGGGCCAGCAGGACCCAGGACAAGTTAAAAGCTGCTCTTTCTGTGTATTTTGTTCTATGGATCACTTTTTCAAAGACTGACATGATACTGACTTGTTATCAATTACATTGGCCTCTTCAAGAAAGAAGAGAGTTACATGACAATATTCATTAAAACCAATGGACCATTTTTTCTTCCTCTTTAGGAAATAATGTTGCCTCAGTAAAATATTTTCCTTCAGGCAATAGGGAAAAACTTTTTTTTAAAAAGGAGAGAGAAGAGGAAAAAAATATATCTATATATCTATATATCTGTTATGTAATGTCTTGTCCAAATGTGTGTCTGTGTTTTTCACAGCTGTGCTTTATTCCTGTTGGGAGTAAATGAAGCAGCTACTCATATAGTGGACAGGGTACTTGCCTTGAATTTGAATCCTTCTGCAGGGAGCTAACTGACCTGGGGCCAGTTAATTAACCTTTCTTAGCCTTAGTTTCCTTTTTTGCAAAATAGAAATAATCATGGCCACTATCCCACAGGGTTGTTATATGGATCAACACAAGTAAAGCATTTTCCAATCTAGATTCTATCTACCATATTTTTTTTCTTTTTTTCTTTTTTCCTGTTTGTCCCTGGAGTCAATTGTTTTCTTCTGACCCATTCCAATTTTCAGAGAGTTCAATCCTTAGGAAATCTTACCACTCCTGTTTTGAGATATTATTCTCCTTCCCATTTTTTTCTCCCTAGTTATTCCTTTTTTTGTAATTCATTTCACTTCTTTCAGTGACTCTTCTGGTTCTTATGACCAGAGCATTCTTTTCTTTAAGCTTTTGTTGGATTTTTTCGTAGATTTTACTATCATCTTCTGGGTTTACTCATTGGGCTGTTCGCTGTCCAATATATTTCTTTATTGTGCTCAGCATTTATTTGTGCTTCCTTGTGTCTCCAAATTCTGGACTGGGTACTTGAGCCTGGGACAAATTATGCTTCTATATTCCTGAATGATAAGGTAGGCCTTGACTGGTTCTGAGACTGACAAGACCCTTTCTTCTGCGGGAATTATCTGGCTTTGCCTTCATTGTGGTTCAGGACCAAGCTGCCTGGATGCCACTCTGTCCCTGTGTCTTGAAAAGGATGTGGATGAGGCCTGTTGTTGGCCCTTTGCTATGCCTGGCATGAGTCTGGATTTGCCGGCTACTGTGGAGCTGGGTTTTTCTGTATGTTGCCTTCCATTACCTCCACTCTGTGCGTCTGCAGGATACTGATGGTCCTTATACAGTCCTAGAGTTGATGGAGGAATTTATAACTGATTTTGTGGTTGTTAATCACCATACAGTGTTTACTATGTGCCAGAAACTGTGCTAATCTCTTTACAAACGTTATCCCCTTTGATCCTTACACAACCCTGGTGGGGGGAGAGGGTAGATGCTATTCTTATCTTCATTTAACAGATGAGGAAACTGAGGCAAACAGAGATAAAGTGACTTGGCCAGGATCATGTAGCTAGTAAGTGTATTTGAGCTCAGGTCTTTCTGATTACACACCTGGCACTCTATCCACTCAGCCACCTAGTTGGTGTTCTTTATCATTGTTCCTTCTGGTGAATTTTTAGAGCTTTACTGGGATGTTTGTGAGATATCTGGGCTCCTCTAGGTCCTCACACACTGCGATTTACCCCAAAAATTAAAGTACCATATAAATGCTTGTTATTTGTACCCACTTGATAGCCTGGGGTAGAAGCAGAGATTTCTTTTCCTCTTATGCAGACTGTTTACTGAATTACGCTTCCTGCATACAACTCTTTGTAATTTTTCAAAGTGACTTTCTGAGGAAGCATTTCTATCCTTGCTGGTACATCTGTATCCATGTACTTCTGTGGCCTTTTAAAAATGAGAGAACCATGTAGCAGCAAGCAACAGCCAGGGACGGCAGCAAATGGATTTTATACAGAAGGAAAAGAGAGAAGGTGCAGAAAAAGATGTTGTTTATGTCCCCTTGTGTCAGGACCTAGAAAGAAGCATCTTCCCTCAATTCCTTCTCAGGAGATCAAGTAACCCACTTTTCCTTCTTTCCTCCAGTCCTCCTAGGATTCCACCTTGTCATCCTGCTGAATGAATTTATCACTAAGGAGGGCAAACAACTGGTTTAAATAGTGGAAGCCGTCCATGACACAAGCTACCTGCTGAAAAAGCTCTAGCTTAATCCACTCTGCCTCCTGAAACACCTTCCTCTAACCTTCCCCCACTACTCATCCCCCAGGTCAGAACCAGGACCTCTTACAATGATAACCTGCCTGCTGCTGGGACCATATAATGGTTTTGCCAAGGTAGAGAGACAGTAACAAGCAGGCTCATTTGTCACTCGTAACCCACAGCAGGCTGTGGACCTCTGTCTCGGGAGACAGAGCATTGCTGGGTTTCCCTTTGTCTCTGTGTATTTGATATGCCCTTGTCCGTGTGGCAATTGTGATTATGTATTGTGCCTGACAGATTTCTCCAAGCAAGAAGGTACATGCTGTGCATGCTAGCCACAGTGATATGGGTGCTTAGAGGGAATTCATTGGAGCTAACTGTTAGGGAACAGGAATACCTACTGATTGGGTCCAGAAGCTATTATCAGCCTAGAATGTTATTTAATGTCAATACAATCACAACCTGAAATATTGGGATTACATTTTATATTGTTTGGCAAGCCTGTTCTGGCAGATGAAATTGTTTGATTCCAGTGTAAAATTGAAAAATACATGCTGCTTGATAACAAATTAGTTGATTAAATGTTCACCTAGAATTTCTAGGCTAATGTGTGTTTTGAATAGAATATGCAGCTAGCTCTAGCCTATAGTTTGCAGATATGTGGAAGGGAAATGAGGATCCTAGACTATGGCAAAATGAAGTCATTTATTTTGTAATTTAGATGACAAAGACTGTCTCCTTCTCTTAGGCATTGCCCAGGTTATTTCAATGAAGAGCTGACACCATGTAGCTCTCTGTCTCTCTCCTTATGTGTATGTGCACACATATGTATACATGTGTATGTATATATTTCTGTTAATAAATATAAATCTCTGTGAGGAGAGTGTTGCTGCATTATCTTTGTAATAGTCATGAGTTTCTTGTTTCTGTGTTGTAGCAGGTTTTGCTGTTGTTCAGTCGTTTTTAGTCATGTCTGACTCTTCTTGACTCCATTTGACTAAATGTGAAATGTTTTAGCCTCTCCTACTATTTATTCATCATATAGCAGTCACATGAGCTTCTTTCGAATAGGAATTTTTTTCATTCTTTGGATTTGTTTCTGCAGTACTCCATAGAACGCCTGACACATAGCAGGTTCTGGATAAATAATGAATTAATTGGTTGTTAACTGATTGATTTTAATAGGAGCAACATTGGGGAACTGCAATCATATTAGCATTTTTCCCACAAAATTAAGACTTGTATTTCCATGTTGATTATATTCTTAAATTCTTTCTTTAGCAAGTTACATTCAACATACAATTCCATGAAAATCTAATCAGGAGTACTTTTGTTAGGAAATACTAAGGGGTAATTAGTGGGACAAACCTGATCTCAATTTGTTTCTTCAACCTTTTACACCAAGGCACCAACAATTGCATTCTTATTTCAGAATATGTACTTCCTAAAAGTGGATTATCTTAGAATAAACCTAAAGGATGATTTACTGCATGATTAGAGAACAAGACTATTATTCTTTTTTTTTAGGGGGAAAACAAGGCAGTGACTTGCCCAAGGTCACACAGCTAGTAAGTGTTAAGTGTCTGAGGTAGGATTTGAACTCAGGTCCTACTGACTCCAGGGCCAGTGCGCTATTCACTGTGCCACCTAGCTGCTCCCTATTATTCTTTTGAATGGACATACTCCACAAGATGAATTTTTTAATGGATCATGACTATAAATAATACTTATTTCATGTGAACTCTAACAAATTCCATTGAATAAGTAAGACTGATCATAAATTTCTTTCAGTGAAGGCTACTAAAATATTTCCCAGGACCCTTCTTTTTCTTTCCTACCAGACATGAAGCCTTTTTTTTCTTTTAATTTGTTTTTCCCCCATTTCTACTTAGAGCTGTAGTACTTTAGAATCAAGTGGACAGTGTTTTGTGGATAGTAGGGGTTGCTTATAAGTACTGTTCCACATGAATATTCAGACTGACCAGTGATGGACAGTCCAGCTTTTTAAAAATAATCCATATGAGTGTTTTCCTCTCCTTCTTAAACCTGATTAAGGAAGATCTGAGTTCAAATCCCACTTTACTCTTTTTACTGATTTTTCCTCATCTGTGAAATAGAGGAAGAGGGACTGGACTTAATGAACTTTTTAAGGTGCCTTCCAGCTCTAAATACATAACCATATGAATTTCTCATCACAATGGTCAACCTCATAGTGACAGTGACAAAGCCAATGTTTCCCCATCCTCTCTTACTCTGAGCAACCAGAGTAATATCTCACCCTTCTGAAATATTAAGATGAGGAGGAAGAGTTCATTTCTAGGCTTTTGGGACACCCTTCTTTTATCCTACTGAAGTAACACCTCATGTATGGAGAACTATGTCTGAACCTAGCAGGATCCTGAAAGTCATTAAAAATACATTGGGAAGAACAAAAATAAACTTCATGAAGTTCCTACATAAAATGGTTTGGATATTTTATTTATAGCTAAAAATGGGGCCTACTGTATTTTAAGCCAGAAGCAAATTAGTAACATGGTAGATTTTGTTATAGGCAGTGTATTGATAGGTAGAAGAAATAACTGATAGGAGGCAGAGCCAAGATGGTGGCATAGAAGCAGGCAAATTCCATGGCTCCCCCCCCCAGAAACCCCTCAAAAACCTATAAAATATGACTTTAAACAAACTTTAGAGCTATAGAACCCACAAAAGGACAGAGAGAAACAAATCTCCCCCTGAAGGCAGCCCATCAGGCCATCAGGAAGGGCCCATCACAGAGAGCTAGGAGTTTAGTCCAGCCCCAACCTCAGGCTTTTAAGTATCATCCCTTCCTATTCAATTGATCCTGTTCCCTCTATGTATACCTGTATGCATATATACACCCACTCACATATGTATTCATATGCCCATATACCCTCCTATACAGACATATATATGCATATACATATATGTATACATATGTATATACATTTATATTCCTTTCACCTATCCTCATACAGAGAAAAGTTTCATAAGTTACAATCATCATTTTTCATGTAGGAATGTAAATAGTTCAACTTTGATAAGTTCCTTATGATTTCTTTTCCCTCTTTGATCAGCCTGAGGTTTAGCCCCAAGGTGGCAACCATCAACCATGGCTGGAGGGACTTCAGGAGAGTGGATCACCAGCAGCTGTGACTTTTCCTAGAATTATCAACCCAAAGATGTGTAAGGCAAAGTAAAAGGTCAGTGTGGACTTTGGAAACAGGGGTACCAAGAGTGTGGTCCGGCCTCTGCCCCCCAGAAGGAGAAGCACCAGAGGCACAAGGGCCATGTAGCCGCCTCCACATGGCTGCTTTAGAGCTCCTGGCCTGCAGATCTTGGGGGACCAAGCGACCATTCTGAGGGGTAATCGCTCTTGCTTTAACCTGCTTGGATCTGGATCACTGACTTGGGTGGAGGTCCTGGAGTGTGTGACCAGGTGCCAGAGCCTGTGGAGGCTTGAGAAAGGGCACCCAACTAATAGCTCTGGCAGCTGCAAAACCCCCAGTGATTTGGGACAAAGTTCTCCTCTCTGGAAGTAGAGTTCTACTGTGGCAAAAAGCTCAAAAGTCAAGTAATTGAATGGCAACATGGGCAAGCAAAGCAAGCACAGCAATCCGACCTTAGATTCTCTTTTTGGGGACAAAAAGGATCAAAGCATAGAATGGAAAGAAGACAACACAGTCAGAACTCCTGCACCAAAAGCTTCCAAGAAAAATATGAACTGGTTACAAGCCATAGAGGAGCTTACGAAGGATTTTGAAAACCAAATAAGAGAAATGGATGAAAAATTGGGAAGAGAAATGAGAATGATGCAAGAAAATCATGAAAAGCAAGTCAATAACCTGACTGAAGAAAATAATACCTTAAAAAATAGGCTAACTCAAATGGCAGTTGAGGCCTAAAAAGCCAATGAGGAGAAGAACACCTTAAAAAGCTGAATTTGCCAGATGGAAAAAGAATTTCAAAAGCTCACTGAAGAGAATAATTCATTCAGAATTAGATTGGAGCAAATGGAAGCTAATGATTTTATGAGAAATTAAGATACTATTAAACAGATCCAAACAAATGAAAAAATAGAAGGCAATGTGAAATATTTCATTGGAAAAACCACTGATCTGGAAAATAGATCCAAGAGAGATCATTTAAAAATTATTGGACTACCTGGAAGCCGTGATCAAAAAAAGAACATAGAAATCATCCTTCAAGAAATCCTCAAGGAAAATAGCCCTGATGTTTTAGAAGCAGAGGGCAAAATATAGGTTGAAAGAATTCACCAATCACCTCTCAAAAAAGATCCCCAAAAGAAAATTCCTAGGAACATTATAGCCAGGTTCTGGGGTTCCCAGATCAAGGAGAAAATATTACAAGCTGCTAAGAAGAAATAATTTAAATATTGTGGAAATACTATCAGGATAACACAGGAGCTGGCAGCTTTTACATTGAGGGATCGAAGGGCTTGAAATATGATATTCCAGAGGTCAAAGGAACTGGGATTAAAACCAAGAATCACCTACCCAGAAAAACTGAGTATAATGTTTCAGGGGAAAATATGGTCATTCAGTGAAATAGAGGACTTTCAAGCTTTCTTGATGAAAAAACCAGAGTTGAATAGAAAATTTGACATTTGAATACAAGATGCAAGGGAAGCATGAGAAGGTAAACAGGGAAAAGAAATCATAAGGAACTTATCAAAGTTGAACTATTTACATTCCTACATGAAAAAATGATAATTGTAACTCATAAAACTTTTCTCTGTATGAGGATAGGTGAAAGGAATATAAATGTATATATATGTATACATATATGTATACATACATATATATGTTTGTATAGGGTACATGGGCATATGGATACATATGTGAGTGGGTGTATATATGTGTACAGGTAT
>CM053591.1:68219991-68243420 GCA_028646515.1 Pseudochirops corinnae
CATTGGTTGTAAATATTCTTTCCCAGTTTCCCACCTCCCTCTTAATCTTGGTTACATTGGCTTTGTTTGTACAGAAACTTTTCAATTTAATGTACTCAAGGTTATCCATTTTGCATTTTGTAATGCTCTCCAATTCTTCTTTGGGGTTGCATGTGTATTTGAAAGAGGCAGGGAGAAGATATTTTTGCAAATGATTGAAAAGTGTCATCTTTTAAGATTTCTTCTTTTAAAAAATTCAGGTTTTAGAGTTAGATACTTTTGTTCCCAGGGAAAAACCACCAAGATGCCCAGTTTAGGGCTAAAGATTGCAGTGTGTGCCTGGAATGTTTTTGGTATGTCCATAAGAGCCTTCCTAGTGGGTGAGGGTAAAATAGATTCTCACAGAGAGGTATTCTAAAGGGATTTTGAGGAATGAGTCCTTTAGTTCAGTTTTGTGGGTAGATAGGAATTGAGATTGGATGCGTAGAGCAAGGGCTAAACATTTGGTTAGACTAGGTATGGGGAGACAAAGTGGGAAATGGTTTGTAGATGGGAATCAGTGGTTGTTCAGTCATTTTCAACTCTTCGTGACCCCGTTAGGGGTTTTCTTGGCAAAGATACTGGAATGGTTTGCCATTTCCTTCTCCAGCTCTTTTGACAGAGAGGGAAACTGAGGTAAACAGAGTTAAGTGACTTGCCCAGGGTCACACAGCTAATAACTGTCTTAGGCTGGGTTTGAACTAAGGAAGATGAGTCTTCCTGACTGCAGGCCCAGTGCTCTATCTACTATGCCACCTATCTGCTCCATGCTGTATGTATAGTAAAATTGAACAATAAATAGTAATTGGAATCCAGACTGCAGAAGACTAGAGGGGTGTAAGGCACAGAGGCTAGCCCACGAAGGGCCATCTAGCTGTCAAGTATTACTTTTTATAGGTGACTCTGTTTTCTGAGGAACTACTTTGTGGGAGAAGATCTCTCCCAGCCCAAAAAGAGTTGTATAGTTCAAATAACACAGTGATTTTGTCATCTTTGGTCCCCAAACCTTGGAACCTAATACAGTAAACAATGCTACATCTTCCTTAAGGGTAGAGAAACAATAATACTCAAGTTCATTGTGGTCTGATTTATCCTCGTGGGCTGGAGAAAGCAGTTAGCTAGTTGACAAGTAGCCGTTATAGGAACCAGCTGTCTATGAACACCACCCCCACAACCACCAAGCTAACTGTTATTCTTTCTTCTCAGAGCCAAAGGTGCTCTGGGAGACTGAAGGGGAGAATCACCTAGAGATTTTGTGAAAGACTCAAATGAGATTTGTGTGTACTTTGTGTGTATATATACACACATATGCATTTAAGTATACATTATATGCACACTTATATGTATAAGTATAGGATAATTAGGTGGTATGGTGAATAGATCACAGGGCCTGGAGTCAGGAAGATCTGAGTTCAAATGTGATCTCAGACACTTACTAGCTCTGTGACCCTGGGCAAGTCACTTAATCCAGTTTGCCTCAGTTTCCTCATCTGTAAAATGAGCTGGAGAAAGAAATGGCATTACCACTCCAGTATCTTTGCCAAGAAAAACCCAGATGGGGTCAGTAAGAGTCAGACATGACTGAAATGACTGAATAATAGCATAAATCTTTGAATCTCTCAGTGCCACAAAAACCCCAAATAGGGTCATGAAGAATCAGACGTGACTGAAAATTACTGAAAAGAAAGAACTGAGCAAACAATATGTATAATATATGTGTATTTTATTTATAATTAGACTTTATATAGTTATATAATGTATTATATATGATATATTCTGAGATAACTAAGTTGATTGCTAGCTTATAACAGTATAATTGGTTTTCTTCGTATGTTATACATTTAAAAACATTATTTTGAGAAGGTATACATAGGTTTCAGCAGACTATTCATAGAGCACAATAAAAGGGGGGAGACAGACAGGCCAACTGTACTTGGAGCATTGATTGGTAATACAGTTTTTGTGATAACTCAGGGTATTTTCCAGTTATCTCAGGGGATGTCCCAGGTCTCTGAACAAAATTAATTTAACTCACTTTACATTGCATATACCATCTGGCCATCCTAGGGGGTAGGCTATTGAGACATGATGGGATGTCAAGATTTTCCCAAAGTAAGGAATGAATGGCCTCAAGGAAGTTTCCACCTGGTACTTTAAGATGTCTCAGAGGCAGATGGTGAAAGAGAGAAGAGAAAGCATCCTTGGCTATTTTCTTATGGCATGGCAGTACTCTTCTCAAAACCCAGGTATGAGGAACAAAAATAATCAGGTAAAGGGAGAACCTACAAAACCAAAGCTAAAAAACATGGCACTTACACCAGAAGCAGACATTCTTTAGGCCAAATGCAAGGATTTGCCGATTTGGTTAATGAAACAATTGAGAGGGCCAGCGTCCTAAAAGCATAGCAAAGCCTGTGAATGGGACTAAGGTAGGTCATTTTTACTGTTTGACTCACAGAGAATCAGTGTTCCACGTTTTAATTTAAGGGAAAAGATTTGATTCCATGGTGTTCTCTGGTGCCTGTGAGGGCAGTCCTTTTTGTCAGTCAGGCTTCTTCATTTGAAGTTGCTATATTTCTTTCTGACTTCACTCTGAATTAATGATACATACAAAATTTATATCAAGAGGGCTTAGTTTTTAGCTCCTTTTCCTCTATCGAGTCAAATTCTGTCTAATTCATAGAAGACATTCACTGCATCTTTTTCACTCTTGACTTTTTGACTGCTCATTAGTAACTCCACAACAAAGGGCTGAGAGAGTTAGGTGATAGAAGATCAAACCAGTCATGGTAATACCTCCGTAATGAGATTGGTTTAAGTTCTGGTAGGTGGAGAGGTAGGAACTAGTCATTAAAATTGAATTTTATAGCTTTCTTTAGATCTTAATTATCTTTTTTTTCTCCTCCTGTCTCAATATAATCTAATTTACTTATTGCTTCTCTTATTTTTTCCAGTAAATTAAAAAATCTATTTTACTTCTCTCCCACCTCCCCCTAATTTAAAAGAAAAGGGAAAGAAAAATAAAACCCCTATAAGAAATACACAGAGTCAAGCAAAACAAATTCCCTCACTGGACATTTCCAAAAATATATGTTTCCATCTCAATCATCCTGTGCCCATGACCTCTTTATCAAGATGTGGGTAGAATGTTTGGACGTGGAATCTCTAGAATTGTGATTGGTCATGGCATTGATTAGAGTTGTTAATTTCAAAGTTATTAGTAATTACTGTATTTTTTAAATTGTGCAAATTTCAACCTGCATTTATTAAGCGCTTACAGTATGTCAGGCACTGTGCTAAGCAGTAGGAATGCAAAGACAGAAGAAAAACATATATATATATATATGTTTATATATATACAAATATATATATATATATGATTGTATATGTATGTGTAAGTATACACATATATTCACTCATTCATTCATGTATTCATCCATCTATCCATTCATTCATTCATTTATTTATTTGCAAAATGAATACTGGGTAGTTTTGGGAGTAAAGATACTACAGCAGGAGTGGGAGAGGATATCAGGAAAGGTTTTATGTAGAATTCAGCTCTTGAACTGAACCTTGAAAGAAATCCTGGATTCCAAAGGGGATGAGTCACATTCCGGGTATGTAAAGGCACAGAGATAGGACATGAAGTGGCATGTGATGAGAAGAACCAGTGTAGTTGGGTAGTAGAATGCACAGAGGGGAATATAAATATAGGATTGCAAAAGGTAGGAAACGATTCAATAGTTAAGAAATTGAAATGTCACATGGTTGTTTATATTCATCCTTGGGGTAATAGGGAGCCAGTGAAGTTTGTGGAGAAGAGGAGAACATTAGTGGATGTGTTGAATGTGAATTTATTCAGGGAGGGACTCAAGGGCAGGAGACTAAAGACGAGGCTATTGCAAGAAGTAATAAGGGCCTAAAATCGTGTGGTGGCTGTTGTGATTAGAGATAAGAAGACATATAGGAGAAGAGGTATTGAGGCAGAAATGACAAGATTTGGCTGCTGAATAAGTGGGTTAAGTAAACAGTTGAGGGTGACACTGAATGACAGGGAAAGATTTTAGTGCCCTCAAAAGTAAGGGGCAGCTAGGTGGTGCAATGAATAGAGCACCTCCCCTAAAGTCAGGAGGACCTGAGTTCAAATGCAGCCTCAGACACTTACTACCTATGTGACCCTGACCAAGTCACAACCCTGATTGCCTCATAAAAAGGAAAGAAAAGTAATAGGGCTATTCAAAAGAAGGGTAGATTTGGTGTGTGGGGAGGGAGATAGTAAACCTCAACAACATGAAAAATCAGTACCTGACTGCCTCAGAAATGTCTGCCAGGGAATATTTTTTTTAATTTTTTTTTTTACCAGAATATGAGTAAATAAGAGAGGGAAGCAAACACAGAGGTGGAAATAGGTAGAGAGAGATGAAGAAAGGGAGGGACAAGGGAGAGAGAGACAGAGACAGAGAGACAGAGTGGGGGGGGGGGAAGGAAGGAAGAATGGTGAAAAAGGAGAGAGGAAGAAAAAGGGAGGGAGATAGGGAGGGGAGAGGGAGGCAGAGTTGGAGAGGAGAGACGGGATGATATGGAAAGAAAAGCAGAGAGGCACAGAGAATCAGAGAAAAAAGAAGGGAGGCAGAGAGGAGGACACAGAGAAGTAGGGAGATAGTGAAGCAGAGAGGGGGACAGAAAGGTTCAGAGAGACAGACAGACCTACTACCCTTAGAACAATTCAGCTCACAAAGCTTTCATTTTTTCTGGTAGGCAACTGATTAAGAATAAGGACCCTGTGAAGTTTGGCATTTGGAATATAATATAAACATCATGTGGTATCTAACATATAGCAATCCTTTACACAGAGATGCTGGCTGATTTGCTGTTACAAGTCTAACCCAGTCTTGAAAAAACCAACACTAAGAAATAGGCAAGTGTATGTTATGTGAAAGGGCCTACATTTAAAAAATGCATGTAAATGACTAGGAAAAAATGGACATAGAAACAAGGATACCCAAAATTCTGTTGATTTTGCTAACAGACATCACAAAGGCTCAGGTGAGTACTGGATGTGAAACCACTCAGGTTGTGATTTCTAAGACTGGAATGTCAGAGCTGATAGCGTCCTCAGTTCAAGTTTTCGAGGTTCTTAAGTCAGACAGAGCTTTTCATTGTTTGGCAGAGCTGCAGATATCCAGTATCTCTCTGCATGCCAGGTAATGAAGCTTGGGCTTCTAGCCATGTCCGACTGAAAAAGGTTTGGAGCCAGAAATTGCCCTTGCCAAACAAACGAGAAGTGTTCAAGGCTGTTTGTGTACATAGGTCGTGGTGTGTTCGCCACAGGAGAGGGGGGAGGATTTCTGGAAGGTCTGATCCTCATAAATTAGAGCCAACCTTTGATTAAAAAAAATTGACACCATACATAGTAACCTGGACTCTGTGCTACTGGTTTTAGGGCCAAGATAAGAGGGTATTGAGAGGTCAGACAAAGGGGAGTCACATGTGTGGGGACAGAGAAACTTTCTTGCTGTATAGAAAGACCAATTGTCAAGGGATTAATCTATAGTCTTCTGCCCATTGTTAATGCTGATGATTGAATGTTTTTCATATAGTATATTCATGCAATACCTCCACATTGAGAGAGAGTGTGATAGAGTGAGCAGGTTACTGAATTTAGAGTCTAGATGACCTGATTTTGAATCCCACCTTTAACACTCATAGGAAAATCACTTTAACTCTTTAAATCTAAATTGTCTCATCTGTAAAATGAGGGAGTGAGACTAGATCAGATATGTGTGTCTGTGTGTGTGTGTGTATATTCTGTCTGACATCTCTGATCTAGTATATATACATAATATATATGAAATAGATATCATTAGTATATATGATATATGTATAGTTAGAGAGAAGCAATAATTACTTAGGGGAAGAGATTTTTTCCTATTTATTAACTGATATTTAATAAACTAGAGTGAGAGCTCAGAACCAAGTGATTAATTAGTGAGAAAGGTTATCATTTTAATAATTAATAAAATTCCCCTAGTTAACCTTAGAATTTGAAATTATGAGAATGATATGGTAGCAAGTCAAATAGCAATCTAAGGGGTGGGATAATTCCATGTGGGATACACAAAAAGGTGGTTGATCCTGAAATTCCTGCTAGGTGACATTCATGTTTCTTAAGAGCTGGCTTTATTTCCACAAAAGAATATACCAATGTCACATAAACTCACTGTGAATAGAGAATATTTTAGTCATGATATTTAAATTTAAATCCTCAGTGCCTAGTACATGATGAGAACTTAAATGTTTGTTGATTGATATAACTTAAAGGATTCTAGATTAAGCATCAAAGGGTTGTTTCAAACCCTAGCTCAGTCTCTAACTGCCTGTGACCTTGGGTAAATACCATAACCTCTCTGGTCCTGTTTCCTAAACTGTAAAAGCAAGAAGGTGAGCTGGCTAATCTCCAAGGCCACATCTAAATTTCTACCACTCTGTGATCTCATTTTCTTAAGCTGAAAAAGTTAATTTTTTTTTATGGCACACTGGTTTTATTGTAATTCTACAGACCAACCTGAAAAAGAATTTAGAGGACTGGGGTCCTTATATGACACCATTCACTTGGAGAAATCTAAAGTGCTATATAAGCTTTCTTCATACAGTTGACTTTATCTGTCCCTGAAACACGGCAATCTCTAAGATTAAATGCAGCTATCATTCATTACTCTCACTACATGCAATTTAAGATCAGAAGTATGGACAGTGGATGCCCTCATTCTCTCAGTATAACTACTATAACTATACGGTATAACTAGTAACATAAAAGAATCACCTATAATGTGATAAACATTCTGAGAGGCTAGGATATTGTATTTATATTGTGACCTTGAAGCTTGAAAGATACATGCGTATCCACGAATATATGTGGCAGGAAACAAGAGATTTCATCACTGTACCACAGAGGCAGTTTGTGAGAGTCATTTGAAGGCTCCTGTTAGAGGCAGGAAGACCTAGGTGCCAGGCTCACCTTTGACACATACTGGCTGTGCAACCCTGAGAAGATTGTGTAGCCTCTGAACATTCTAGGGAATGCTCCAAGACCATAAGTTGCAGAGAGGATAAGGACCTGACGTGCTGAAATTTCCTTGTTTGGGAGTTCCCTCAGTGAAGGAAATCACAGGATGAGTCCTTATCCTTCTCCTGATGACTCTGCTTCTCCAAGAAAGTAGTTACATTGCTACCTTACAGGTGTGGATGGTGATTGCTCACAAATGCAGCTGTGACTTTTAGGGACATCAACCCTATCCAAATAGCCACTGCTTTTTCTACTTAGATATATAAATATGGTTTCTTATTTTACAAGAGTAAAAAAAAAGTTATGTGGTTTTATAACATAAATAAGAAAGATTTTTGTTATTTAAAATGCATTATGAATCCCGTGTGTGTGTGGGTGTGTGTGTGTGTGTGTGTGTGTGTGTGTGTGTGTGAAGTCTTGAAGGGGCTATTTTAAGGGGATAAGCTGACACATAGGTAATCCAACCAGGTGTCAGTGGATGGTGGGTGGAGTAAGGGTACTGAAGTAGTACAGAGAGTTTAGAAAATGAGAAAGGAACTTCTTGGATTTGGTGAGGGACAGCTCCAAACCACTGAGAAAGTTAACTGAAAGAAGGGCCTTGTTCTCAGGCTAAAAAGAAGCCTGGGTCTCTTTGTTTCCCCAGTGCTTAGCACAATGCCTGGCTCTTAATTGAGGATTGTCAGCTGGCTGGTTTGGGGAGAGGCTGTTCAGAATTTCTAAATCTGAACAGGAGCATTGGAGGGCTCTTTTATTTGGTCAGCAGCATAAGGAACTCCTGTTCTGAGAAATAGAAGCGATGTAAAAACAACTTTAAAAATCTATTAAAAACAACAAAGAAGAAAATATGAACATGCATCTCCTATGTAGTAAGGTGCTTTGCTATACACTTAGATACTTTCCAATTTGACAGTTTCTTTCCCAAAGGTTAGAATTTGAGGATGGTTAATAAAGAAATCCTTCAAAGGTTTAGCAAAAACTAGCAATGGAAAAATTGAATTTAGGGAGACCTGGGTTTGAATCCCACTGCAGATATTTAGTAGTTATGTTCCCCAAAAATAAGCCATTGCCTCATTTTCCCTATCCGTAAAATTAGAGGTTGCACTCAATGACTTCTAAGGCCAACTGTAAGGTGGTATTTCCAGATTGGAAATTTTCATATTCATAAAAAGTCCCTGAGAAGAGAGCATATTCAGATCCAGAAAGTTCTCTCCAGCCAAAGGGGTTTAATCCCCCAAAGTAAGGAGAGATATTTTGTTTCCATGACTTAAAATATGTGATTAAAAATACCTTGAAGGAAGTTGCATCAATTGTCTGGGTATACTTTAAAAAAAACAAACAAGCCATAAGGCAAAGAAAATAAGAAATAGAATAAAAAATTTGTTTTGAAGTTCAATTATATCTGTAATTTTCTTTTTATATTTAAAGTACATTTATACAAATAGGAAAATGTTATAGTAAGTTATATTAAAATTATAAAGAAAAATTACATCTGTTGATGCCTAGTTCTTTTAGTGTTAATTCCCTCCATCCCCTTTCCAGATTTCGTAAGTAATACTCCATAGCAGGGACAACCTAGATTTCCATGTGTCATTCTAGTAGGGTGTTCAGTCCCCTGGTTCCACACTGCTCACAGCCCAGACAGCAGTTCTCTCTGTCTAGCAGATCTGGCATAGTTTGGAATACTGTATGCTGTTTGGAATAATGAAAAAGCATTTGTCATAGGGCTGCTGCCTGGCTTGCTAAAAGCAGGGCATCTCACCAATCAGAGAGCAGGAAAAGAGCTGCTGTGTGTTATCAACCTTCTCTCAAAGGGATAGAACATTAAGCATAGAGTAAGATTTGTGTGATACATCTGAGTAATGAGGCATGAAATTGACGTTATAAGTTTTAATTATTATTAATGCCTTGCAGTGGCTGTTGGTATTTAATTATACAGTGGCCATCCCAGATGTACTTTCCTCCTCTTTTTTATCCTCTTTTTTTCCCTCTTTGTTGGCTCGATTCTTGATGTAATAGATGCTTCATGGTGATATTTGAAAACAGAGACTTAGTTCAACAGGAAACAAATCAGGGTGTAAGTAAAGTTACCTTTGTAATCTTATTTCATTGGCATTTTTCTCCTCCAGGTTCACTATGCCATAGTCGTACTGCCTAGTTGTTTGTTCTTCATTCTCAAAGAGAACCAATGGCATCTGGAGAAGGATGTCTTGACTTGCAAGTGTATTGGATTTGAGTGAGGCCAAGTTGTGCAAAATCATCAGCTTCACTTTCTTCCAGTATCGTTTGTATTTTTCTGCTTTGTACCTTTGCTCCCATTGTTGCCTAGCCCAATGCTTTTTACACAGAATTGACATGTAAGGGGGAGCAAATTAACATATCAACTATTAGAAGGAGAGAATATTCCAGGAAAGTGTTTGTTTTCACCATGATTGAGCTAGTTTTAGATTCTTCCTATTTGGAAGGAAGTCAGCAGAGATCTGGACCAGTGATGTCATTTGTATAGAGAACTCATAACTAGGAAACCCTATACGAAAACTGATCTTCAACCGGCCTGTAAATTTATAATCCTAGAGAATCAACTTGCAATCTAGAAATAGGAAAGAGTTTCATTTGTGGCCACACTGTGACTTGGTCAGCCTTTAGATGGAAACAGAGGTAGAACTATTTCTAGTGTTCAGTTGCAGCAAACTATACAGGTCTCTCTGATGAGCATCCAAGGTGCCATACAAAATGAAACTCAGAGTTTAGAGCATTTGGTAATGTGCAGATGGTAAATCTGTAGTAGTTCATACTCAACCTGCATGCTAACTCAGGGACTCTCAGTGGTGGGACTTGGACCTGGGTCCTTATGATTCCCCAATGGGTTCTCTGCTGACTTGGCTGCCTCTATTTTCTAAGTTTCTAAGCTAAAGCTGCAAAAGCCTTTCTTCATATACTATTATTCATCTGTCTTAAGGTCTAGTTGATGGGAGAACAAATAGTTAATAATTATAAGATACTTTGAAAATGACTTGGTAAAAGCATAAGTGTTATCCTGCCTTTCGAGGCTCAGCAATCCCAAAGTACACAGACCACATGTTTGGAAGAGAAACTCGTTTGAGAGTATGTGTGTGGGTGTACATTACCATTTATTTGGCATTTTTAACACATTTAACAGTTTCTTCCTTGGTATTCAGCTGGGCCCTTGGTAAAGAATGCTCCCTGATTTAGCGTTAGATTTCTTTTTTTATTTCTTTCCTCCAGATATGTCTCAAAAGTCTCTGTTGAGTCATTTATTCTTGCTGAGACCTTGCCTGAGATGTTACATCTTCTACTGCTTGCATCGATGTCTCATCTCTTTTCCTTTCCCTTACATCTCTATAAAGATCCTTTATTCTCCCTTCTTCTCTGTTTCTTCTTCTTTGTTTCACCCTCCACCCCCATCTGGATCCCTGTCTCTCTCCTCAAGCCTCCAGATGAACAACAAAAGATGAATACTTGGCAAACAAGTAATTGAGGCCAGTGATGGTGTTGCTGGATTTAGCTCCCAAAGTGCATACCAGCAAGTATGACTTGCCTACCTTTTGAAGTATTCTGGTTCTAACCTTAGTCATGAGTTCAGACTGTGGTTTGTGCAGGTGCTTAATGTGTTCCTACTGAAAATGAGCTGCTGGCTGTGTGTTGGTGGTCATGTTGCCCTGGCTTCTGTCTGGTCAGAGGGAATTCTGGCCCCTTCTAAAAGGGACTCTGCCTCTTAAGTCAGCCAGCACCAGGATTATCTCTAGAACAGGGCTTCCCTTACCTTCTCTGCTCCATGATTATAGCATTCATATAAAGAACTGGCTCCACAGAGAGCATTCTCCATACTGAAATGTTTCCTTCCACGTTGGGTTTCTTCTCATAATATCCAAAGCAGGAACTTTCAGGAGATCTGATATTATATTATGTGAAGATGGCTGCTTGGCACATCTGCCTATTGCATTGGTGAATAAGGCTCCAAAACAAGACGATTATCTCAGTTTCCCCTCAAGTCCCTGCCAGTAGCAGTGAAGGAAACTTGTTTGACTTTTGCTGCAAATGAAGATGTTGGTGAACATTTTCACTGCTTAGTATAAAGAACCACAGAGGTCTCTTTGTTGAGCAGCCCAAGTGCCTTACAAAGTAGAAGCCAAAGCTCGGGGCATTTGGTAATGTCCAGATGCTCAAGTTGTTCATATTCAATGTGTACCATAACCTAGTTACCACCAGCTGTCTCATGTCATGAAATCCACTCATTCCACTGTGCTAGTTGTAGTGTGGGATGCAAAGATGTTTAAGACTGCCCTTCTAGAGCAGTGGTTCTCAACCTTCCTAATGCCACAACCCTTTAATAATTGTATGTGGGCATATCTGCATGTTTGCAGACCCACCTGGAGACAGATAGAGGAGCGTGGTGTCTCGGTTCCTAAGACCATCGGAAATATGTGTTTTCCGATGGTCTTAGGTGACCCCTGTGAAAACCCAAAGGGGTCATGACCCACAGGTTGAGAACCGCTGCTCTAGAGGAACCTACAGTTTAGCAAATGAGATAAATAAGGAAATAATGGGGGGTAAGGGGAAGGGAAAGGAATATGAATGTAATGAGCACCTACTATGCATCAGGCATTATGGTAAGCACTTTACAAGTAGGATCTTATTTAATCCTTATAACAATCCTATGAATTGAGGAAAAAAAATTGAGGAAAAAAATTGAGAGGTTAAATGACTTCTCCAGAATCACACAACTAATTAAATATCTGAGGCTGGATTTTAACTTAGGTCTGCCTGACTCCAGGTCTAGCATTCTCTCAGCTGTGCCATCCAGTTGCCTCAAACAACACAAGGAGAGGTATAACTCAAGGTTGTGACAATTCATGAGAGCAGGATCAGGGAAGGCTTTATGGAGGAGAAGCCATTTGGACTTGAAAAATATACAAATGAGAGACTGTAAGTGGTATCTATGAGCCACCTCCACCATTAAGCAGTCAGTTAGTCAAAAAACTTTTATTAAGTACCTACTATATACTCTGATAAGCATTGGAGATACCCCCCCCAAAGGCAAAACCAACCCCTGCTTTCAAGTTGCTACAGTCTAACTGGGGAGATGACATTCAAACAACTAGATTCAAGCAAGATATAGACAGGATATATAGGGAATAACTCAGAGGGAAGGCACCAAGATTAAGGAGAACTGGGAAAGGCTTGAAAAAGTGGGATTTTAGCTGAGGCTTGAGGGAAACCAGGGAAGATGAGATGAGTAGGGACAGAGTTCTAGGCGTGAGAGACCCTTATTGATCATAGGAAAAAGTATTCATATCTTGATACTACAGAGTTTATAGCATCATAGCTACTAAAGATATTATTATATTTACTTATATATAGTTACATGTGTATTTTAAGTGTATACACATACATATATGTATACATATATATAATATAGATATGTGTATATATATACGTATACACATGTGCACATATATATATATACACACATGTATATATACTCATGTACCTGCACATGCCCTGGTATGTGTATATAATACACATATATGCACACACATACATACATATACATATGTGCACATATACATGCATATACATGCACATGCATATGTGTAATACACATATAGACATACATGCAGGTATGTGTATATATATATGCATATACATATAGATATACACATAGACTTACACATACACATGCATATACACATATGTACAAGGATGTCCATACAGAAATGTTGGAAATGTGCAAAGGAATATGTAACAGAAATAGGCAAAAATGGATTTAGAGTCATTTAAACCTGTATTGTTGAGATAGTGTGCTACAATAGAAAGAGACCAGACCTGGAGTTGTCACAGTACTTAAATTCAAATCCTGCCACTGTCACTGGTTGGCTGTGACATCGGGCAAGTCACTTAATATCTCTAATCCTCATCTTACATTTTTAAAATGTGGAGATTGGAGTAGATGAGTTCTAAGATCCCTTTCTACTCTCAAACTCTGATTAGCCTCAAATGTTTATAAAACTCATAAAATATATACATAAATGTTATATAGATGCCATATCTGCTTTTGAGCATGTGCCTTGGTCTTTTGGAAGATAAAGAAAAATTGCTTGTCCATAACAGAATTAATTAGATTTTACCCTCATTCAAGGCAAGTCTTGAAGAACCATTCTTTGGATTTGTTCTTAGAGTCTTATGCCTCTTGAAGTTCCTCAGGTATTGTTGAATTAATCAGTCAGTAGGCTTTTGTTAATTGATTACTAGATACATGGGGTGTTCAAGGAGGACTAGTACCTCTGGTGTGAGGGCTTGTTGAGCTGAGCCCTTTTCAGGGTAACCACCTTTGGTGTCCTCCTTTCATCCAACTCTTTCTTGTGACTCCAAGAAGCTGTAGTCTGTGCAGTGGCCACACTTCAGTAAAACTGTCTCAGCAGACAGACTAAACCAAGTTGAGGGTAACCAACAGGCCTCAAACCCATATACCAGTTAGGAGGATTTTTACCCCAAGCATATGAAGACTTCGCCTGGTAGAATGGGCAAATGAGAAAAATTTGTTCCAAGGGCTAAAGTAGGCACTGTGGAGCACTTAAGAGCTTGGTCAGGCATCAAAGATGCCAAGGTCATCCACTGCATCGCAGACCATTGTCAGTCATCTTGATTTTTGTCCTGCTTTGATGACTGTGAAGGAGAATGAGGCTAATGATTTTGTGCCTCATCAAAGTCATGCACAAATCAAGACATCACCCATGATATCATTGGTCCTCTTCAAAAATGAAGGAGGAAAGGGGTGGCTAATTGGCACAGTGAATACAGCACCAGCCCTGGAGTCAAGAGGACCTGAGTTCAAATCTGGCCTCAGATACTTAATACTTACTAGAAGGATCACCTTGGGCCAGTCACTTAACCCTAATTGCCCTGCCTTCCCCCCTCCAAAAAGCAAAAAAAGAAAAAAGAGAAAAAAAATGAAGGAGGAACAACAACTGTGTACTTGGCACTGTAATGAGCCCTATAGACATAGATGAAGTTGAAACAGTCTGCCCTCAAGGAGCTTACATTCTAAAAGGAAGAAAGGGAGTGAGACAGTGTGCATATATGGGTGTATAAGTAATACATGCAAAATGAATTCAAGGTAGAAAAGTATCTTAATGACTCCCTGTGATCTGTAGTCAAATCACCTTTACCATATGATATTAACTTTCTCTTCTTAGATGACATGTGATTTTATGGAAGTAAGATGTCTGGCTTCTGCTAGCTATATAGATTTTTTTCTTTTTCCTTTCCTTTTCTTTTGCACAGCTCCAGCTTATTAATAAGAGAGGTTGAATGGCTCTTATTGGCGGTGGTGAAATCTCTTTGATGCTCTGAAGCTAATAACTTCATATCCTTTCCAGACATGTCTTAGTTATTTGAATGGATAAAATATCCCTTACTCTAGCTCTCAAGAACTTTGGCCTATTTAAAAAAAAAAAAATGCAGTACTTATAGTACAAAGCTTTCCAGGGTGAGAATTATTGGAAACAAACTGTTTCTTATTGTATTTTTTCCCTTTGCATCCTGTAATGAAAAATCCTCTGGTGTTACTATTTAATTGCTTAGTGGTGGCCATTTGTCAATTTGCCAGCAGGTTCCATCTTAACTGCTGTCGTTTGACTCTACTGCAACATAAATGTCGAGTAATTGAATTGCCAACATATCATTAAGCCCTCTACAAAGAATTTTTCAGTGTATAAGTGCTTCAGGCTTTTGTGTCAGTATTGATTGATTCAGATACTAAAGAAATCTTTGGCAAAAGCAGACCTAGTGAGAAAATGTGGCTTTAGCTGGGACAAATTGTTGGGCATTGGCCCCGTGGCAGCAAGTTGGTCTGCTTTTGTTTAGTTTTCCTTAGAGAAATTGACTTGACCTTTGGAAAGTGTTTAGGTGAGTGGGTGTTTATTTTAGGAGTAGAAAGAGAAAGGAACATGACTTAATCTGCTTCTGGAAAAAAAAAGCATCCTTAGAGCAACTCTGATTAGGGAATGAATATGGGATTTAGGAATAGGAACAAGAGAGACTTACACCTTGGAGGCTGGGCAGCACAATGGGAAGAACTTTGTGTTTGGAGTTAGATTTCATTTCTTTTACCCATTAACTTTGTGACCCTGAATTTCATTTCTTTCACTATAAAATGAAGAGGTAAGACTGAATGGCCTCTAGACATCTTCCAGCTCTAAATATGATCCTAAAAGAGTCCTCTGTGTGAGGGCAGCTAGGTAGTACAGTAGATAGAGTACTGGACCTGGAGTCAGGAAGACCTGAGTTCAAAACTGGCCTCATATACTTAACAGCTGTGTGATCCTCGGCAAGTCACTTAACCTTATTTGTTTCAGTTTTTTCATCTGTAAAATGAGCTGGAGAAGGAAATGGCAAACCACTCCAGTATCTTTGCCAAGAAAATACCAAATGGGGCATAGTCAGAAAAGACTGAAATAACTGAGCAATAACAACAAAGTTGAAGTGAAAGGTGAAAGATGGAAGGGGAAAGGTCAGGGATCATCTAACCTGTTGGGCATACGAGTAAGACTCAACAGTGACTAGAGCCGCTTGAAACCATTGTTCTGAGCCAGATGCAAAAGGTGCTTTATTATCATGAGAAGATCATGGCTTCTTGAGAAGCTGGAGAGAAGGGAGAAAAGGCCTGTTTGGACCACTTAGTTTCACCAAGTTCCATGACTACAGACTACTTTTTATATCCTAATGATTTACCTTACAAATGGTCAAGAAGGAAAGGAGATGAGAGAAAGTAGGTGAATCAGTACAAAACCTTTACCTTGATGGGTTAAATACTGAAGAATATATCTAATTGGTGGCCTGTAGTATCTTGACAGATGAACACTGGTGTTTTTTTTTTCCCTTTAGGGGTTAGCTTCCTGTTTAGTTCCTTGTTGTTAAAATAATGGGAGGTGGTGTGGATGAAGATGAAGAATAGATGATGTGAGCACTGAGCTAGGATCTGAGATTTAGTAGAGATAAGTCCTCTCCTTTCACATTAAGATATTCCTCCTTTATTATGTAAATAGTTTGTTTCAAGGAGCAGAAAAATAATTCACATGAAGAAAAATTGGTGAAATCACATGTAAAGAAACAATTTTTTTCAGAAGAAATGTTGAAAGATGCAGATAGGATGGGTGAACCAGATGAAGAACTGCCACCTTTTTGAAGGCTGAGAAATGACTTGAGCTGGAGGGCATTTTTGTCCCTCATCTTGTTTTATGTGATGGTTTTGATAAATTAGTGAATTGTTTGAAGACTTTAGGAAGATTAAGAAATCTTGGCCATGATAGGTGGATTTTGTTAATTTTGCCTTCAAAAGTAAAGATGAGTCACTGATCTCCAGGGTCTCTGATTTCAAACACCAAGAGGTAGACAAGTCTAGTAACTAGGAAGCCAGAAGCAAGAGTGAGGGTCACACTGTCCTTGGGCTACATACTGATGAGAAACTGAAGCCAAGAGAAATTGATTAGATCAGTGGTCTTGACTCCCCCTTGGGATTACAGTGGCATTATTTCAATGGAGCAGGTGGTCTGATCCTATGGCACAGGTGATAAACCAATCAGAGGGCAAAAAGATAGGGTACAGTCCACCTCACTGGCTTTTCTTACTCCCCTCTTCAGGACAAGTTCCATACTATGTACCTTCCGTTCCTGGTGTTAGTCTTTAGGGGCTTATTATAAACTGAACTACCCACTATTCACCACAGCAGTTAGTATCACTGGTGAAAAAACGATACGATCCCTCCCCCTCCCCTGGCTCTTAGGAGCCACCCAGAGTTATAACTTAGGGATTGGCAACTAGGAGCTCTGACCTCCCAGTTTTCATTTTGTTTGCCAATGAATCACATAGGATAAGCAAGCAAGGAAGAATGATATTTTGGATCATCTTGTCTTTCAAAAATTTTCTCTTTCAAAGTTCCCTATGACTGTTAAGGGTACCACCATCTTCCCTTGTTTTTTCCACATCCTCACTGTCATCGTGGACTTCTCACTTTTCCCCAATGCTCCCATCAGGCTCTCATCACCTGTCACTTGCATGCAATAACCTTGGAATTGGTCTTCCAACCTCAAGTCTCTCCCCAGTGCAATCTATCTTCCATCTAATAGTCAAAGTGGTTTTCCTAAAGTACAGATCTGACCATGTCACCATTTCCTCCCTACTCAATAAACTCTAGTCTAGGGGCTTGCTATTAATTCTAGGATCCAGTTATTTCATCACTAGCTCATCTTTTTTTAAACTTTATTGGTTTTTATAATGTACATAATTATTAATACAGTATTATACATTTATAGATTAGTACATTTTCACAAATCGGAGTTATGTGCCCAAAATGTTTTACTGACAGGGATGTCATATTACTATTAGGTGACCTTTAAGCTCCTCTCTATTGAGGCAGCTAGGTGACACAGTGGATAGAGTGTTGGGTCTGGAATAATGAAGACCTGAGTTTAAATCTAGCCTCTGTTGCTTATTCTCTGTGTGCTTCAGTTTTCTCAACTGTGAGATGGAGAAAATAATGACACTGGCATTATAGGATTATTTTGAGGATGAAATGAAATAATATTTGTAAAATACTTAACAGAGTGACTGGCATATAGTAGATTAATAAATAACAAGCACCTACTATGTGTCTGCCTCTGTGCTAAACTTTGGGGATACAAAAAAGATGAATGATGCCCCTGCCCTCAAGGAGTTTGCAGTCTAGCATGGGACACAATAAACAAGCTATGTGAAGTATAAATAGGAAATAATTAACAAAGGCATTAGAATTAAGGGGAGTTGGGAAAGGCTTCTGGTAAAAGATTTTAGTTGGGACTTAAAGGAAACTGCAAAAGCCAGTGGGTCGAGATGAGTGAGGAGAGCCCTTCCAGACATGGAGACAGCCAGATAAAGTTCCCAGAGCAGAAAGATAGAGTGTCTTGTTTATAGAACAGTCAGGAGACCAATGTCACTGGATTGAAGAGTACATGATGGGAAGATGTAAGGAGCCTGGAAAGGTATAATGGTTCTAGGTCATGAAGTATTTTAAATACCAGACAGATCATTTTAGATGACAAGGATCCACTGGAGTTTATTAAGTAGGTAGGTGGCATGATATCTGAATTTTAGAAAAAATCACTTTAGGGGCTAATGGAGAATGGATAGGAGTAGGAAGAGTCTTAGCTAGACATACCCACCAGCAGGCTATTGCAATAATCTGGTGAGGTGATGAAGTCCTTCACCAGAGTGGTGGCAAGGTTAGTAGAGAGAAGGGGGGCATTTTGGAGAGATGTCATGGAGGTGAAATATACAGGCCTTGGCAACAGAATAGATAAGGGCAGAAGGAGATAGTTAGAAGTTGAAAATCTCTCCTAGATTATGAGCCTAAGGTACTAGGAAGATGGGGCCATCTACAGTAAAGGGAAGGGAGGGTTTAGGGTGAAAGATAATGAACTCTGTTTTGGACAGATTGAGTTTAGTATGTCTACTGGACATCCAGTTTAAGATGTCTGAAAGGCAGTTGGAGATTCAAAATTGGAGGTCAGCAGAGAGTTTGGGGCAGGATAAGTAGATTTGAGGATTGTTAATTAAATCCATAGGACCTGATGAGTTCACCAATAAATGCTTTTTCCTACCCTCCCTTTCTAGTTCTAAATCTGTTTCCTCTGATCATGTAGTTCAACCCTCTTATTTTAAAGATAAGGACATTGAGGCCCCAGGACACAAGGTTACAGAGATAATAAGCAGCAGAGGAAGAATTTGAAGCATAGTCCTCGGACTCTAAATCCTGTGCTATATTGGCCACACCATGCTGCTTCCTAACACCTTCAGAATATTATGTCCCATCGCAGCCAACCTCTTCACATTCTGTGCTATGATGATGAGTCACCAAGAGGGGTCCTAATAATTCACTCTTTGCTTTCTTTTGGTTTTAGAATATTTCCCAACTTCCTTGTGGCAAAGCCCTCTATAGCTATGAGGGGAAAGAACCTGGTGATCTCAAGTTTAACAAGGGAGACATCATCATCCTTCGTCGAAAGGTGGATGAGAACTGGTACCATGGGGAGCTGAATGGAAACCATGGCTTCTTCCCTGCCAGCTATATTCAGTGCATGAAGCCTTTACCACAAGCCCCACCCCAAGGCAAAGCCCTTTATGACTTTGAGATAAAGGATAAAGATCAGGACAAGGACTGTTTAACTTTCACCAAGGTAAAGTGAAACATCGCATGTCTTAAATCATTCTCATTTGAGGTTTTTGTGAACCTACCCAATTTGTCCTTACCCTCTTCTCCATTCAAGGTTCCATCCATAACTTAATCCTTTGTTAGACTAAGACCAGAGAGCAAGCTTTGTGGCTCAAAGTAGACACACAGGAAAAAGTCAATATATCCTACTAAAGTATCAATGGGGCAACTTGGTGGCGTAGTGAATAGAGCACTGGTCTGAAGTTAGGAAGATCTGAGTTCAATAGTGATCTCAGACACTTATTAGCTGTGTGGACCCTGGGCAAAGTCACTTGACTCCTGTTTGCCTCAGTTCCTCATCGGCAAAATGGGAACATACTGGAAAAGGAAATGGCAAACCACTCCAGTATTTTTGCCAAGAATACTTCATGGTGTGGACAAAGTCCATGGGTTCATGTTGGACGCAACTGAACAACAACAACAATTGCAAAGTATCATTTAGTCTTCCAAAACAGTGAATTTGTTAAAGGCAGACTTCCTGTCCTGAAAAAGCTCATTTGGCTCTGAGGGGAGTGAGTTTTTTGTTTGTTTTGTTTTTTTTAATATATTCTGACAGCCTAAAATCAATCTTTCCCTGGTTACCACGAACCCAAAGACAAGAGGCAAAATGCAAAAACATTTACTGGGAGCCATTTGAACTGCCTGGGAAACCATTCTTGGCCTGAGGAATGACTAGCATTTAAAAGAACAAATAGGGGTGGGAATAGGGATATGGACTTGACCTACGATTTCACCAGATGAGGGAATGCTCTTGGGTGGAATTTCCCTCAGTCAGTGCTGATCATTGCCTTCTCTGCAGCTTACTGTCTTTGAGACTTTTTAGATCGCTGAGAATTTAATTGACTTGCCCATGTCTTCCAGGATTGAGGGGTAGCTCTCCCTACATTTCGCCATATTACAAAAAGAAACTGATTTACCCCCATCAGTTTCTAGGACCATCGATTTAGGGCAAGGAAGGATATTAAAGGTCAAACAGTCCAACCTCTCCATTTTACAGATGAGAAAACTGACTCCCACAGAAGTGAGGTGCCTTGCCCAAGAATCCAGGCCCTCTGATTCCAAACTGTTCTTTTTCTAATACACCACTGATTTTTTTGTGAGTCTCATCTTTTGAAGAACTAGAGAAAATGGCTAACTTAATACAATTGGAATTCCTAATTAATGGTAGTGTTTTTTGTTTGTTTGTTTTTACAGTTTTCCCCTCTCTTTTCCTTTTGGCTCTCTTCTTCTTTATTTTTCTCAATGGCCTATGATCTAGCTCTTGGTCTAAGATCTCACGTTGATACACCTACTCTGCTGTTACCTCATGTGTTGTGAACTGTCCACTTATTGTCTCTCATATATAATCTATAAAAACTTTTAATGCAGCTATGCTCTTAAACCAATCAAAGGAAATGGTTCCTACTTTTTCCTGATGTGTTTTATACTTCAGGTACAGGCAGGCAATTGCTAGACCTTTTTCTCTTAGCTAAACTGATCTGTTCTTCTGTTACAGACCTTATCTCAGGTATAGAGACAGTTCATTTGGACCATTGGTGAAATTTCAGAGGTGCTATTTTATCCTACCCTTGAACAACAGTCCGAGTTTGGGGCAGTTTTCATTTGTAGTTACTCTTAGATCAAAGTAAGAATATTAGATGACTTCAAACATTGAGAGCATATGGGACTATTTTAAGGCAGAAGGAAATGGTCTTATCACTATCATGCCTCCCTTTCTCTCCTTCCATTAGTCTATCTTTAAAATGTAATGTTTACATCATTCTCCATGCTATCTCCCATTTGCTAGTTCCCAAGAGCTCAAGACTCAGAGAGCTGTTGTTCCCCTGGTTCTGTCATGGCTCACCCATCCTCTCTTGCCTGCTGTTTATGTCTTCTTCTGTTGTTCAGTGTGACAATGAATAATCTATTTTCCGCAGAGGATTCAACTCTGTATTTTCTTATTTCTTTCGTCAAGGTGTTCTGACGCTAATTTCAACTGTCACCTGCTTGATGAAGCTTCCTAGGAAGCTAGGATCTGGGCCGCTCTGCTGGTGCTTTGTGCAATGGCCAGAGGGGCAGACTGCCAGAGACGTGATTTGTTGGGCACACAGAGCACCAGTCTTTTTGGATTTTTTTGCCAAATGAAGTTTGACCTTTCTCTCTGGAGGAAAACCTCCTGGAGACTGGAGGCCTCTGTCCTATGATTTGTGACAAAACTCAGTGCCTTTAACATCCCCTTCACACCTCCTGTTGACTCCATGCCTGGATATGAAATCACACAAGCCTTTTGTCCAATGCTACTTGAAGTTCCTCTAACTTTAAAGAGATCCAGAGAAGTATACAAGGTCATCTTTGCTGAGCAATTTGGCTTGGCCAATGTTTCTCCCCTCCTTGAGGTTGGAATGATCTCAACAAACCACATCCATGGATCCTAGGATATATGGCTTGAAAATACATTACTGGTGAAGTCCAGGACTCCATCCCCTTCATCTCATAGATGAGGAAGCTGAGACCTAAAGAAATTACCTACTCAAGGTCACATAACAAATCAGTAATAAGGATGAATTGTAAAACCTACTTATTCCAGCTCCATACCCTTCCTCATTTAACAATACCACCAGACACCTCAGTAAAGTATTCCCTACAGCCTTTGGATCCTCTTAAGGCAAAAGGCATCAGCAGCAAACTACCATCCTGGAAAATGTTACCTAATTATTTATTATCCCGTGAAATTGCTTGACCCATTTTGTGAAAGTAATCCCACCTAGCTCTTTTGGCCTTTTAAAGAAAATATTTCCAGGCTGTTGCCTTTTGACATTTCTAAGCTTCTTTTAGGTCATTCATGACCACTAGAAGACAGTTTCACTGTTTCAAGCTTTGATTATCCAGTCATTATCATAATTTCTTGCTCTTAACCTCATGTCTTCCCAAACAAATCAAACTACAAGCTTAGAGGTTTCCTAGTAACTGAACCTGCCCCACTTTGACTCTTCTCCCACCCCCCCACTTCCCACCATCTCATCCGGTCTCTTGATGAACATGGGCCTTTAGTTAAGTTGGCATAGTATTCCTGCAATACAAGTCATCTATTCATTCAACAAACATTACACGAATACCGTGTGCAGAGCATTGTGTCATGTACTAGAGGAAATGAAATGTTTAAATAAAACATGTTGCTTGCCTTCAAGGAGTTCAGTCTAGAAAAAAGATCATCCAGAAATACAGTGTCATACAAGGTGTCCCAAAAGTCAGTGTAGTTTTAAGTTATTAAAGCTTAAACTGATCAAGCTCTATCAAGTACTTTTAGTACTCCTTATTTATTATGTTGCATAAGTGCATTAGAGAATTATAAAATAAAGAAAGGGAGTATCCTTACTAACCAGGCTGATTCTGTAATATTACCCCTGCTCATGCTAATCAAGCAAACATAATAATAATAATAATAATAACAGTAATAGCTAGGTCTTTGTGACTCCAAGTCCAAGACACTATACGCTGCAGTCCCATGCTTCTTTCTCCCTATTTATGCTTTATGATTTTTATTTGTGTCATAGGTCCCACTTTTGTGGCGTTAGTTTGGCATTATCCCAGCTGATTCAGTGGTTTCTTGCTGCTTTGGAGCCAATAGGCAGGTGTTTAGTTCACAGAGGCAATAGCCGAAGTAAGGAAGTTTTTAATTAAAATTGGTGATAGGATTACTGCTGAATTTAGGAAACAAATAAACAGAGAGATTCTTAGAGTAACACAAAAATCTTCAAGTGACTTTTCAATAATCCTCACTGCTATCCAAACCACAATTTATTCCCTCTCTTTTCGATGTTCATTTCTATCTTCTGGCCGCATCACAGAATCTCAGAATGAGACGGAATCTCAGTGGCCATCTGGTTTACTATGTACCTGAGAAAGAGTGCCCCCAACAAATGGTGGTCTGCTTGCTTGAAGACTTTTACTAAGGAAAAATTCACTAATTCCAAGGCCTTCTACCCCTCTGTTGGAAAACTCTAATTGTTTTTTTGTTTTTTTTTTTTTTTAATTTTTAAATTTTATTATAGTTTGCATCATTCATTTCCACAAGATTTTGAGTTACATATTTTCTCCCCC
>CM053591.1:68243920-68291742 GCA_028646515.1 Pseudochirops corinnae
AGGGGGGACACACTGGGATGGCTGTTTTTGGGGTGGTGGGTGGGGGAAATAGGGGGAGAAAATATGTAACTCAAAATCTTGTGGAAATGAATGATGCAAACTATAATAAAATTTAAAAAAAAAAAAGAAAAAGAAAAAAAAAGGAATGGTATGTGAGCATTTAGAAAGGGAAGTAAGGTCATACCCAAGTAATCAATCTCTCTCTCTCTCTCTCTCTCTCTCTCTCTCTCTATCTCTCCCCCCCCCCCCTTCTCTGGGTTACTAGATTAGGGCAATGCTGAAGATATAGTTAACTTGGATTTTGATAAAAGCTTTAACTCTAACTTTTTGGAGAAGATAGAGAATATAGAAGATAGAGCCAGACCAGTGGTCATTAACTTGTTAGTCTCATGTACCCTTTACCCTCTTACAACTTATTGAGGATTCACCCCAAAGAGCTTTTGTTTATATAGCTTATATCTATCAATATTTACCATATTAAAAGTTAAAACATCTTGCTATTATTATAAAAATAGTTTTAATCTTGTAGACCCCATAAAAGAAAAGCTACCACCATGAATCCCCAGATCACATTTTGAGAATTGTTATACTAGAAGATGGTCCTGTTAGGTATATGTGGAGTTGGTTGAATGAATGGATCCCAAGAGTTACCATTTCTGGGTTTATATTAATGTGGAGGCAGATGTTTCCATGTTTCAGGAATCTATTCTTGGCTCAGTATTGTTCAACATCTATATAAGTGACTTAAATGAAGGTCTAGATGGCAGGCTTACCAAATGTGTATTTTGAATAAGGAAAAATAGGATTTGGTGGTAGAGTGGTCTAGGAGATGAGAAAGAAGATGATTTTAAGTTTTAAACCCTAGAGTCTGGAGTTCTCAGTGTGTCAATGGAAAAGTCACATTAGGATAATTTTTTCCCCTCTTGTGTCAAAAGTTAAGTACATGAAGAGATTATTTTTGTCAGTTGCTTTTTCAGTCATGTATGAGTTTTTGTGATCCTATTTGGAGTTTTCTTGGCAAAGATATTGGAGTGGTTTGCCATTTTCTTTTCCAGCTTATTTTACAGATGAGGAAACTGAGTCAAACAGGGCTAAGTGATTTGCTCAGGGTCACACTGCTAGTATGTCTAAGGCCAGATTTGAATTCAAATCTTCCTGACTCTAGTCCAGGCACTCTATCCACTGTACCATTTAGTTGCCCCCACAGTTTAACAGGGGACACAAAATGCACACATAAAAGATAGTTTGAAACAGCATGCTCCATGTGCAAGTCAGTTTTCTTATCTATAAATGGGAGTTTTAATAGCCATCACCCAACAGTGTTCTTGTGAGAGTAGGAGAATTCAGAGGATGGAGAAACTATTCCCTTCAGGGAAATAACAGAACAGATGGCCTCTGTTTGTCTGAAAGGATAGGAAGCTATTGGGTTTCCTGAGTGAAAGGTAAGGGGTGAAGATACTTCAGATGTCTAGAAGGTTGTGAAATAAGTCTGGAACATTAGATTGGGGCCACATTTGTGGTGAGGTTAAAATGCTAAGTGAATTTATTGAGAATCCACCCTCCACCATGATCACACAGTAACCTCATCTCCATTGAGGTTTACTCAATTCAGATCTACCACCTAATTAAATTCTGGTAGCTGTTATCCACCAACCTCCAGGACCCTCCTCTTCTTTCCTTAATGAGTTCAGTGCCTTTCTCGGAATCCTTTTCTCCTCCCCAACTCCTGCCCTCATACTAGGGGACTTCAACATATATAATAAATGATACTCCCTTAAATGCCCAAATCTCACAATTCCTCAACTTACTCACTTTATATTACCTATTCCTTTACCCTATTTCAAAGCACACAAAGATGGTCATAACCCTGATTTTACCATCATGCACAATCACACCACTTCCATGTCTATGATCTCTGAAATTTTCCTCTCTGATCATAATCTCTTTGCATTCACTTCTCCCTTTTTCCAAACCCAAACTCTGTTGTTTATTCACTGGTGACCTCCATTCCTCTGTCCTTTCCCAGGCTTATCACTCCTGCACTAGTTACACTTTCCCCATCTTGACCTCTTAGTAAACCAGTTCAAGTCTACTCTGTCTTCTCTTGAGTTCTTTGCCCCATTATCCTATCACTGACTTTGCTCCGCCAAGCCTAAGCCTCGGACCACTCCCACCACATATTTTTGTTCCTTTGCATAAAGTACTGAACAAAGTTGGAGAAAATTGTGAAACCATTATGAATAAGTTCACTATACATTTATCTTACATAACCTCAAATGGGCCCTAAATGCTGTAAGGCAATCCTTAATTAATTCATATACATAATTAATTCACTCAGCACAGTGGCTCCTCTAAACTTTTTCATCACTCTCAAATATTCCGTGGTTACCCTCCACTCCCACCCTCTGTCTGCCACATAGCAGGCTCTTAAATGTTTATTGACTGACTGAAGACCTGGGAACAAAGGGATGATGTAATCACAGTTGAGCATTAAGGATGTTAATTTAATGGCATTGAGAGTAACCTGCCTGCTTCTATCACTAGGGATAAAAATCTGTTCGCAGATAGGCTAGTAGTTCTTACTATACACCAAGATAGCATTGTCACACTAGATTCTGTAGGAGATATAAAGAAGCCCAGAAGCTGCCACTTACTACTTATATAGCTTCAGGCAGATCACTTAACCTCTCTGAATCTTAGTTTCTTAATTTCAATTAAAAAAATGATGACAATAATACTTAATCTTTACATCATACTTACTATGTTCTAGGCACTGTGCTAAGCCCTTTACAATTATTGTCTCATTTGATCCTCACAACAACTCTGTGGGGTAGGTGTTACCATTATTTCCATTTTACAGATGAGTAAACTGAGGCAAATAGCAGTTAAGAGGGTCACATAGTTACTAAGTATCTGAGCCCAGATCAGCATTTGGGTCTTCCTGACCCAAGGTCCAGTGCTCTATCCATTGTACTACCTGACTGCTCCAAATCTGCAAAAGGAGAAGGTTGAACTCCATGGCTTCCAGGTCCCACATAGCCCTAAATCTACAGGCCTATTCTTGTGATGATATGACAATCTAAATCATATAAATATCAATAATCACAATTCTCAAATTTTTTTAGTTCAAATAATTTTTCCATCACACTATTTAGAGCATTTTCAGAAAAGAATTATGATCAACAATATATATGTGTGTGTATATATATATATATATATATATACACATACACATACATATATGTATATATGTGTATATACACATGTATATACCATATACACACACACACACACACACTCAGTTTTAAAGCCTGACAGCTAATATTTCTGAATCAGCCACCTCTGATTAAACATGACTGATTGGCTTCTTTATCTGGCTTTGGCAAGGACTGATAGGGTGATTGGTGAACACTCTCCAAAAGTTTTGCCTTCCAAAATGGAATCTTCTATAACATCTTATGCATCCAATTATTACAAATTCATTTGGAATTCAGTGTAATTGAAGTCATTGCTCATGAGGAATTCGTTTAATATTTAAGGAGATGAGCCCACCCACTTCCTTTTGTAGCTATTCCATTGTAATTCAGTTAAGCATTGATTAATGGACACTTTAAGCATTGTAGAGAAAAAAATTGATTATGGAACCAATCTCAAATAAGGACAAAAGGTTTTTTAAGAGGATACAATTTATGGTCAGTCTAAGCTAAAAGTTTTCTTATGGTAAGGAAAAAAATGGATTTTCTAGGTTTCCACATGGGATGTAGGCTATATTAATACTTGTCAAGGACCCAGAAGCATGGAAAAAGCCACTTTCCAGTTACATAAGATAGGATACCACTGTTCTAGCCCTTCTATATGCCTTCAGCTACTTCTTTATTTGACTTAGTTTCTTTTTCTCCTGTGAAGGATTAGTTCTTAAAAATAAGATTCTATGATATCTTGAATTTTGCATCACTGACATTTCCTAATGTACCTCTTTTCCTCTCCACCCCCTAGAGAATAGTCTCTTCCAATGAAGAATAGAAAAAGAGGAAAAACTTAGTTCAGCAGAACTAACCAACATATTGAAAAGATGTGACATTATATGCAGTGTTCTGCATCCACACTTCCCCACTTCTACAGAGAAAATGAAGGTGGGCAGGGGCAGGGAAGTGCCTTCTCATATCTCTTTTCTGGAACTAAGGTTTGTCATTATATATTTCCAGCATTTAGTTTCAACCATCTTCTTTTTGAGGGAGCAGGATTACTTTGGATTACTTTTGCATATTTTCTGAGAGGCCAAGGAACTCTCCCAGCCCTGTCTCGTCTATTTTGTTATATGTACACACTTGATCTTGAGAAAGACCAGTTGACCACATTTAAAGGCAAGTCAGTCATATTCCCGATTGAAATACAGGAGGATTGGGATCCTGCTCCTGGATCTACATAAGACTTGGGGGAACTTAATCAAATTTACAAATTTACAAACCATCTTTTAAAGCCCAGTATATAAAAATCTCACTGTGATGCTCTGATAAAATGGCATCCTGTCTTGGACCTCAACCTAGGGTATGGTGGTTGTTGTTGTTCATCCTTCACTTTTGAAGGGGACCAATGGCTTCACAGGTGACGTCTTGACTTGCATGTAAATTGGATTTAAGTGAGGCAGAGTTGCACAGAGTTCTCAGTCTCATTCTCTCTTCCTGAGTCATCAAGATGACTGACCATAGCCTAGACCTTGATGTCTTTGATGCCAGACCAAGCTCTAAGCTCTCCCTAGCACTTGCTTCAGTCACCTTCATGACTGTTGAAACAAATTATTCTCACTTTCCTGTTCTACTGCGGAAAAATTTCACATGCTTGGGATAGATACCCCCCTAACTCACCAACAGATCTGAGGCCTTGCAGTTACCCTCAACCTGGTTTAGCCTGTCTGCTGAGATGGTTTTACTGCGCTATGGCTGCTGTACATACTACAGCTTCTTGATTAATGGCATACTTGAAGTATTTCATTATGAGGTGACCTTATAGCATAGATTTCAACTACATTGTTATAATTAGGCTCTAATGATTACATGAACTGACAGGGATCTCTGAGGGAAGCAACATACCTTTTCCCTCTTCAAAGAAGCATCAAGTTCCAGGCTTTTTGAGTGACTGAACAAGATGCGAAAGGGGACATTCTACAGTATATGGCTCTTACAATGGGTATTCTTATCACAAACTCCAACTACCAGGGTCATAAAAGGACCAATGTAGGAAAAGATTTATGCTTAAGTCAACTGGTCATCAAGCATTTATTAAGCACCTATTACATGCCAGGCATTGTGCTAAATGCTATGGATACAAAGAAAGGGGAAAAAAACCTTAAAGGATCTCACAATCTAATGGAGAGGGGGAAATGGCAAACAAGATAGACATAGGATGAACTGGAAAGAATTTCAGAGGGATGGCACTAAGCTTGAGGAAGACTAGGAAAGGCTTCCTGTAGAAGGTAGGTCTTGAGCTGAGATCTGAAGGATGCCAGGAAGGCAAGATGAGTAGGGAGAGAGTTCCAGGCATGGCCAAGCTAGCCAATGAAAATGCCCCAAACTGGAAGATAAAGTGTCACGTGCAAGGACCAGCCGGAAGGTCAGTGTCATTGGATTATAGATGGAGGGAAGTAAGATGCAAGAAGATTGGGAAGGTAAGAAAGGAACCAGTTTTCAAGGTCTTTAAAAGCCAAACTGGATTTAAAATTTAAAATTACTACCTGAAGCTAGTAGGGAGCCACTAGAGTTTATTGAATAGGTGTAGTGTGACATGGTTAGACCTCTGCTTTAGGAAGAACAGTTTGATGGGGTAGTGGAGAATAGACTAGAGGGAGGAACGAACAAGGACCCAGGAAACATAATTCTAACTGTGTGACAGAGTTTCTCATATGAATCTGTTAGCTTATCGTTGAGAATAAATACCCACACCTATTGTAGTCAATTAAACAATAAGAATTTATTACAAGTACCAATTATGTGACAGGTATTAGTGCCAGGTACTGGTGATACAAACACAAAAATAAAGCAGTTCTCACCCTATAGGATCTTGCAACAGTCCTATGCCCTCTCATTCTGAGCTATTCCTATGTTGATTTTTCTGTATTTGGCAATATTGTCTATTTTTCTATTTAGACCCAAAGGTCAGAACTGGTGCAGACAAATCTGTTTGATAAAAGGAAAAATCTCCTAACAAATAGTGGTAGTCTAGAGTCTATGGCAGTTGGGTGGTATATTGGGTAGAGTGCCCAGCTTAGAGTCATCTAAGGACCCATCTTTGTGAGTTCAAATTCAGCCTCAGATACTTACTACTTGTGTGACCCTGGGCAAGTCACTTAAGCCTGTTTGCTTTGATTTCCTCATCTGTAAAATGAGCTTGAGAAGAAAATGATAAACTACTCCAGTATCTTTGCCCAAATGGGGTCATGAAGAGTTGGACGCAAATTAAATGATTCAACAGAGACAATAGGGTTTTTGGGGAAGTAGTGGGTAGACCTCCATTAGAAGTCTTTGAGCAGGGGTTGCTTGATTCTCTATGAAGTTATCAAACCTGGTACCACCCTACAACACTCCTGAGTGAAGTCTAATGTAACTGAGAAACATTTAACAAAATGAATAAAAATCAAAAGAACTAATTGTGCAGTTTTAAAGTCATTAATTAATATAATAATGTCACAAATCAATATGTGGTTTTCTCAGTCATTCTATGACTTGCAAGGATCCTTATGTAAGATTTAATGGCCCCTGTTTCTATTTGCGTTTCATACCTGCATTGCACCATGCAGAAATTGTATTTTATAGATCAAATTTTTCTTTTGGTGTGGTGGATTAGACGGTGATCCCTTGTAACAAAGAAATTCTCTGACTTGGTTTATGTGCTTCATTGGCTCTGCTAGGAGCCTTCCTCTCATTCTGGTTGTATGTATCCTTCAGAGACAAGGAGGTGACTCATTGGATAGAACACTAGAGCTGGAATCAGGAAGACCTGAGTCAGCCTCAGACACTTATTAGCTGTATGATCCTGGGCAAGTCACTTAGCCTCTCTCTGCCTCAGTTTCCTCAACTGAAAAAAGGGGAAAAATAGCACCTAGCTCTCCCAGAATTGTCATGAGGATCAAATGAGGTAATATTTGTAAAACATTTCGCACAGTGTACAGTAGGTACTTAATAAATGTTTGTTTAAATAAATAATAAAAATGCTTTCTCAGTTCTTTTATATTACTTCTTATGCAGGTCAATATTAATAATAAATAAACATGATTCTAACTGTGTGACAGAGTTTCTTATATGAAGTTAGTTATGCATCTACTATGCATCTAACTCATTGCCTTCCTCCTTTGCCTGGCATTCAAAGCTCTTCGTAACCTGGTTCCAATTTACTTTTCCAGTCTCATAACTTATCACTTCTCTGCATGCATTCTGTGGTTCAGTCAAATTGTTCTGTTGCTCACACATATCTCTTGCCTCTGATGCCTGGAAAGATCCTTCTTATTTCTGCCTCTTAAAATCCCTGGCCTTATTCTTCTCGGTTCCATCATTCCCTCCTCCATGAAGTCTTTGTTGATCCCACTACCTGCTAAGGCACTCCACTCCCAGTGTTACCTTGTATATACTTTTTGTACGTACCAATATACACACATATGTTATCTCCCAAGAGAATGGAAGTTCCTTGAGGACAAAAGGATAGCTTTATTTTTGTATCCGTATGTTGACCTAACGTGATTTCTGGCATATAGTTGGTGCTTAATAAATGCTTACAGACTGTCTTTTTGTAATAAAAAAGAACTTATGAATTATAATCAGAAAATAAAAACCTAGACAACAATCAGTTCCTTACATTTAGAGGAGACTTTATTGTTCTCAATTCTCTCATTTGACTCTTCTAAGAATCTTTTGAGGAAGGCAAGGGAAGTATTTTTCAGATGAGGAACTGTGGCTTAAATGCTTTGCCCAAGGTCATACAACTGGCCTGACCATTTATCTAAACCTAGGCCTTCCTGTTTATCTAGTGCACCCCGCTACCCATATTGCCTCTTTTTGATGCTTAAAGAGAGATATGTAAAGGCTTGCCATCCTCTAGTTAAGTCCATCATCTTGAAATGGCAATACAACAATGTGATTTAGAGGGTAGTTATTCATATTTCAAAATGTTTCACCATATGATTTCCTTAAATAGAAGTTTCCCCCAGGCATTATAGAATTTTGTAGATCATTACCAATATCACAGATTGGCTAGTGAAGAGAAGTTATAGGGGCAGCTAGGTGGTTCAGTGGATAAAGTACCAAACCTGGAGTCAGGTGGACCTGAATTAAAATCCAACTCCAAACATTTATTAGCTGTGTGACCCTGGACAAGTCACTTAGCCCTGATTGCTTCTAGAAAATGAAAAGAAAAGAAGTTATAGTTAAATTTTTGGGAGTCACAGCATCTCAGAGTTAGAAGAAACCTAAAAAGTCTAGTCAAAGATGTGCTGGGAAATATTTAACAACTCTCCAGAAAACTGCATGTACACATTACACACTTTTAAGTTTAATGTGCTTTATTGACACTTTATCATTTTCTTAAGTCTAGACAATTAACCAAAGAATAAATTAAACCCTAATTTGTAGCATTTTCTCATTTCAGAGATGTAAATGCTCACACTAAAAATTTAACAATCAGCTCTCATTGGAGCTGGCTTTAGCATATTGCTGGGTCTAGCTCAACCTGTGCTTGGACAAGAACCCAATCTTCAACATCTACAATTACTGCCAATTGAAGGTCAATCAGAAATGATAAAATATGTGTGAAATAAAAATGGACTCAGCTTAGAGGCTTAGTGGGTACAGTAGTAGCCACATAATCAGGAAGATCTGAGTTCAAATCCATCCTGAAATACATGTTGGTTCTTTGTTCCCAGGAAAGTCATTTAAGCTCTGCCAGCCTCAGTTTCCTGTTAAATGGGAATAGTAACAGCAACACTAATATCATGAGGTATTAATACCTCATAGGGTTGTTAATGAAGATTAAATGAGATAAAGTTTGCAAGACTTAAAGTTTTATATACATGCTAGCTATTAGATAAAGAGTGACATGTAGATTTTTTGGACATGGCCAACTAGAAATCTGTTTTGTTTGACTCCACTTACTTGGTACAATAATTTTCTTTTTCTATTTTTTTTCCATTGGTAAAGGGTGGGGGAAAGTGGGAGGGAGAGAAAATTGATTGTTAATTGATTTTTTTTTGAGAAGCAAACCTGTAGGAAAATGAATTGAATCATAAAAAGTTAGATTTGTATAAAGCTTTTCGGGAATACAATCTGCTCTACAATGTGTAGCCCCTTGTCATGCATGAGGTTAGAAAATACCACATGTTAATGGAGAGTACCTATGGCTCATGTTCCCTCCCTAGCAGATTTTCTTTTCTAATTACAGTTTTCTGGCTAATATTATAATTGGTCTGCATTCTCTGGGCATGTGCTAATTATGAGTAAATTTGGAAGTAGAAGCTGGCCTGATAAAGAAAGCCTACTGGGGGCAATCCTCAAAAAGGATAAACGTACAAGACCAAGAATTCATTGTGTGCATCAGTCAGCACCTTTGTAAATCCTAGGAGCACACAATTTACAGAGGGCTCTGAAGAGTCAGGGATCTCCTCCAACCACTGCTTTCTACAGAGGAGGAAATGGAGGACAAGGAGTTTATATAGCTTGTTGAAGGTAGTAAGTGAAACAGCAAGGATTCAAAATCAAGTCTTCTGGTTCCAATTCCAATCTTTCTATTATGCAAAAGATGAGTAGATACCAAAACAAAGTTCTGTTTGATTAAAATTGGCACAAGCGTACGTCGAGTGAAATGAGAAAGTTGGAGTTATTAAGGTGCTCAAAATTGTTTGTTCTTAGAAACTACATAAATTATTCTCCTGCTCCTATTCACTTTCCTCTGCCTCAGTTCAAACAAGTCTTTTCAGAATTCTCTGAAGTCATTCCCTTAATAATTGCATATGTCCCAATAGTATTTTATTGTACTCACATATGTCACAATGTATTCAGTCATTCCCCAATAATTGGTACCTCCTTAGATTCTAGTTCTTTGACACTACAAAAAGAGCTGCTATAAATATTTTTGTACATATGGTTCCCTTTCCTCTATGTTTGATCTTTTTAGGGGCTTAATAGTGCTGAGTCAAAGGGTACACACAGTTTAATAACTTTTTGCACATAATTTTAAACTGCTTTCCATAATGGCTATGATGGAAACAGGTGGCAAAATGAGACATAGATTTTTTTTTGGACAATGTCAATGTGGGAATTGGTTTTGTTCTTGAATATTCATATTTCTTACAAGGTTTTGTTTTGTTTTGTTTTTTGCCAAAGGGACAAAAGGTAGGATAGAGAGAAAAATAGATTTCTGTTCATTGAAAATATTAAATTAAATTTTGTAATGAAATGAAAGCTAGAGAACAAAAATGTCTGGAAAAAAAAGACAGGCGGTGTGCACATTCTATTCTCCAGGACACTGAGTTGTTATGCTGGACAGCTGCTGTAAAGAACCAATTTCTTTGCTCATGTGACCCTAGGGCTTTTATTTATTTATTTGTTTTACTACTTTCAGTATGTGGGATATTCTACATTAATTCTTCTCTTCTACCTTACCCTTTGATGAATGACATCAATATTTTTGGCCAACACAGCACATACAATTTTGAAAGAAGCAAAAGGAGGCAGTCAAATCATTCTTAGAGGTTGCATTAAAGGGAAAACAGGTTACAGACAACAAGGGCCTCAAAGAAGGCCAGAGTGAGTGGAGGATTTTTAATTACTCAAGCATTGATTGGAATAACATTCATTTGTAAAACTGAGGAAGGAATGGGGAAAATCGCAATGGGGTATTTTGAGGAAAAAAAACACTGCCAGAGACCTCATTCTTTTCTAAGGATATGAGTTCAGCCAGACAAATAAGGCTGGGGAATATAACAAACTCTCAGATATTCAAACTGTGGAAAAAATAAAAGGAGCTAAAGGAAACACCATTTCCTTTAGGTTTATGGAGTCTGACTCCAAGGCAAAATGACACACCCGGAAGCATTCTGATTGGAATTTTATGTTTGGGAACCTTCCTAGAAGAGACAGAGAACAAGCAATTAAAATCTGTGCCCTGTTAAAATTGATGGGGGAAAGGCCATACAGCTGGCTATGCACAGATACACACAGTTACTGTAAGCAATAAGCAGAAGGTTTATAACAATATAAATAGCTTGAAAATGTACTTTGATATAGATCTTTTATTTCTCTACCCCACTTTAAAAAAGCAGAAACAAGTTAGAAAGCTAATTAGAAGAGACAGAAAAATTGGACTTTGGACCATTGGGTATTTTAAACACTAAAACATTTCTTAAAAATACTGTGCTTGTGAGTGACAAAAGATAAAGAAAATTGGTTCCCTAAAAATAATGGGGAACAGGAATCAGAGGAGATGGCAGTTTAAGGCTATTTTTTTTTCAGATTGTGTTTTTCAAGGGAAAGGCAGATAAAGAAGAGATACTTGTCATTCCTCAACATTTTTCTTGTCCTAATTTGGAAAGGAATTATCAGCCACAAAAGCATCAACTTGCCCATGGTCTTGTGTTGGGTCACTAAGATTAGATTTTAGGACTGAAATAGAGCTTTGGATTGCAATGCAGGCAGTGGACAATATGGTCCCAGTTTATCAGACACAATAGAAGAGCAAGAAACAACAACATCAAGACTCTGTAACTGTTATCTGTTAGAAGGATACTTAATATTGTCAGCAGAGGCTGAGCCTTGACAAGTAATTTGGGACAACCTGAGAAATTAAGGAAGGATCTCTTGACAGATAACATTGTAAAATGTGACAATGAATTACTAAGGGGAATTGGAGAATCTCAGAGTTCTCTAGAGGTAGCAAAACCCCAGAATGGACAACTATCAGTAGCAGATGGCTTAGAAATGCACTTGTCTTGAAGGCAGGTGGACCAGACCATAGGGTCACTTAGTCAATTTATTTTTACAATCCTAGGATCTAAATGTATTAGATAATCATTTGGATTAGAGTTGATGATAGCAATTTGGAGCTATTAGTTGATTCAACAAAAGCATTTGTTCGTCACCAAAAGGAGGAGACAGGCAATGGCTATATTTGACTGATCGTGCCACATAGGAAGACACGATGTGAAATCTAGAAACCAGAATTACTAGGTTCCTGGGAAGGTTACACATATTATCTAAAGTCTCTAAATAAATCCAGAGTCAACAAATATGTATTAAGCCGTGGGTATTCAATATGTATAGAACACTGTGGAAAAGCATTGTGATAGTTTCAGGGTGAGAAAGCTAAGACAATTTTCCTGTACTCTTGGAAGTCATAAGCATATACAAATAGCTATAACAAAAGATAATATAGCCTATGGTAAGTATATAAGAGCTATGAAGAGCTATGTCAGGTATGAGAAGGAAAAGGCCATAACTGAGTAGGGTGTTGGGGAGAGAGATCAGAGAAGGCTTCCTGGTGGAGATGGCATCTACGTTGGCCTTTAAAGGATGGGAAGAACTTCAACACATGAGTAGGGAGGAGGGCAGTTAGGGAAAAGGAATGAATTTTTACTATAGGGAAGAGTAGGAGCAAAGATGTGGAGGCAAGAAAATATGGGGGTGAGGATGGTGAATAAGCCTATCAGACTGAAGCTCACAGTACAAAAAAGGGGTGTTAAATGAAAAAAGGCCACTGGTATTTGATTGAGGAAGGCTTTGTATAACTGGTTGAGAAGTTCCAACTTTCTTCAGGAGGCAACAGGGTACCAGCCACTACTGAGTTTTGAGCAAAGAAGGGACACAACCAGGTTTAGCCATGAAAGAAGAAAAATCTAGCAGCTATAGAAGAGATGTATTGTGGGTAGAGTGCTAAGGTGGGAATATTTTTTAAGTGATTATTGCCATCACCTAAGTAGGTGGTAACGAGGTCACTGTGTAGGTTCGTGGCAGTTGGATTAGAGGTTGGGAAATATACATGACGACAATATTGCAGAGGTTGGATTAAGAGGACCTGGCAATTGATTGAATTAGAGAGGCAAAGGCAGGGAAGGGTCAAAGACAACATCGTAATTTCAGAAATGGTAGACTCTTGTTATGCCACTGAAAGAAATAATGAAGTCAGGAAGAGGAACAGTTGTTTTTGGCGAAAGATAAGCAGCTTGTTTTTAGGCACACATGAGTTTTAAGATATCTATGAGACGTACAGATGGAGATGTCCTAGAGATGGCTGAAGATGCTGGTCCCTAGAATAGACTAGTTATGGTAAAATACTGAGGATAATGTTAAGGAAATGCATGGTAACTGGTTTATGGGGATTCTGAACTGCAATGGAATGACAGTCCTATAAAGACTGACGCTTCATGCAAACATGTACCTGGGAAACCCAACATGAATCCATCCAAGTTTGCTAGGGAAAGAGTTGAAAATTGCCCCCAATTCTGACTACTGTCATAATGTAGTTCCAAATGCTACACCACAGGGCAAAGAAATAGAAAATTGAATTTTTAAAAGACCAACATAGGCTCTGGGAAATTTCCAGAGAGAGCTTGTCCAAAACACAGCCGTGGGATTCAGAATGCACAAGCAGAGATTGTGCTTAGCTGCCCTTCCTCAGATCACATGCCAAAGACATGCTGCTTTTGCTGTGTTGCCCCCCTCACTATCAGCAAGAGGTAGCAGCTGGCGCCCAATACCAGTGCTCATGAGTTGGCACACAGTACAAAGCAACTCAACCTTCCCAGCATGAAAAGTCTTCAGCTGGTCCTTATGTAATTACCTCCCCCACTTTTTTTTACTCCTATTGCCACTATTGTAAATCCAGGAATATAGATTTGGAGCTGGAGATCAGCCTAGGCAAAGATTTTCATCATGCAGAGAAAGTAACTGAAACCCAGGTTACAAAGGAGCTTAAGTGACTTTGCCTATGGTCACTTGGGTTCTGAGTGACAGAGCCAAGATGTGAATACAGGTCCTGGTTGGCTTGGAGTCAGAAGACCTGAGGGAATTGAGGGGATTAGGACAAGTGGTTAATTGTGGGAATTGAGTGAACCACACTGACTCCATCTTGTGACTCAGTTCTGGAGCTTGCTCAGCTCCCTTTCTACTCAATTATGGATCTAGTCCAGGGGTAGGGAAGCAGTGACTTCAAGGCCACATGTGGCCCTCTAGGTCCTTAAGTGCGGCCCTTTGACTGAATCAAACTAAAAACTGAAACAAATGTTCTCTGAAGTTTGGATTCAGCCAGAGGGCTGCACTTGAGGTCCTAGAGTGCCACGTGTGGTCTTGAGGCTGCAGATTCCCCACTCCTGGCTCTAGTCCAACTTCTATCTTGTAAGAAAAGTTTATATAATTGTGGGAATTGGAAGAAAACCTTATTATATTGTTTGAACCTAGCCTTGCATGACTAGGAAACTGAACCACCTCTACCTGCTGCTTAGAGACTCTTAACTAGGGACCTTGGTTATGCTGACCAGAAACCTGGTCAGATCCTAAGATTGATGCAAGGAGTTTTCTCACAATTGTACATCTCAATCAACCCATATGTCTTATCTGAAAACTGGCCCCATAATGATCAATCATTTATTGTTTCCATGTTCCTTTGATTGTTCACAGACACTTGGCGGCAGTGGGACACCTCTTTTTCTGAATTCAGGCAATGGCACCTGTTGGCTTTCCTTCCTCCCAATTTGGAAAGTCTCCAATCTTTCCTCCAATTAGAAATCAAATTATCCTGTTTGTATTCTTTTAATTAATAGGTCTTATTTGATTGTTTATAATGCATAAAAGTCTGTCTCCCTCTGTTTGTGAGGTTCAAACCTAAGGTTTTGGGGAAGGGGCTTGGTCCCAATTTGTTAGGCAATTGGCACCCATTGCTTAATAAATCAATACATTTGGAAGTGTGGATCTTTGTTTCCTCAGTCATTTCATCTTTTACTCACCACAGACCTGAGAAATAACATGTCAGAGGACATCGAATACTAGACTTGGAGTTAGTAAAACCTGGGTTCAAATCATAGCAGTGTGATCCTGGATTAGTCATTAGCCTCTTTTAGGCTCAATTTCCTCATCTGTAAAATAAGCAGACATGATGGCCTCTAAAGTTCTTTCTACTTCTAAATCTATGCTCCTATGACCCGGATTTACACCTTTCCTTTAGTATGTAATTACTTGTGGAACTTTGGTTAAAATCATTGAACCTCCCTATGCCTCAGTCTCCTCATTTGTAAAATCAACTTGTAAAATCAGCTGAAAGGTTTGGTAAGGGATTCAGGCAAGAGATGTAGATACACGAAACCAAGATCGCTTGAACTAAAATCATATCATGTTGCTTCTTTTCAGGGTCCTCATCACTTTACTATTGTGATAGTCTCTTAACTTATCACCCACTTCCCATCTCTTCAGCCTCCAATCCACTCTGCCCACCACTGCCAGACTAATCTACAGCATGGCACTGATCATGCCCCTCTACTACCAAAAACCAAACCAAAACAAAACCCTTCGATTGCTTCCTCTTTGCCTATAGAAACAATTTCACAGTCTATGGTTCTATTCAAGGCCATCTGCCATCATAACTCTCCAGACTTTTCTCAAAATAATGATGATGATCTAATTTTTATAATACCTACAATGTGTCAGGCACTATTCTAATCCCTTTACAAATATTACATTATTTGATTCTCACAACAATCCTGGGAGGTGGATGCTATTTCCATTTTCCAGTTAAGGAAACTGAGGCAGACAGAGAGTGGGTAACTTGCCCAGGCCACACAGCTAATAAGTGTCTGAAGTCAGATTTGTACTTGGGTCTTCCTGATCTCCAGCCAAGCGTTCTGTCCACTAGGCCATTGACCTGTCACTGGATAGTCTCCTCTAGAACAGTCAGAGTGGCCTATTTATTATCTCCTGAAAACAAGAAACACATTCCTGACCCTCACTTTCCCCTCTTCCTCTTGGAAGTCCCAGCTGCTCGGTGAGTGATCTTTCCAGGTGTCCCAGACCACAGTTCCCTCTTCTGCAAAGCCTCGTAGGAATGATTGTCTACGGCACTCTTCTGACATCTGGTAGGTACTACCTTGCATTGTCATCATATACAGAGTGTGTATGTGGCAAACATATGCAACAACATGTGTGTATACATACATACATGTGTATAGAGTATATACATGTGTGTGCATCTCCTCCTCAATCTAGTAGAGGAAATAGGTTATAAACCTATAACTAAGTTACTTGAAAGAAGGTAATACATACATTGGCCCTACCCCTGCATTATATTAATAGCACCTAGCGCAGTGCCTTGAAAACAGTTGACATTTAAATGTTGGCAAGGATGATGATGAGCAAGTCTCTCTAAGAATGGCAAACTGGTACCTTCCCTCATTCCTTTTCTCTAGCACAGCAGTTCTCAACCTGTGGGTCACGACCCCTTTGGGGGTTGAATGACCCTTTCACAGTGGTCACAGGGGTCACCAAGACCGTCAGAAAACATGTATTTCTGATGGTCTTAGGAATCGAGACACTGTTCCTCTATCTGTCTCCACGTGGGTCTGCCCACATGCAGATACGCCGACATACAAGTCATGGCATTAGGAAGGTTGAGAACCACTGCTCTAGCACCTTTCTTTCTACCATGTTCTAAGTAACCAGAGATACAATGAAGCTGTTAGGGCTCACACAACCTTGTCCACCTCAAAGGACACGGCAGACAATTAAATACCAAAGAACAATCAATCTTAGCATCCATGTTGATTGCAACTGGACCTTGACCTTTCAAGCTGGATATATGTAGATATAGGCTTAGCATACAACGTGTGTATATATCTGTATTATGTTTGTATATATCTATATCTAGATAGATCTAGACAGACATAGACATGGACACAGAAATACATATTGATATAGATATACACACAGTCGTCCCTCGACTTGAGAGAGAGTTAGGATCATGAGACTCCATGAGTGTGAAAAACCATGAATACCTTTAGGCCCTACCCAAAGTTTTATTTTTAATAATTCTGATCCTATTTATTTAACACACAAAACTAGTAAATAACACACCGTACCCATAAAAAAATCACAGCTTTTATACAAGAGAGATTAGTATCTTGCACGTTGTATGGAGTCCTGGCAGTCACAGGTATAGGTGTAGCTGCAGCTGAAGCTACAGCAATTGCTTCATGGATTTCCTTTTCTAATGAAAAGGGCAAGATACAAAGATCAAGGCAGAATAAAAACACATGACTGCATCTAGATGGTAGAGAGACTAAGAAGAGGTGTTCCCAAAGAGAGTGAGTAACCTATAGTTACTTAGCATGCTGACACTTTTAACAAAATTAACTATTTGTAACAAATTTATGTACATATATTTATGGTAGTAAATATAATATAAATTAATATTAGATAGTATTTATGACTTATTAATTCTTTTAGTTTTCTTTATATACATGTATCATCTATGATTTTCTGTAGTACTCTGCAAATCTCCAAAAATCACCATTTAATTATCGATGGCCAACCTACAAATTGTCAATGCCACAAATGTGAAGCCCACAAATGTAGAGGGATAACTGTGTGTATATATGTATGCATGTGTATGTATATATGTATGTATGTATGTATATGTATACCCATTTGCATGCACACACATATGTGTATGGAAAATAGAGAATTCAGAAAAAATGCTATAAAGGTCTTAAATAGACATAGATATTGACTTCTGAAAGAAATAGTGTTTAATCAATAAATAGACTGTATAGATTCAGATCACACACTGTTCTGCTGCTCTCTCCCTCTGACAGACTATAATAATTGAATATTTGTTTTGAATCTTTCCCTGTTTTCCATGAGATATGCTGGAAATAATAAAGCTTTACCTCTAAGACTGAGGCAAAACTTTCTAAACCTTCAGTATTTGTATTTTATCTCTTTTTGTTACAGTAATTAAGCATTGTGTTATAAAGGTCCCCTTACTAGGTGACTGAGGGACTAAAAGTAAATACGATATAGTGAATATCATCATGGAAAGATTTTAGCAAGTACTTCGCTTAGTTATATCAGTAAGAATGCAAAAGCAAGATTTGAAAGGGCTAATGGAGTTAATTTAATTTCTATTTGCAACTGATGAATTAAAAGGTGCTGCTCTCAGAGGTAATTCTCATTATTTTCATTTTCATTGAAATGGGCTTTCAGGTCATACAGTATTAGAAACATAAAATCTGAAGAAGTTGACCTTAGAAATTTGGCTGAGTCCCACTTTGAGTTTTATGGTGGTAAAAAAGAATCTAGCTAGCAACAGTATCAGCATGACAGTCTTTGGGATATGGAGAATGATATCTGTGCATACACATCACACCTACATTACACTGGGAAGCAAGGTTGCCATGAATTCTAACAGATTTCCTTTGTTAGAGCTTACAAAAAAGACCAGTACCAAGCACAATAGGTTATATGTACATGAGGCTTCCGAATAATAGATGTAAAGACTTAACTGTTGTGAAGAAGGATGCCAAAAATTGAAGCTGAATTTATTTTTTTTACTGGAACTATGACTTCTAGCTAAACTAATACAATCAACCCAAATAGCAATCTCATAAAATCCAATGAGATAACATTTCACATTAATGGGGCATTTAGAGTCTGGGAGGTTCAATTTAGGTTTTAAGGCATAACTGGGAACTGGAGTAGAAGGGTTTTACTCAAAGGACAAATTTCTCAAAAAGTCCACTGAATCCAAAGCTGTACAAGCCTGAATGTGTCAAAGAGACAGCTAGAAGTTTTATGGGAACTTAAAGAAAGAGAAGGAATTGAAAAATACAGTGAGAGCTACGGAGATGAAAGTAGGAAGCTTAAAGAGGCCATTAGAGGTCATAAAAAGCATTTGAATTGCTTGCCCAAGAAACCGCTTCCAGTCTGGGAGCTCATCCATCTATCTACACAGTCTTGACTACTGTAGAGGGATCAAACACTTGATGAGTCCTTTTAGTCCTGTCAGTAAACCTGACACTCATTATCATATTTTCCCAACCATTATCACAAATCTCCATGAATATTCAAGTGATATTTCATTAGCAGTAATAGTTGGGTGTGGGGGGTGGGAAGAGGGAAACATATGCAGGGAAATTTCAACCAACAGTTAGGGAAAATTTCCACTGTGTAAATCTATTCCAAGAGGATTTGGTACCAGTCGTGCTTTGATCATAATTAGTTCAATTCTCCTCTTCCTGCTGGGGAATGTATTCCTCCAGCAGGAAAGAGAGAAAGCTTTTAACTGCCTCAGGCTTACGCCTGGCTGAAAGAGAGACTGGCTGAGCAGCTGGCAGCCTACTTACGAGCTTGCAGAAAGCTTTCTGTTATCCTTTTAAATAAACTAGGCAATGATAAGGAGTAGTAATACGAGTAAAATGGGAATAGAAAAGCCTTCCCAGGAAGAGGAACAGGAACCACAAGAGAATGACCAGTCATGTGTGGTTGCCCTGAGAAGCCCCACGTACATTTCTTTTGAGGCTGTTCAAGAGTGGAGAAACCCTTTTTGCAGGGATTGGTAGTCTCTTTATCTGTGAAGGGGTGGGAAGTGATTATTTCCTCTCTACACAAACCCATCCACTAATGTGGAATTATAGAACACCTTCTCTTGGGGAGGGAGAGAGAATTGACCTAAATGTTTTCCAAAATTCCATCATGCTCTAGATCAATCTTTCTCTGAGAGCAAAGGGGTCAGTGGAGAGTTAAGTAAATTTGGATTCTATTTGGAAATATATTGCAGAAACCTGCCACAAAATGGCTTACTGTCTAAATTTCAATAACTTCATACCATAACAGCTTTACAAACTAATAACCACCTTTCTATAGTATTCCAGTGTGCCAAGTGTTTCATGATATGTTATCATTTCATCCTCATAAAAAGACACTAAATACATTTTTAAAAACTCCAATCTGACTTATTTAAAAACAGTTGTTGACTCTGAAAATAGGAGATAGATAAAAGTAAAGATATTGCCTCTGACTACAACCATTTCCTAGAGAATTTAACCATTGTAAAATGACCATAACAAGGAAGACTGAAGAAATAATCACAAAATATATCATCTCCATCTTCGGTGAAGGAAATACTTTTCAGAGAAGCTACCCTAGGTCAAAAAGCTCCTAGGGAATGGAACAAAAATTAGAGTCCAAGAACTATAACACCTGGTCTAGAGTACTCTCCCACTATCCACATGGTTGACCTATTAAGATAGAAGGGGTGGGTAATAGGCCCCTATCGGGGTTCCATTAGAGTTGTTTCATGATGTTAGAGACAAAATATGGGCTGAGGATGTTGGCTGAGTTGAATTCCGCCAGCTGCAGTTTTATGTCAACTTACTGTTTTTTCCTAAGAGTTAACTCCAGTTCCAAAAGGGAAACCAGAGATATTGAGGTTTGAATCACTGTCTAGGAGAGTTAGGTTTTTTTTATTGTTATTGTTTTGGTGTGTGTGTGTGTGTGTGTGTGTGTGTGTGTGTGTGTGTGTGTGTGGTAGTGGTTCATGTACACGTTTGGGTTCAAGGCTTTTTCTCTCTGGTAAGGAGGTGATATTTAGGGAGCACTTAGTGAGACAAGCCCAGGGAGAAGTAGAGTGACTTTCCTCCTGGCCTCCAAGTTCCAACTAGTGTTTGTGCTCATCATCCCACAGCACAAAGAATTGCTGAAACCACTTTTAAATCAGCCCCCACTGCTTCTTGTGACAACTGGGAAAGATCTGTTCACACCCTGCAAACCCCAGAGGAAGTACAGTTCATGTGGATGGCCACCATAAAGTGATGCTAGGTTTCTAAACAGAGGTCACACTTAAGCCATGGTCCTGCTCAGTCCATAGGAAGTCAAGATATTTCTGTTTGGCCTTGGACATGTGGCCATCATCATCCATTCTGGGTCAACTTTATATTTCTGATACTTCCACGTTTGTAGCCTGTTCACCCGCAGTGTTATTTTGACTATAATTCAGGCCAAAAGCCAACTTGAGGCCTCACACATTGTTGCCACATTTCCCTAGTGAAATTCATTCACTGTTCTTGATTGCATCTATGTTTTCAATCAATTAAGTACTGCATCTGATAGTGAAGTCAGGGTTTAGACACACACACACAAACACACATCAACTTTTATTATGACTTTGGCAAGCAAATACTCTTGATTAGCTTGTATTTGTAGGCTCAACTAACTCAGAACCCCAGAATTTCCTTTTCCTCTGCCCATTACTGTCAGGATCTATATATAACCTAATCTTTTTCTTAGGGTGCATCTCCCTGTTCTCTCCTCCCTCCCCCTAAAAAAACAGCAGCAGCCACAGAAGTGCATTTTTATAGGAAAACACATACACACATATACACCACCACACACAAAGCCCTTGATCTTCAGGAAATCAAGGCAGGGTACTTTTTGGGAAGAAAAGAAATCTGGGAGGGAACTGCCTCACTCGTGTGTGTGTGTGTGTGTGTGTGTGTGTGTGCGCACGCACATGTGCACGCACATGTGTGTACCCTCATGTGAACATCTAAATTCTCTGACCCCGGATGTGTGTGTGTGTGTGTGTGTGTGTCCTCTCATGTGCACATCTAAATTCTCTGACCTTGTGGCTTTCCAGAGCAGTCAAATATCTCCCTTTCATATTTGTCACTTCTTTTCAAAGTGGTGAGATCAAATCCAGAACACATAAGGTTCTTGTGAAACCACTGCCTCATCTGCTGACTCTACTGACTTAGAGTGATGAGGGCTCTTTGGACAGGTGAAACATACAGGAGAAAACAAGTGAGTAAGAGGGAAGAAGACTATGGGCGTGTCAATATGACTGCTCTCTGTGATGAAGCCACTGAAGCTACAAAGGTTAGATGAAAAGCCAGAAACACACACACACACACACACACACACACACACACACACAGATGCTGGGCCAATGCATTCCCCTGATGTACCTTCTCCCTTGCTCATGGTGTCAGGTATTCACAGTGGGTATGGGTCTCAGTGAGTTGGCTTGGGGAAGCTTTCGGAAAGCTTGGAGGTCTATGGAAATATGCTCTTTGTTCTGCCACTCTTAGAGGCCGTACCGAATGTTTGTTAACTTTCAATAAATAGACATGGAAATGCAGTAAAATGCTTGGTTTCCCAATAGATAGTTTTCTGGGATACATATAACAATGGTCTCAATGACCAGGTCTTGTAGGTTTTAATTCCAAAATCTCAAGGTGACACTGGAATGGACCTGTGAGGGGTTGTCTGTGATACAGGAATAGACTAGCTTGAATTTAAGATGAAAATTCAAGTCGTTTGATCAGGAGCTACCTCTCCTGGGTAAGCACTGTATTAAGATTTGGATGAGGTAACTGGGTTATTGTATGTGTATGTATGTGTGTGTGCTGAGATGAATATTACTGTTAAATGAGATAGGATTAAAATGCTGAGGTTTGAATTCTCCTTTACAAATTCTTCTGGTCTCAGCATCTGAACCCATGAAGCAATATGTGACCCATGTCTCCTTGCCTGTTCTCCCCCATACTCTTATCTTCTCACTAAAGCAAGAAAACCCCTTTGACCCCAGCAGAATTTATAGCACAACATTCTTACCTTTAAAAACAGACACAAAAGCAATTAGAAAAAAAAGAAGAGAAAGGAGAAATGGAAGGAGATAAGACAATTGAACAACTTGGCTTGTTCTCTTCTATGATGTGTCTGGGGTGTGTTACGGCTTCATCCTGTTGTAATAATTTCATCTTCTATTTGGATTTCAAACAGGCCTTTGGCGTGTTTTCTTTAGCACAAATATAATGCTGCTATAAATTATTAGATTAAGTGAAATGGCATTCAGATGAAATCGCTATAAAATCTGGCATCCTTCTGAAGGATTTCTGGAATGGAACAAAGATTAAATACATTATTATTTAGTCAGGTATTCCAAGCTCACTGCACTCTCCAGGCTTGTTTTTTAAATGAAACAGATGTATGAGAATAACTCTTCAATGGGCTAGAATGGGAAAAAAATCATACATTCATAGACTCATAGACTTCCTGAATTGGAAGGGACCTCAAAGACCATCTAATCCAAGTCACACCTGAAAAAGACCGTATAACATATATATATATATATATATATATATATATATATACTACAAATCAGGTTGTGGTTTACACTTTTGTTGATTGACTAGCCTTAAGAAACTGATAGAGAAACCATAACTTTTTTCCTCTTTGAGAGCTGGTTGTTAAACACTGACAAACACATGGATGCTTTTAGCTCTGATATTATAATATCCTGTCAAAATGCCTTATAAAACTAATCTTCCTCAAACACCTCTCTTTCAATATCAAGAATCCATAATGGTTACCCTGGCCTATCATGCTAACTCAAACTTTATAGTTTCTCTGTAGCTTTCAAGGTCATGAAAGCTTAAATATATTCCTTTAAGTTTTATAAAGTGAGGATCTTATTTGATCCTCACAACAATCCTGTGAGGTAGATATTACTCCCATTTTAGAGATGAGAAAACAGGTCCAGAAAAGTGACTTTCCCATGTTCACATAGCTATGAAGTTTCTGAGGTACAACTGAACTCAGTCTTCCCGATTACAAACTCAGCAATCTAGCCATTACATTACATGGCTTCCTACTGAATCTCTTAAATAGTTGATAATCAAAAAGCACCATTACTTCCTAAGAATGTATAATGTGTTCATCTGGACAGGTAACTTTCTGAATAGTAAAGTAAAATTTACATCAGCAGTTAATAACCTATGGACCACGAATCCCCAGGGGCATGGGGTGTTCCAGAATTATTTCAATGGATTCATGAATGATTAAATAAGCAAACAGTCTTCTGCAAATGGAATAATAATATCTCACATATGTATTGTTATTTTCCAAATGTATGTAGATTTTATTGTGGTTAGTAAAACAGAAATTAATTTACAAATGCTAATGATTCCATAATAGCTCTTTGTCACTATATATTCTCTACATCAACAGATACTATCAAGTGGTGGGTGGCAAATTGTGTTTTTGCCATTAAAAAATTGGTCCTCATGATCATACTAATGCAATTTTGACAGAACTAAGAATTGGTCCAAGTATTCTGGAAGGCATTTTGAAAACTCTCCTAAGAAAGTGATCAAAATATCCATACTCTTTGAGCTAGGAATTCCACTTCCAAGCATCTATCCTAATGGCTAAAAAAAAAAAAAAAAAAAAAAAAGCCTTATATATGCCAAAATATAGCAACACTTTTTCGTAGTTGCAAAGAAATGGAAATAAAGTAGCTACCCATTGACTGGGGAACAGTTAAACAAATTGTAGTACATGAATACAATGGAATATTGTATTATAAGAAATGATGAATATGATGATACAGAAAAGCATGGAAAGACTAATGTGTTCTGATACAAAGGGAAGTACACAGAATCAGGAGAACAATAAACATAATGTAGTCATTCAACAACATAGATGGAAATGACAGCAATGAAACAGTTGAAACTAAATTTTAACAATATATAATGACAAAGCTTGGCCCCAATAAAAAGATATGAGAGGAATACTCCCCCTGCTTCTCTACAGAGGCTGGATGCTCGAGTGGCACCTTGAACTTGACAAGTACAAAACAAAACTCATCCCAAACCTGTCCCTATCCTTAACTTTCCTACATCTATTGAAAAAGCCATCATTCTTTCAATCCTCAAGGCTCATAAATTCAGTCATCTTTAGATGTGTTAGAAAGAGAGAGAAGAGTTAAACTGTTGTTGAAACTATGAATTGGTCCTTTTGATCTTCTCTCCCTTATCTCTCACAAATTTTTCCCTCTTCCATCCATGCATACTACAACCACCTGACTTCACACCCTCTTCTCTTATAGATCCATAGTTTGAGCATGAAATGACCTTTTGAGATAATCTAGATAACATGAATGTGAAATACTATATATAAAGTCAAACTTTCAAAATGTATTGATGAATTTTGATTTTTCCCCCTTTGTTGTATGGGATTATTCTTTGAAAGGAGAAGGGGAGGGACACTTTGAGAAGTATAGGTGATGTTAAAAACTAAGATATCAATTTTAAAACCCTCTACAAAAGGAGATCTCATAACCAGAGAAATTGGGAACCATTTATTTTGATTATTTTCACATCTTCATCTTTTTCTAAAGACAACCAGCTGCTGGTAGGAAACACAGGAGAATAATAAAAAATAAGCTAGCATTTAAAAATTCTTTGAAGATTACACAAAACAATTTACATCTACCATTTCATTTGATCCTCACAAGAACCCTATGATGGAGGTGCTATTACTACCCTCAGCTTATAGATGAGGAAACTGAGTGTGAGAGAGATTCAATGAGTTTCCTATCTTCATTCAGCTATGAAGTATCTGAGGTGGGAGGTGAGGCCAGGTTTTCCTGATATCACATCCAGCCGTTATGATTCCCAACTGCATATACCCAACACACACACACACACACACACACACACACACACACACACACACCCCTGAAAAACCATACTAGAGAGACAACATTAAGGAAAATTAACAAATGAAAAAAATGAAAGCACACACAAACATGTGACTTGATATTTTTCGCTCTTTCTTTGGTTCCTTAAACCATTTTCATGACCAGAATCCCTTGGAGTCCATATTATAACTTTTATCTGATAATTTTTCGGACCAACAGGTGGAAGCACTCAAAACTTCAATTCAAACCTGGTGTTCTTGTGTGCAAACTCTAGGAGCCAGTGAAAACTATTTGCCCTAATGCTACTTGTTCCTCCAAACACCTATGTCAGACCAGGGCAGGGCAGGCTTGCTCTGAGCTATCTCACCCACCACAGGATGCTGATCACGAGTGTAGATGGCACAGCACATGAATAATGTCAGGTGCTGTTCTTCCTCATGTAATTTGAAATTAATTAAGAAAATCAATTCAAGAAATAACACTGACAAGCAAACATTCCTGATTAGCTCATGTTTGTAGGCTTAGGAAACTTAAGCTCTTCAAATTTAAGATCAGAGAAATTCTAAGGCTATGCATACAGTGATTCCCAATCTGCCTGCCCTTGGAGCGAGAGCTGGCAGTCATAAAATCATTTTGGAGGCTGCCATTTAGCTTAAGTGACAATCACTTCTGGACCCATATGAAGATCCAGGGCCAGGCTATTATTGTTTAGTCATTTTTCAGTAGTGTTTGACTCTTCGTGATACCATTTGGGGTTTTCTTGGCAAAGATATTGAAGTGATTTGCCATTTCCTTCTCCAGCTCATTTTACAGAGAAGGATACCGAGGCAAACAGGGCTAAGTGACTTGCCCAGGGTCATACAGCTAGTAAGTGTCTAAAGCCAGATTTTAACCCTGATCTTCCTGACTCTAGGTCTGGCACTCTTTCCACTGTGCCAGCTAGCTGCCCAAGAACCAGGCTAGGAGCTCCACAAAGAATCAAAGTGTCATTTTTTTAAGTTGGAAGGAACCTTGGAGTTCATTTATCCAACCCTTTCATTTTACAGATATGATAAATGGGACTCAGAAAAGGTAAGTAATTTGCATATATACACACACACTTTGCAAACATGCACTACAGAAATAGGCACTACAGAAATAGTTGGGGCAGCTATATGGGTCAGTGGATAGGGCACCAGGACTGGAGTCAGGAAGAACTGAGTTCAGATGTGTCCTCAAATACTTACTAACTGTGTGACCCTGGGCAAATCACTTAACCTTTATTTGGTTTGCTCTACTACAGAAGGAAATGGGAAACCATTTCAGTATCTTTGCCAACAAAACCCCATGGGAAATTGTGAGGTAGATGGGGCAAGTATTCCTATTCCAGTAGCATGTAAGCTTCCTAGGGACAGCTGATGTTTAATCATTGTCTTTGTATTCCCCAGTGTTTGCCATAAGTACTTAATAAATGAATGTTCCTTAAATTTTGTCAAATTATTCTGATCTTACAAATGAGAAAATAGAACCTGGCAGAGGTTAAAAGCCTTGCCCAAGATCATGCAACAAACAAGACCTGGGTCTAGGACTCTGTTTTGACGTTTTTTCCATTCCATTGTATTGTATTAAACATGTAGCCCTCATAGATGATAGCCCAGGATAATGTGGGAGAGTGTTGGCTGCCCACTTCTGCAATCCATCATGATGTCACTGATGCATTATGTATAAGGAATAAAGTAATATTCTGAAACTGATAAAATCATACTCCAGGGTTTGAAAGATACAGAGATTCTTGGAACCTGTAAAGGGTCAGGTCTCCCTTAATCTAAAAAAAATACTTCCATTGACTTTTTAAAAAATTCCTTTCAAGCTATCAGTTTTCTTCTCTCTCTCCTATGCAACATTGCTCAACTGCTACAAAAACCAATCTGATCTTGCTTTATCTATTTCCTTACCACCCAGCAATCCCAAATCCCTGATTGTTATTCAGTCATGTCTGACTCTTCAGAACACTGTTTTGGGGTTCTCTTGGCAAAGATACTGGAGTGGTTTGCCATTTCCTTCTCCAGCTCATTTTACAGGTGAGGAACTGAGACAAACAGGGTTAATTGACTTGTCCAGGGTCACACAGCTAGTAAATGTCTGAGGCTGGATTTGAACTCATGAAGATAAAAGTCTTTTTGATTCCAAACCTGGTGCTCTATCCACTGTGTCACCTGGCTGTCTCTAAATCCCTCATAACCTGATTTTTGTCTCCAACTTTCTACTGTAACTACTCTCATATATAACTTTATATAGTCATATATTATATGTTACATTATATGGTTATATAATATATAACATTATATAGTTATGCATATCTTATATAACATTAGTTATATATTGTATACAATTTTATATAGTTACATATTATGTATAACATCATACAATATATTGTATATAATATACAATATGTTACATTTTATATGTAATATATCACATATATAATATATAATATATTATGTATGTCTTCCCCATTACATTTTAAGTACTTGAGAAGTTATATCATTGGATCCCTCCAACCTTGCCCTGTGCCTTTCACATAGAAGCTACTGAATAATTGCAGAAATGAAAACAAAGATTGTTTTCCACCAGTGAAGCAGGATACAGGAAAGAGGTGGAAGAGTTTGCTTCTCCCCCTTCTCATCAAGAGAGGCTGTACCTACAGTGCCCTTAGCTGGAAGGACCAGATCAAGCTCAGAATCATTGAACTGATTGATAGACAGGATAAGATGAGCAATCTATACACCCATGAGACATCTCCCACTCTCTGAGTTGTTATGTTCCCTTACCAACATTCTCCCTCCTCAACCCCACATCACACTATACATGGAAATACCTGCCACGGTGAAATCTTTGCTTTGGCAGATCCCCCAGCCACAACCTTGCTGCAGTCCTGACAGAAGACAATGTATAAATCTTTAACAAATAATAAAAAAGGAATATCTGAGAAAGACCTCAGTTTCCTTGTTAAAAAAAAAATGAGGGTGTTGGGCTTTAAGGCTTTCTATGGTCCTATGATTTTAGAATTTCCTGTATAGAAAATAAACATCCTGCTTCCTACCCCTCAGTTCCCAATATCAGGAAAGCTGTAAATAAGTTTAATTCTTGTGAAGCAATTTCCTGTAAGATGACTAAATATGTACTTAAAGTTCTCCTAAATGGCAAATTACATGTATTATAACTATTGCCTCTCCCACAAATATGTTATTAAAACCAAGGGCCTTGAAGTTCCCTGTATAGCAGATGTCATGTAAATGTACAGTTATTATCAATCACTTTCTTACAGCACGTGTTTTTCACACTTTCATTCCTCTGCACTATATTGTCCTTAGATGTAAGTGATTGACTCAAGTACCACACACCAAATACCTCTCTCTGCACTCGGTGAGAATTTAAGCCTTGACTTTCACTGGAGACAACAAACACAACAAGCTGTCCCTTTAATATGCTTCCAATTCCTGCATATTGCAACAACGTGTCATGTTTCTTTGCATTCTTGAGCAAAATAGGATGGGCCGGAAGCACGGCATACTAGAAGCTTCTAGCCATGATTAGAATGTTTCCTATTCCTAATGGGGGGGCAGCTAGGTGGCTCAGTGGATAGAGCACTGGGCCTGAAGTCAGGAAGACCTGAATTCAAATCTGGCCTTAAACACTTACTAGCTATGTGACCCTACTTAACCCTGTTTGCCTTAGTTTCCTCCTTTGTAAAATGAGAGGGAGAAGGAAATGACAAACCCTTGCAGTATTTTTGCCAACAAAACCCTACTAGCTGTGTGACCCTGGTCAAGTCACTTTACCCTATTTGCTTCAGTTTCCTCATTTGTAAAATGAGCTGAAGAAGGAAATGGTAACCACTCTAGTATTTCTGCCAAGAAAATCCCAAACTGGGTTATCACGTGTCAGACACAACTGAATCGACTGAACAACAAAATTCCTAATGGAAGCAGCCATTAAACATGGGACTGATATATTAATTTGGTCATTGATGTCAATCAAGTGCCTATTATGTGCAGTGTGAGAAACAGTGTGTCGGGATAGTGGGTAGATTCAGAAAGTCCAGAGTCTGGAACACCTGAGTTCGAGTTCTTTCTCTGGTACATACTGTGTGATAAAGGGTAAATTATTCTCTTAGTGCCTCCAGGCAGCTTTCTAAGAGGAGTTGCTGGTTCTGTATTAGTAGAAGGAGGGGTCTTCACATTAGGAGTTCCCCCACACTGATAAAATCACACATCTCAACCTGTCCCCTTCCCCACAAAAAGTGTATCCTTCTTTGATGGAAAAGAGAGGAAACAGATTGGAAGCAAAGGTGGAAGCAAAGATAAAAAAGGAAAAAAGGTACACTCCCTGCCAAAAGGCAGCATAGAATTGAGAAGGAAAAATATAGTGGGTTTAGAAGTGATTATAATTAAAATTTGAATGAGGTATCTCCCTAGTACAAAGGGCTGAGAATGCACATGAGGAAGAATTAAACAATGCTTCATGAAGAATAGAATATGAGAAATGGCCCTGAAGGATGGGGTAGGCTTTTAATAAGTGGAGATATGGAAAGAGCATCCTACCCACAGCACCCTGCTGTGAAGGGATGCTCACTTCCCCGGGGATGAATCTACAGACTTGGCAGAGAATATCTTATCTATATACATGAGATTCTTTGTAACCCGTTCTATTGCCCACTCACAAACTGACAGTTATTCTTGGACACAATTGTCTTATCCAGTCCCCAATAGAGGCTTGTGGGTTGTGGTCAATATTATCATAATATTAAAAGAATAATGCTTCAATTCAGCTGGGGAAAGAGTCAAAGATGTCAAAATTCAGGTCTACAAATCCAGTAGCATCAAGATAAATCAGGCCCAAATATACTGCTTTCTCCTGAATTATCCAGATAACACAGAGGCAAAAATAGTTTTTTTGGACTAAACTGACTCACTATTATTTCAAATCCTCCGTATATTTGCCATCCTTCACTTATTCACTTATCACTCACTGTTGTAGGTTTAGTTAAAAAAGATCTTGTGGAAATACAGAAGATGACTGTAAATTTATTCTCTAGGGGATTTAGTCAGGTGACATGAGTAGCATCCTGAAGGCATTAAGAGAAATGCTGTTTTTTCCCTTTCTTAACCGTGAGCCTACTCCTTTGTGGTAACAGCTTACTCTTCTGAAGATAAAGAATATTAAATCTAAATTAAAATAACTAGATTTAAAATAACTAGATATACCAATGTAAAACTCAGGGTCTATAAAAACATAAAATTGCCAATTGTGGTCTAGATTCAAGACTTCTCTCAGATTGCAATTCCAAAGGAATGGTGTTTTTTTGTTTTTTGTTTCAATATACAGAAGTTACCGCATTGATGTGAATACCTCCTATACTTAAAAAGCTTCTCATGGATTTCTAATCCATGAATTCATTGAAACCCACCCTGAACTGACATGTTAATTCAATAAATATCAAGTACTTCCTATGTTTGAGGTGCTGTGTTAGAGTCTGCGATCATAAGATTATCATAGAGCTGGAAGGGACCTTAAAAGTCATTAAGTCTAACCCTTTGAATTTACATATGAGGAAACTGAGGTAAAAAGAGATTAATTGATTTTTCCAAGGCCACATAACTAATAAGAGTTTGAGGTAACATTTGAACTCAGGTCGTGCGGCGCACACACACACACACACACACGTCCATATCCTTTCTTCCCTCTCCTCTCCTCTCCTCTCCTCTCCTTCCCTCTCCTCTCTTCTCCTCTCCTCTTCTCTCCTCTTCTCTCTCCTCTCTCCTTCTTCTTCTCTCTCCCTCTTCCCCTTTCCTTCCCCCATCTGTCTGTCTGTCCTCTCTCTTCCCCCCCCTCTCTGTTTGGGGTGAAGGGAAAACACAAATGTACTATGTTTTAGACTATTAAAGTGTTTTGCAAAGTACAAAGCTTTATATAATTATAAAATGTATTATTAAGATAGTCCCACCTTTTTATTCATACTAAAACTACCACTCAAGTTTCAAGCTTCAGCTTGCCTTATTTTGAGTTCCTATAACATAGCTGAGGATGAATATAAAAAGAAGGCACAAACCTTTAAGAACAATCATTGGGAAGTGAGTATTTTGTAAAAGGCATCTATGTATCTTTCACACTGAGTTGCTCTACTTATAAGTTATTAAGGTAATAAGGAGCTGACAAAAAAATGGTAAAGTGAATAGACTGAACATGGCAAAGAAGGGAGAGGACCATATGCCCATGGGAAGCTGGCATAATAATAGAAAGGGAGAAGGCAGAGCTACTTCAGAAAGGAAAATAGTCTTCATGGAGAAAAGAACATAACAATTATCACCCAGAGAGGGAATTCAAGTCCAGAAGAAGTGAGGAGTTTCCATTCCCAGGTCCACATACATTTCTTTCAAATGTTCTGAAAGACCTCCATAGATGACACTGGCTCTCATGAATCTGAGAAATCAAATGTGCCAGCAGATTGGAGACAAATACTGTTCCACTTTTTGCAAAGGAGGGAGGAAGGCAGCGAGGAAGGTAGAGAGGGAAGAAGGAAGGAAGAAAAGAAGGGTAGAAGAAAGGGAGGGAGGAAGAAGGAAGAAGAAGAAAGAAGGAAGGGAGGGAAGGAAGGACTAATGGTAAACATCTCTAAGGAGGGAGGAGGAAGGAGGGAAGAAAAAAAAGAATGTTACATTATAACTTTACTATATTTAAGAGGAATAGCAAGTTATACACAATAGATTTGCAGTTCCATGTACAATCATCTTTTTTTATTCTACAGTGTTATGGAAATGCTTGTATTATTTCGTAAATTAAAAATTAATTAAATTTTAAAAAGGAAGGAAGAGAAACAGGGAAGGAGGAGGGAATGAAGGAAGGGAACAAGCATTTATTAAGCCTTTACTTTGTGCCAGGTAGTGTACTAAGTGCTTTACAAATATCTCATTTGACTCTCAAAACAACCCTGGGAAGTAAGGGCTTTTACTATCCCCATTTTACTGTTGAGGAAACAGAGATTAAGTGCTTTGCCCAGGATAGTAGTTCTAGTAACTGAGGCTGGGTTGGAATTTGAGTCTTTCTGACTTGAAACCCAACTTCAAAACTAACGTCTGGTGAACCTGATTGATGACTGATCTCTGGCAAAATGTCTTATCCTCCTTCCACTTTATAACTCTTCAAGTACTTTTCTAGATGGATCTCAGATCTCCTTAAGTCTTCTTGGCTCCAGACTAGAAAATTCTAGTTCTTTTGAGAGATCATTATATGGCTTTGTCTCTTATGTCCTTATTACCCTGGTCATCTTTGATTGGCTATCCTTCAGCTTATCACTGTCTTTGCTGAACCAATGTAATACAGTGTAATAACTATGGTCTGACCAACCAGCCTTCACGGGGGTAGGATTAGGAGGGTGGGGGTTGGGTAGCAGAGGGGATGGGAGGGTGAAGGCGCAAGAGTGGGGAGGGTGAGGAGGGTGGGGGGATGGAGAGGCAGGCTCTTCTATACCGCATTCTGCAAACCCTGCTTCTGTTACTGCAGCTCAGCATCAAATTAGTTCTTTTGGCTGCTACATCATATTTTGGAATCCTACTGAGTTTGTTGTCTACTCAAATTCTCAGGGCTTATTCACATGCACTGCTGTCTAGACATGTCTTCCCTATCCTGTGCTTGTGCACATGACTTTTTTTTTTAAACACAAGTGAAGGATTTTACATTCATCTCAATTAAATTCTATATTCATCTTTTTAGATTTGGCTCACTGTTTCAACCTGTTGATATATATATATATATATATACACACACATATGTAAATATGTGTATGCATATAAATGTATATACACATGTTTCTGTACATACACACGTGTATACATATATGTGTGTGCATGCATACATATGCACATATACATATCTATATGTGTATTATGTATGTGTGTATATCTATCTATATCTATCTCTATAGGTAATCTCAACGTTGTCATCTAATGAAGCATTTATTTCTTCCAACTCTGTGTCACTTTGGAACTTGATATGTATATAATCTCTGCCTTCATCCAGGCTGTTGGACTAGATAATCTTTAAGGTCCTTTCCAGTTTCTGAACACAATTAGTTGGGGTTATGTGTAAACAGATAGGGATATGGTCTGGACCTGATTTTAATAAAATATGGCCAGATGAGGAAAAACCACCTATCAATACAGATCAGCACCTTCTCTAATATTGTCAGTGTCTCTTTCTCCTCCTCCTCCTCCTCCTCCTTCTCCTCCTTCTCCTTCCTCTTCCTATCTTGCCAAAGGTGGAAGTACAATGGCTACTGATGGCTCTAACCATCACTGCTAGTCATCTATGACCTACTTCATTTCCAACCTGTACTTATTTGCCCCACTTTGAGCAGCCTGATGGTTTCTCACTCCCGGGGCTCACTATACTGGTGTGGGACTTAACAGGAACAGGAGATTTGCTGTAGCCCTGCTACAGTTCAGAATTTCAGAATGCAAGAGTTCACTAGCTTCAGTCCCCTTAGTTGCGAGGACTATTGGCATATTACTACCATGCCTAGGTGCAACTTAGAGCCTTAAAAGAGTTGCCTAAAGCACAAGAGGTTAAGTGATGTGCCCAAGGTCACAAAACTAATATGTGTTAGAGACAAGACTTGGAACCTGGTGTTGAGGTCAGCTTTCTACTATGCCACTATGTCTCTTGTGTCAGTGAGATACCCTATATTTTATTTTGTCGACCTTTTATCAGGGACACACACACATCTTACTCAGAAAATCCTGCACAGATTATATGTAGATTTTCAATTTCTGGTCCTTTCCTACTTTTCAACATAAACACAAACACACACACACATGTACACACATAATCTCCCATATCAAGGCATTTCAGACATATAACTAATATCTATAGGAATAACCTATGGGTAATTATTAATGAAGACAAGCTGTGCCTCTGAGACATGGATAAGTGCCTTGCATCAATACCATAACCATGGATATTGGAACACTTCTCAATGAGGAGTACTAATATTTTCCCAAGGAAAATATTTGGAATTGTGACTAAGGAATCAGACTGGATTAGGGGATCTGAAAATTTTTAAGCAATAATACTCCCCCTTCCTTTTTACCCCCTCCATCCCTGCCAATCTCTGGAGAAGTCAAGGGTTGGTCTAGATCAATTCCAAAGTGCTGATTTGTCAGTAGTTTGCACGGCAACTAGAAACCATCATTGATATTTATATTCTTTACTCCTGAACAGGAACCACTTCATTTTTACCTTAAACTAAACACAGGATAGGTATAAACATATATAGGTATCCATATACCTAAGGCCCCAAACCATCCTAGTGATGTCAGTATGGACCCATTTAGAAAGAATTGCTATAAAAACCAATAAGAAATAGCTGACATCAGCTTATTCATCACCAAATCAAACAGGAGAACACATATTATGACCTTGCTACTGCCACTCTGGTACTAATTTCAATAAGGCAATGATGCCTCATTTTATGTTAAACTAGAATACATTATGTTTTATGTTATATTTTTATGCTTCATATTATGTTTTATGTCATATTTTATGTTAAGGTAGAATATGAAATGGTTCCTGGTGTAGGTAACTACTCATAAAGAGTCTTTATCAATGTAGATCACCAACTATTTTACAATGTTTTGTTTTGGAGAGTTGCCTAGGGCGCGGATGGGTTGAATCAGTTGTCTAGGATCATATGATCAGCCATCATGTGGCAGAGATGGGACATTCTGATTCTGAGACTGATCTTTTAAAGCAGTGGTCTCTTATCTGTCTGTTTGGCTTAAATGGTACAGCTTCAACTTTCATTATCTTTCATCTGGACTATAGCTATAGTATCTTCCTAATTGCCTCCCTTCCTCAATTCTCTCCCCTTTCCAATTTATTCTCCACACAGCTGCCAAAATTATTCTCTTAAAAGGCAGGTCTGACGACATCACCCCTCTATTCAATGAACTATGGAAGTTCCCTATCGACCCCTGGATCAGAAATGATTTCATCTTTAGCTTACCTCTTTTAATTTCCACTTTTGTGTATTATAATATAATGTATATAATTTTATAAATAAGTAAATATGCCTCTATTTGGAGTATGTGCTCTGAAATTATTTTTATTACTGGGGTACTTCATCCAAGAGCCTGGAGATCACTACTCTAATTTACTCCTTTGATAAAGGTGGATGGAAGATGTTATGTGAATTAACAATTAAGGAAACTGATGTTTAATTGCATGATATGAAATGATAAATAGAGGACAGGAGAAAATTGAAGATAGAACCTAAAATCTCTTTGACCAGAGATCTACCCATCAAAAATGTTATCTAGATACAGTAGTTTTCATTCAACTTGAATGAATTCTGCTTGTAAACAGAACTGTAGGAGGGTATGTAATCCTGGAGACGATTAATGAGTTTTATTCTCTTGCTATATGCAAATGTTTCGAGTGACTTTGTAAGATGTGGCCTAGAAGAAATTACTAAATATACAACAAGCCAGGCAAACAAAAATGTGAGGTCTGCCCCCAGAGAGACTTTGCCATATGGTGAAATGATAGCTTGGGGCTCTGTTATTCTACTGTGGTTATGGAACCATCTCTGTGCATCCCTTAAAAAACTCTAACCAAACAACTCTCTGGACATACATTACCATCCACACCACCAACAATATCAATGAATATAATACTAACTCTCTCTTAGTTCATCTTTGGTAATGTCCTTGTTTTCATGATTAAGATAGACAAACATTGAAGAGTTATCCTGAACATTTAGAAATGTTTGTATATGTGTGTCATGATACAGAGGTTAGGATACTGAGATGGTTTTAGTGCCATCTGTATGTATTACCTTCTGGTGTGGTTTATGGGGTGTGTGTGTTTTTCTTTTGTACTAAAACCATCATCTCTGGGCACAGAGGGCTGGAAAAAAATATCACATTTCTTCTTGAGCCGGGTGTGGAATACATCAATCAAAAGCCTGTAATAGCAGCTGAATTTCACGACAATAGAGCAAGATCTTAACTTGACATTGGAAATGAAGTGTGTCCAGTGGTTCATGGCAGCCGAAGTATCTATGTTCCACATCAACGACAGCATTGTTAAATCTCTTGGTTGTCTGACAGCTCCGCTTCATGTGCTATTAGGATTATTAGAGTGAAAATTAAAAAAAAAAACCCTAAAACTTGACAATCCTAATTAGTTCTGGCAAGCCCTACATGCTAGAGGGGGTTACAAGAGAAGTACCACTCCTCCAAGTGATTCACAAATCATTTTCCATTTTCAGATCTTCTCTCTTTTTTTTCTTTAAAATTTGTGAAATTCTCTTCAGTGTTTTTAACACAGTTGAAATTCTTTCAGTTAAAATATTTATTCTTGGATCCATCACTGTGGTGAACTGTCAGGGTTGGGAAAGAAGCATTTCTCAGGGCCTTAGGCTTAATACCTTTTAAAAATCATTCTAAATCAGCTCCTTTGGGTGGGCATGGGGAAATGAGACTGAGACAAAGGGCCCTCTCAGGCTAGGATGATGCAGGGGAGATGTCAAAGTTATTAGTACTTTTGTCAAACTTTTAAAAGCCATGGAGCAGCTGAATCAGGATAAGCTGAGAGCCTGAAGGCTGTTCATCACTCTGACTGTAGAAACAATAGTTTCCAGATTGAACCAATTAGCCTGGTTTGGGGTTCAGAATGAAATCTCTGCCTTTGGATTCCTCACCCGGCTTTGATTTGGTATCTATACTAGCTTGCCATACATTTTTTTTTCTTGAAAAGGGACCATAGGATCATGGATTTAGAGCCAGAGTTCTTAGAGCTCAGATAATACACCCCTCCCCCAATTTTACAGATGCAGAAGCTGAGAACCTGAAATGTTAAATGAACTTCCTAGGGTCACACAGCTAGTAAGTGTCTGAGTAGGATTTGAATTCAATCAATCTCACTGATTCCAAGTCCAGACATCTATCCACTGCATCACCTAGTGATCAAGGAAATCAGGATGTGCTTATTTTCCTATGGAAGTTGCATCAATATTTTTTCCAATAGTACAACTCCAAAATTTGTATTTATGCTTTTCTCAATATGGACTCTAGTCTTATGTGGACTTATTTATCTATGACTTTCTTCAATTACATTTGACTTTTACTTACTGTCAGTAGGATTCTTGCTTCTCTTTCCATTCACCATGTAACTCTACAAGTAGAGATTGCTTAACCCTTAAGTGACGCGTGTTGTTTCTGTTCAGTCATTTTTCAGGCATGTCTGGCTCTTCATGACCCATTTGGGGTTTTCTTGGCAAATATACTGGAGTAGTTTGTAATTTCCTTCTCTAGCTCATTTTACATATGAGGAAACGGAGGCAAACAGGGTTAAGTGACTTCCCCACGATCATACAGCTAGTAGGTGTCTGAGGCCAGATTTGAACTCAGGAAGATGAGTCTTCCTGCCTCCAGGCCTGATGTCTATTCACTGTACCACCTGGGCAGAGAAAAATTCACAAGGTACACAGGAGGTTAAGGAGTTAGGCATACTGAAGCATGAGAGAGTAGGAAAATCAATGGATGATTCAGGTTCTAGTCTTAGCTTTGCCACTAATAGGAAACATGACCTTGAAGAAGTCACTTAACGTCACTGGGCCTCAGTGATGCCAATAAAGAGAAGGGTTTAGATTTTTAAGGTCACACATCCAATTCTAAAATTTTGTGGTTAGATGGAAATTGTTATAGATGTGGTCAGGCCCTTTTTTGACTCTTATCAAACCTCATTTTATACTGTCTTAATCATGATAGAAACCTTGATATGGAACAGGAAGGAATCTCAGTCTCTCTCTATCCAAATCCCCTCATTTTGCAGATTTGATAACTGAGGCCAGGATTAGGTAATTAGGTAATTGGTTAAGTGACTTGCTCATGGTCATACAAGGTAGTGATCCCAGGTGGGAATTGAACTCCAGTCCTCTGATTCCAAAGCCAGTGCTCTAATATAGCAAGAGCCACTTGGAGTCAGGGGCAGGGAGAGCGATGTTTCATGCATTGAATAGGATCCTCCCTATTTAGCCAGCAGGAAGTGTGCTTTCATCACTCCTGACTGATTTATTACTTCAGGGGGATTAAACACAGAGATTTTCAAAGTTGAGTATTTCTTGGGATGGAACAACTGATGCTGGTGACTCTTTGGGGCCATTTTTTTGCCTTCTAGTTTAATACTATGGTAGTGCTTTCTTTCACCTTAATTTATATGGTCTTGGCAGGGGAATGTTTTCTGACATTTGGAATCCATATCCTTGAAAGGATGAGGGTTGTCCCGCTCCCTGTGAGGAACTCTGTACAGAGATTTTTCACTGACATATTTGGTTCTGTGCCGTGTCACACACTCAGCCCATTCCTGACTCTGATTTTAATATCTGTGAATCAATAAATAGTCTTGTGACATCTTTCCCCATCACTGGCTGTGTTTAATAGGCTTATGGAGCTAGTGTGTGATTACAGGAATGCATTTGCCTGTTTTAAAATTGGAAACATGCTTGCAGCAAATGGGAAGTCAAAGTTGTTGAGATTAAAGCAATTTCCTTCACATTCTGCATTTTGAGAGGGAAGGAAATTATGCTACAAGCGATTGAGTGCTGGCTGTGATTAGAGGGGTGTCCTGCCTTCTTCATTCTGCACTCATAAACAAGAATTATTCTTTGCATCACTGAAAGATTTGCCCAGGAACTCCTTTAGACAGCAGGTTCCCCTGGTGCACTTAAAACACAGCGACTTATAAAAAATGATTTATAAATAATTTTCCTGAGATCCATTCATTATGTCAATGGACATCCATTTGTAATTAGTTAACTACCTGTTTCAACTGACCTAGCAGTTCCAAAACTGTCAGTAGTTTCTTTAGTGTTCTTATGTCATACCCGGATCAGTTTTCTAAGATCAGACTATTCAAAATGATTTAATTTGATTAAAGTGTGAAAGTTATTAACCTTCCCCACCTCCTACCCCAAACTGATAGCGTCCTTCCCTCTCTGATCACCTTCCATCTGCTTCGTATATATCCTCTGTAATTGGGGGAAGGGGTAATCAGAATGCATGCTATCTCAGGGCTAGGGAGAGATGGGGAGAAAATTTGGAACTTAAAATTTTGTAAAAATGAATGTTGAAAACTAAAAACAAATTAATTAATTAATTTAAAAAGTTTTGATACTCTGTAGACGTCTACTCTGTAGATGTAGGTATTTGCATATTTTCTCCTCCGTTAAATGCAAGTTTCTTGAGGACAGGTGTTGTTTTATGTTTTCTTTGTATCCTCAGTACTTAACATGGCACCTGGCCCATAGAAAGAGCTTAATAAATACTAGGTGAATGATTGCAACAAAAGGTATTAGATTGCAACCAAAGGTATAAGTGGCCAGAGAGTATTTGTCTGCTCTTTCCAGGCCAATGTCTCCTCTGTATTGTCATACTCATGGTTTCTGCTTATGCCTGATAACTCTAAGCTCACCAGGCTCATTTGCGATGGAGAGAACCCATTTTTAGTCATCGGTTATAGAACTTTGAAATAGCACAAAGTTAATCTGGCTCTAGGCAGCTAGGTGGTGCAGGAAGGCAGGGAGACTCATCTTCCTGAGTTCAAATCTGGTCTCAGACACCTACTAGCTATGTGATCCTGGATAAGTCACTTAATCCTGTTAGCCTCAGTTTCTCATCTGTAAAATGAGCTGGAGAAGGAAATGGCAAACCACTCCAGTATCTTTGCCAAGAATACCCCAACAGGGGTAACAAAGAATTGGACGTAATTGAAAAAACAATTTAACAAGAACAACAAATCCTGCTTATGCTTCTTGCTTTGTCCCTAAGTAACTGCATGAACCTGTATAAGTCATTTAATCAGGAAGCCTTTATTAAGCATCTACTATGTATGAGGCAAGGTGCTGGGAATAAGATGACATAAATGAGGAACAGTTCCACTAAAACTCTCTGGACTTCAGTTTCTTCAAATTGTAAAATGAAAATGTTGGACTAGAAGCCTCCTTTCCCCCCCAGCAAGGAGCCTTGCCGATCTGATACTCTATGACTAAGAAACAAATTCTCTAAGTACCTATATATGGAAGCTAACTGACTTTCTAGACCTGGTAGGAATACATTTTAAAAAGGAAGAAGTAGGTTAAGGCTTAAATATAAATTGAAGCAAGAAATCAATATCAAATGATTATCATGTATATTATGTATGCATAATTATGTATGTATTCTTTGAAGCAAAGTGGGGGAGCACAAAGAATAAGATGTGGTCCTTGTCCTCAAGAGCTTTTCATTTATTTGGCTAAGCAAGACAAACTCATGAACAGTGAGATCACAACTGACACATTAAAACAATGGTTTAAGACTGCCTGAAGTGGCAGCTAGGTGGCACAGTGGATAGAACTTTGGTTCTGGAGTCAGGAGGACTTGAGTTCAAACTTGACCTCAGACACTAGTTGTACAACCCTGGGCAAGTCACTTAACCCTGTTTGTCTTAGTTTCCTCTTCAATAAAATGAGTTAGAAAAAAGAAATGACAACCCACTTCAGTATCTTTGCCAAGATAGCCCTAATTAATGGTCAGACATGACTGAAAATGATCAAACAACAACAACAAACATGCCAGGCATTGGGCTAAAAGCTGGAGATACCAAGATAAAAGCAACAGAGTTTCTCCCTTCAAGGAGCTTACATTCTAAGGCAGGGGGTGGGGTGGGGAAGAGATGACATACATATATCAGAATATCAATACTTGAATCAGAGCCTTTCTCCCCATCCCATTTCTGATTGTTCTCCTGGAGTCCTTATAATTCTTTGACTAGCAGGTCACTTTCTATGTATATCACTGTATCCATAAACTAAAGATTCCAGTTAACACTGCACAAAAAAGTTTTGTTGGCAAAGTTATAGAGCTGAAATCTCTTTTTCTAGGTTAGATCTATATAAGAAAAAATGCCTTTCTAGACATATAAGGGAAAAAGACTGTCTAGTGCCTTATCTCTCCTCTTCTACCTTACTCTAATGCCCTCAAAATCAATGAGTTCCATGTCACTTAAAATGATAGAAGCTGAGATCCTAAGGCTGAACCTGTTTCTGAACAGGAATCTTTTCCACAACACCCCTGCAGATGCCCAATGAGAGGGAATTAAAGTACCTTATGAAGATGTCCATTATACCTTTAGACAGCTCTGTTAGGAATTTCCCCCATTAATTTGAGTCCAAAATCTGCTTTTTTTTTCTTTTACAATTTCTTCCTTCTCTATATTTATCCTAATTCTGCTCTCTGGAGTCAAAAAGGTCAAGTCAAAATTTTCTTCTCTATAATAATTCATTAAATACTTGAAGACAGTAATTATATTTTCCATCAGGTTTTTCTAATACATATTAACCACCTCAGTTTCTTAACTCATCCCTGTACATTAATATCTCCAATACCTCACCATCTTGAAAATATCTTCCCTTCAGTTATTACAAACATGGTCCCAAGCTGGACAATAACATCATTCATCAATGCTATACCACCATCTTGAAATTAAATTTTCCTTTCTGTCTCCATTCTTCAGTACTTCCATTAGCCCTCCTTCTTCATATCTCCTGAAGCTGCTTATTGTCTTCAACACTGATCTCTGGTCCTGCAACCACTTTTCATTTTGTTCCAGCCTATAATTCCTATTCTGGTTTCTCTTTTTTTCCCCTAGTCCAGCTAATATCCAACCCTGGTCAACCTCTACTAGCTATTTTCTCAACTTCTCTTCCCCTGATGCTGAGTGCTTCTGGGAAAGTATGAAATCACACTAAATTTCCCCAAAGATTTCAAAGGACTAGAATGATGGGGGTGAATCAAATTAGATGAAACTGAATAAGGAGAAGTATAAATATGAGATTCTTATCCAAAGACCAAATGGACATATTGCAGGAAGAGCTGAATCATAGCAATCTTGACATTCTTGCTATAAATGGAACCATAAGACAAAAGGAAATTGTAGCTAGAATGGAAGGATGGCTCATGGGTAATCTTCAAAGTAGCAAAGAAATTAGTTTTATCAGATGCTTAGAGGCAGCAAAAAGCATTTTATGGGACAACTGATCATCACATATTGCAACACTAAAAGTTAAGTATTTACAAAAAGACCATCATGAAAATAATTGCAGCTAATGCACCAACATGGGTTGTTAAGGAGGAACTGGTAGAGAACTAGGTTAAACTGTTCACACCAAATCAACATACACTCTGATACTTGGTAACTTCAGTGAAAATATGGGAAGCAAGGTCTGGGAAGGGGGAATGAGGGATGTCCAAGGCTTGTAGATTTCTTAGAAGCCTCAGAGCTCTATTTCATGAACCCTTTAAAAAAGAATTGGTAGGTGTTTATACATGACAATCACCAAGAAACAACATAAAGAATGAAATATATTATATTTGTTATTGATGTGGAAGTTATCCCTGAGACAGCTGTGTATTTACAGTCAGACTTTGACTTATCAAGAAAAAAGAACAAGAAAAGGAGATGGTGTACAATAAAAATAATTTAACTATGAACCATTTAAACAAGTAATTGAAAATAAGAAATGGACAAGAGAAATGCCAGCACTGACTATAAAAATTTAATCCAGAAGTTTAAAGAATGAGGGTGGCTAGGTCACACAGTGAATAGAGCACCGGCCCTGGAGTTGGGAGGACCTGAGTTCAAGTTTGGCCTCAGATACTTAACACTTACTAGCTGTGTGACCTTGGGCAAGTCACAACCCCAACTGCCATGCTTCCCCCCTCCAAAAAGCAAAAAAAAAAGTTTAAAGAATGTAAATTGTCACAAGAAGATTAAAAGAGCTCATACAGTACCTTAGTTAGCAAACATCTGACTTAGTTACCAAAAGTAGAGGTATGGCTGCCAAGGTTAGCCACAAATTAGAATATTAACTCGTTTATGTAATCTTACAAAGAAAGATGATAGATGATTGTTAGCAATACTTTCTTATAAAGAAGAATCAATAGATGGTAAAACCACTGAAGAAAGTTTGGCAGGATACCTAACTCAGTCCACCCCGGGGCACATCAGCATGAAAATACAAGACAGACTACAAACAAGAGAAAACCAGAAAATAGTTTTTTAAAAAATTAGCAATTTTTTTTTTTGTCTGGCAGCATACCATTGTGGATAGACAGCCTGGAAGCCATGAACACCTGATACATACTGGCTGTGTGACTCATGGCAAGTCATTTAACCCCTCAATGCTTTTGTCAGTTCTCCAAGACTGTAAGTTTCAGAGAATGTGTAGACAGTATTGTACTAATTGTATCAAGCCCCAAGACATTTTAGAACCTCATGGAAGTGAATGAAGTGGATGAAGAATATTTTTGGCCAATTAAAAATAATTCTTAAAATATTTATTTTTTAACATTCTTTTCTTTTTGAATTACAAATTCTTTCCGTCCCTTACACACTGAAAAAGGCAAGCAAAAATATATCAACAATACATGTGAAATTACACAAAACACATTAGCCATGTTGGAAAAAAAAGAGTAAAAGAAAAAAAGTAAGAAAATTATACTTTAGTTTGCATTCAGAGTCCATCAGAGAGAGAACTCTTTCTAAAGGTAGATAGCATCTTTTTTTTTTCACCATGAGCCTATTGGAACTGTCTTGGGTCATTGTACTGATCAGAGTAGTCAAGTCTTTCACAGTTGATCATAATTACAGAATTGTTATTATTGTGAGCAATAATCTCTTGGTTCTTCTCACTTCACTTTCTTCTGAAACCACTCCATTCTTCCTTTTATATAGTACTATATCAAAATCATATATCATAACTTGTTCAGCCATTCCCCAATTGATAAGAATCCCCTCAATTTCTAATTTTTGGTGACCCCCCAAAAGCAAAAGAACTGCTAGAAACAGTTATGTACATATACAATCTTTTTTTTTCTTTGCGTTGGGTCAAAGGGTATGCACAGTTTTATAGCCCTTTGGTCATAGTTACAAATTGTTCTCCAGTATGGTTGGACCAGTTCCCAAGTCTACCAATAGTTCATTAGTGTACCTATTTTCCCTAATCCCCTCCAATCTGTTATTTCTGATAGATGTGCGGTGGTACCTCAGAGTTTTTTAAATTTGCATTTCTATAATCAAAAGTGATTTCAAGCATTTTTATATGACTATAGATAGCTTTAATTTCTTCATCTGAATACTGCATTTTCATATTCTTTGATCATTTATCTATTGAGGAATGGCTCTTGGTTTTGTTTTGTTTTGTATAAATTTGACTCAGTGGCCTACATATTTGAGAAATGAGGCCTTTATCAATTTTCATCAATTTTCAACATGAATTTGGGTAGACTCTACAGAATTTATCCAAAAGTATGACAAACAGTACAGATGAACAAGTTGGAGCCAGAGTTGAATTGTAGGAAAAGAACTTTTAGAAAATTACAAAGCTCTTTTACCTACTTTGAGCTTCCCATGAAAGCAAAGGTCTATCTTTATAATATGAATATGCTACAAATGTTGCCAATATGACAGTAAGACATGTGATGCCTCCAATGAATCAAAAATGAGTATCACCCAAAAGAGGTACGTGGTGATTGTGAGCAGGCTACAACATGTGGCCAACAAGGAATTTTGAAAAACAAGAGTATAAGATACTGTCAAGGAACTATATGATAGGAAGAACGGATGGTCTAACAACATGGCAAGGATGAGATGTAAGAGAGAGGAGTGATCTCTCTCTGATTTAAGTAATAAAATGATCATTCAGGTCTATCATGGACCTTAGAAGAATTGTGAAAAGCCTTTGAAAGCCATTTGGTGAAGTGAAATGATGCCCGATAGAAACTGGGGAATTCACGCAATTGGAGTGTGACCTTCCAGTAAAAACACAGAGGAAGAACAACTTGGGGGAGAAGGAAAATCTCATCTTCTACCTTGGTCAGATCTCTTCTCCCTCACACATTCTCTCTATTTGAGGGTGACTTTGTTTTGGAGAGTCCAGAGGATGTTAGAGCTCCTCCTTTCCCTTTGTGTTCTAGTAAAATCCCCAGATCAGGTGATGTCAATATCTGCATTGAAAGCCAAGGAAAGGCTGGACATAGATGGACAGATTCACAAAATAGCCCAGCAAAGAAAGTATACTATAGCTGAAAGGAACTTCTTGATAACCTCCCAAATGGGAGAAAAGGACTTCTAGCACCTAAAAACTGTTAGCTGCCCCTATGCTCTTTTGAACTCATTTTCCCTAAACTCTATATGTATTGTGTGTTGCAGACTTTTAAGGGAATGTTTTTTGTGTCAACTGTTCTTACTATACCACCTTAGTAAATATCCCTTTATAAAAGCTACCCAAGAGTTGTCTGATGAAACTGATTCACAACCAATCATCTTCAAGGGGAAACCTGTATTTTTACTCATCCTCTTCTTCCATTGTCTAAGTAAGAGGGGGCCCTCCCTCTGGCAAAGGCTAACACCCTCTACCTTTGTTATCGGTCCCATGCTCTTTACTTCTGAATCTCAATTGTTTTTTCTTTTTCTTTAGTAACATCTTTACTATTTCTGTCTCCACTAGTTCCTTCTCTCTTTGATTATAACATACTAATATCTTAAAAAACAAAACCCCAAACCCAAACTTCCACCTCACCTTCTTATTCTTTGTTCTCCCCTTCCCCTTTTTCTCCCCTTCCCCCTTTCTTTCTCTTCTTCTTTTCCTTCTTCACTGTCATTGTCATAACATTCTTCAGTAAGTAGTTGACACCTGGACTTCATGTTTTCACCATTCATGACTCTTCAATTCCTTGTAGTCTGACTCTTATATTTACCATTCTCCTAAAAGAGTTTTCCTCAATTTCACCATTGGCCTCCTAATTTCTAAACCTAGTCTCCTTTTCTTAGTTTTTTTTTAATATTCCATGACTTCTCTGTACTCAATGACATTGCTGACCATCTCCACCTTTCCTTCATACTTCCAATTCTTTTGGGCTTCTAAGGCACCTAATTTTCTTAGTTTTCCTCCTCCATGTTGTCTTTTGCTGGCTTCAATTTTACTTCCTATCTCTCTGCAGTGCTTTGTTCTTGTCTTTATTTTTTCTCTTTCCTACAGAAGTTCATAATCTGGCAAGCTTGTCTCTGGATTGATTTCAGGGGGTCTATGAACTTGGATGGGAAAAAAAATTATATTATTTCCACTAATCTCTAACTGAAATTCAGCATTTCCTTCAATTATTTAAAATTATTTAAAAATAGGGGTGAAGTCAAGATGGCTGTGTAGAAGCAGGAAAACTCCATGGCTCCCCCCATAGCCACCTCAAAGTTGGGGAAAATAGCTAATATTTGATGACAGATTCAGAAACCAAATTGACAACAACAACCTAGAATGTTGGGCCCAATATAATGAAATGGTATTTATTAATAACAAATGTAATGTCTCACAGTTGCATTAAAAGAAAACCAGCTGGAGTCAAGATGGCAACATAGAAGCAGGAAACTTCTGTGGCTCCCTCCCCCCCCCACCATAACACCTCAAATACCTATAAAATATGACTCTAAACAAATTTTAGAGTTCTGGAACCCACAAAGTGACAGAGAGAAACAAATCTCCTGCTGAAGGCAGGCTGGCAGGTGGACAGGAAGGGTCCATCACAGCATGCTGGGAGCTGAGCCCAGCCCCAAGATGAGCCTGTAGTTTTAGCCCCACGGCAGCCTAGACCAGGAAGGGCTGGAGCATTCAGGAGAGTGGATCACCAGCAGCTATGATGGTTTCCAGAATTATTAACACATAAATGCCGAAGACAAAGTAAAAGGTCAGTGGAATTCTGCTAAATTTGGGAGGGATGGAGTGTGGTCTGGCCTCTGGCCCCAAAACGAGAAGCAGCAGAGGTGCAGCAGCCTTGCCACCACTTCCATGTGGCTGCTTCAGAGCTATCCAGCCTGCAGATTGTAGGGGGGCCAAGCAACCATTCAGAGGCTAAGTGCTCTTGCCTTAACCTGCCTGGATCAGGGTCATGGTCTTGGGTGGTGGTCCTGAGATGTGCGACCAGTGAGCCAAAGCTTGTGGGGGCTGTAGAGATGATGTCCTCCTGATAGCTCCAGCAGCTGTGAAAACCCCAGTGATTTGGGACAAAGCTCTCCCCTCTGGAAGCAGAGTTCTACTGTGGCAAAGAGCTCAAAAGTCAAGTAATTGGCTGGCAACATGAGCAAGCAAAAGAAGCAAAGCAAGCACAGCAATCCAACTTTAGATTCCTTTTTGGGGGACCAAAAGGATCAAAGCATGGAATGGGAGGAAGACAACACAGTTAGAACTCCTGCAC
>CM053591.1:68292242-68326280 GCA_028646515.1 Pseudochirops corinnae
AACTATAGTCTTTCTATATCTTTCTCTGAGTTTAGGTATCTCCTTCCATCCTGAGGCTTGTAGAGTTGTCTTTAGCTGTGCGTGGTTGAGGATAGTCCAGTTTATCAAGGTGGGTCATCATATGTACGATGTGTCTGTGATTGTGATCCTAATTAATTCTTAAAATTAACCAAAAACAAAAAACTCTGACCACATCTAGATGAAACTAATGACTCAGCTTCATCTGACCAGGATGTTTTATGGAAGGGATGAGGCAATCCAACAATTAGTTGATTCCGTCTGGACACATCCTTCATTCTATTTCCAAAGGCCCTTGACCAAAACTGGGAAATTGAACAGAGGACATTTCTGTACCTTGATCAGGAATTTCAAGGGCTGTTGAAGTTCAAGACCAGAAATTGATATTTTTTACATCAGTTTTCATATGAAACTCAGTTGAAAGTGTTTAAGAAATGCAAAAGCGAAGAGTAGGCAGAACTACTTTCAACTATTCCTCCCTGTGCTAATTCTTTATGCTGCTCCTGGACACTTAACTGCAGGGATATACTGGATTCCTAGGTTTTCTAAAAGAAGTAGCTAGAAGAAACAAAAAATTATATCTGGTCCCAGGGACAATGATATGACAACTAGTAGTTGGGGAAACATCTGCCTAATATTCAATCCCTAACGAGTAGAGGCAAATTGGAAAAGGACTGTCTTGTGCCACAACAGTGACATATTCGCAAGTGATGGTTTTGTAACATGGGGTCAGGGCTTCAATCAGAGAGAAGGTCCCTTCAGCCTGAATGTAAGTTTAGTGTTTAGTGTTTAGTGGATATGGGAATAAAGGTCTCATCTATAAGCATTCAGCTGTCAAGATGGAATGGGGCTTTTCTTAAAGTATTATAACAGCCCTGAAAATAGCTACTTATGAGGAACTTTGTCAGAAAACTAGCAAGGAATGCTGATTGGATTGCAACTGCTACCTGATGATCTGGCTTTCTTGCCAAGAGGTAATAAAAACAAACAAAATAAAGTGAGCTGGTGCATTATAGTTACTTATTTGCAAGACCATGCCAAAAGTACTGAAAGGCTTTGCTAAAAGCATTTGAAGGAAATTTAAAGCCTCTTATTTATTCAATCACCATTGACAAGACTTCAGGGAGACACCAGCAGAGAGGGAAACCTATAATAATAACAGGTGATATTTATACAGCATTTTACACTTTACAAAGCACTTCACATATTTAATCTCATTTGAACCCCACTCAACTCTGTGAAGTTGGTAATGTGGATATTATCTCCATTGTATGGATGAAGAAATTGAATAAAAAGAGATTAAATGATTTTCCCATGAGCCATAAAACTCATGTGATGGAAGTGAATCTGTTTTGCATTAGGTCCTTTGAGGCTGGTTCAGCGATGGAACCTTCAAAAATGTTCCTTATCGTGAGAAGTTTTCATGTAGCTTCTAGTAATTCACCATGCTTTCTTCTGCCCTTTTTCTGAATCCTCAAATTCAAGTGAACACGTATTCATTAAGTATCATCTATGTGTCAGGGATTGTGGTCAGCACTGGAGATGCAGAGACAAAAGAAAAAAAAGAGAAAAAAAGAAATTCTCCTGGCTAGGCTCAAAGGTTATTGGAGGCTAAGAAACCTATAAAAATTCGAACAGGTTTAGGTACAAGGGGTACTATGTGATTAAGGGTACGAGTACAAAGATCTTTACTCTATCCCCCCATCCATTTACTCTTATCTTTTTAGAAAGGACCTAATTTTATTTCTCTTCAAAAATTGTTTATTTATATTTTTTGTTTTTATATCACTTTCATTTCTGAAAATTTCCCTCCTGTTTTCCTATCCAGTGAACCATCTCTTGTAACCGAGAATTAAAAAGAAAGAGAAAAAAGACAGTTCAGCACAACTAACCAACAAAAAAAGCAAGTCTGAAAATATATACAATATTCTATATCCATATTGTCCTGCCTCTCCAAAGAAGGGAGGGAATTACATATTCTTATCTCTCCTCCAGAGGCAAGTTGTGGTATTTTAATTTCACAGTACTCAGTTTTGTTTAAGGAATGTTTTACAATTGCAATGTGTTGCGTGTGCCTTGGTAGACTGACTCTCAGGTACATTTTGTAATTATTTTAAATAGGAGTTTCCCTTCTATTACTGCTGTATAACAGTTCTTAAACTTTTTGGTATCAGGACCCCTTAAAATTCTTTAAACTTAATGAAGACTCCAAAGGGCTTCTGTTTCCATTGAAATTTACCATATTTGAAATAAAAATTGATAAAATTTTATCTATTAGATAATTTAATAAAAGTTTATCTATTAGATAATTTAAAATAAATCCATTACATATGAACATAAATAATATTTTATGAGAAATAAATATTTGTCAAAAGAAAAACTAGTAAGAAGACTGGCATTGTTTTATATATTTTTGCAAATCTCTTTAATGTCTGGCTTACCAGAAGTCAGCTGGATTCTCATATCTGCTTCTGAATTCAATCTGTTGTGATAGGTTATTTTGGTTGAATTATATGAAGAAAATCGGGCTTCACAGAGATATATAGTTGGAAAAGGAGGGGGTACTTTAATAAGTAAATTATATCAGTATTGTTATGAAAATAGTTTTGACCTTGTGGTCCCCATGAAAGGGTTTGGGGGACTCCCAGGAGTCTTTAGATGAAACTTTGAAAAGAGATGTTGGTGATTTCCATGGATTTATTTTGTATCCTGATACTTTCCTAAAGCTATTATCTCTATTAATTTCTTTGCTGTTTCTTTGTGTTTTCCAAGTAAATTGCCAGTTTGTAATCAGCAAAGACATTTTGTCTCCTTTTTGTCTATATTTGTAGCTTTAAGTTCTTTTTCTTGTCTAGCTGCAAGCACTTGTGCTACTGTTTTCAATTGAATCTGACTCTGTGATCTCATTTGGGGTTTTCTTGGCAAAGCTACTGGAGAGGTTTGCCATTTCTTTCTCCAACTCATTTTACAGATGAGGAAACTGAGGCAAACAGGGTGAAGTGATTTGCCCAGGGTCACAAGCTAGTAAGTGTTTGAGGCAAGGTTTGAACTCAGGAAGATGAGTTTTCTTGATTCCAGGCCCAGCACTATATCCACAATGCCACCTAGCTGACCAATTTGCTATCACTAACATATCTAAAACTATATTGAATAAGAATGGGGAAAGAAGACATCCTTGCTTTACTTCTGCATGTGTTGTCTAAGCTTCTAGTGTATGCCTCCTGCAAATAATGCTAGCTTTTGTCTTTTTTTTTAAAGTTAATTTATTTTTAGTTTTCAGCATTCACTTCCATAAATATTAAGTTTTCTCCTCCTCCCTCTGATCCTCCCTCCCCAAGACTAGCTTTTGTCCGCAGATCTATTTCTTAACATATTAAGAATGGCCTCAATTACGTTACTTTTTATCTTGTAGCTTCAACTATTTTCTTTGGGAACAGTTATTTCATCAGCTTATGGAATTCTTGATGAGTTCTACAGAATTCATTCCAACTCAGATTGTGACCCCTTTAAATTAATTCTTAGTAGTTAAATACTAAGAGATTGTTGGAGGCACATAGAAATTGTTTAGTTACATAGGAAATGTAGGAAATAGCTAGGAAATGTAGGAGATGAGACATGAACCCAGATCTTTACTCAAATTCTAACATGCTATGCACTACTCTCTGCTGCCTCTATTCTGATTATAATCAATAATAACAATAGCTTGGGGTGGCTAGGTGGTGCAGTGAATAGAGCACTGGCCCTGGAGTCAGGAGGACCTGAGTTCAAATTTGACCTCAGGAACTTAACACTTAGTAGCCATGTGACCTTGGGCAAGTCACTTAACCCCAATTGCCTTGCCTTGTCCCCTCTCTTCCCCCCCACCCCTGTCCACCAAAATAATCACTAACATTTGCCTAGAGCTTACTATGTGCCAGGCAATGTGCTAAGCACTTTACAAATATTATCTTGTTTGATTCTAATGACAACCCTGGAAAAGAGATTGCTATTATTACACTCACTTTACAGATGAGGAAACTTGCCCAGAATTACACTTCTAGTAAGGCCAGATTTTAAGTGAGGTCTTTCTGACTCCAGATCCAGCACAGTGGTGCTACCTAAAATGATACTTTCCCTAAACATTTGGGAGTTAAAATGTCCCCTAAATAAATTAGAATGTTTTATGATATGTAAGTGGCATTTGGGGTGGTGATAGTGGTGTTTTTCATAAGTATTAATGAATGATTCGGTTCAGGAAAGTGAGTAAATCCTGTCCTTGTAAAAGAAAAGAGAAAAAAATTAAAAGGATGAAAAGAGCAAATGGAGACTTAGCTTAGGATCTAAAAGCTGACTGCAAAGCAGAGGACTGACCTTCTTGTTTGAGATTTTTCCCTCCAGGAAATCTATTTTTGTAGTAAGGAAGGATCTTATAGATTGATCTCTGCCTAAGGTTAATAGAGTAAGAGTCCTATATCAACAATTAGTATGTTGAACTTAGTTCTTCTGTGAAGGCTCTAAGACAATCTAGTTATGCAGTTTACATTTGAGAATAATTAGCTTTATCTCCTAGATCTGTTACTTAAAATCTATAGAATCTTAGAAGAATAAATTAAACACTTTCGATTCGAGGGGAAACTAGGAGGCACAGTGAATAGAGCACTGGCCTTGGAGATAGGGGACCTGAGTTCAAATCCAGCCCCAGACACTTGACACACTTACTAGTTGTGTGACCTTGGGCAAGTCACTTAAACCCAATTGCTTTGTCTTCCTCCCTCCAAAAACAAAACAAAATCCCCCCCAAAACCAAAACCATTCTGGGTTCCAAGTTCCTCCTTTAGGAATGAAAGTATTACATCTGATAACCACCAAAAAATGGAGAACAGAGACTGCAAACTATAAACTAGTGAGATTGACTTTGATTCCTTTTTTATTTCTTTTCTTGATAGGGTAACTAAACTAGGAGATGAGAGAAATTCTGTACATAAGGGTTAGCTTTGTTGTTGTTCGGTCATTTCAGTCATGACTGAATCTTCATGACTCCATTTGGGGATTTCTTGACAAAGATTCTGAAGTGCTTTACCATTTCCTTCTCCAGCTCATTTTACAGATGAGGAAACCAAGGCAAACAGGGTAAAATGACTTGCCCAGAGTCACACAGTCAGTAAGTGTCTGGGGTCAGATTTAAAGTCAGGAAGATAAGTCTTCTTGATTCCAAGCCTAGTAGTGCTCTATCCACTGAGGTGCCTAGCTGCCCCATGGTTTATATAAACTTTGGCAAGACTTTTGATTAAGTCTCTCCTACTACTCTTTTGGATAAGATGGTAAGATTTGGAAAGCTGACAATAGATAGGTTTAGTCTAGGCCAGACTGAAGCACATTTAATGTTTCAATGTCCATGTAGAAGGAGATTTCCAGTAGAATCCCCCTGCCCTTAACCCCTCCATCAGGGATCTATGCTTGGCAATGGGCTCTATAACATTTTTAATCAATGATTTGGATAAGAAATAGATGTCAGTCGTTAAATCTGCAGATGACAAAAACCTGGGAGCTAACACAGCAGACAAGAGTCAGGATCCAAAAACGTTGACAGGTTAGAACACTGGGCTGAATTTAGAAGATGAAATTAAGTAGGGACAGGCACCCTTTCTTTTGGGGACAAAATAAAAATCAGTTTCATAAGTTTAAGAAAAGGGAGGTACAGTCAGACTGAAGCTGTTCTGAGAAAGATCTGGGCTGTTTTAGTAGCTTAAAAAGCTTAAAACAGGGTGAAATGACTTGCCCCGGGTCACAAGCCAGTAAGTATCTGGGGTCATATTTGAACTCAGGAAGATAAGTCTTCCTGATTCCAAGTCTAGTGTTCTAGGCCACTGAGCTACCCACTTGCCCCATGGTTTATATAAACTTTGGCAAGACTTTTGATTAAGTCTCTCCTACTACTCTTTTGGATGAGATGGTAAGATTTGGACAAGCTGATAATGGGCAGGTTTAGACTTTTACGTTTTAAGTTCAGTATGAATTAACAGGGATATGTGGAAGTCAATAAAGTCAATGCGATTTTGGACTGAATGCTATGAATGCCTGAATGATAAAGCATTTCTTAAGTACTTACTTTGTGCCAGGGAGTGCTGTGGATGTAAATACAAGCAAGGAAGGCAGTACCTACCTGTCCTCAAAAAACAAAAGAAACAATCAAACACAAAACCCTAAAGGGAAGAGGTGAGACAGCATGGTTTGGTAATGGGAAGTAACAGGGAAGCCTGGCTGCAGAGCAAGATATGGAAAAAAAAAATCACCTAGCAGAGCTCAAGTGGTCTGGCGGTGATGGTGGTGGGTGTTGAAGAGGATGGCCCGAGTGCAGGTAGCATGGTTTGGAGATGGCCAAGAAATGATGAGAAGGCCTGGTTCTAGGAGAGGAAAGGTAGAAGTCTGTAACTCAGTGGTTCTCAACCTGTGGGTCGCGACCCCTTTGGGGGCTCGAACGACCCTTTCACAGGGGTCACAGGGGTTGCCTAAGACCATGGGAAAACACATATTTCCGATGGTCTTAGGAACCAAGACACCGCTCCTCTATCTGTCTCCAGGCGTGTCTGCACACATGCAGATACACCCACATGCGAGTATTAAAGGGTCGCAGCATTAGGAAGGTTGAGAACCACTGCTATAACTATTTGACTTCAAAGACCTTCTAGCAGAGGCCACGTAATTCTAACAAGACTGGGTTGAGGAGAATGGGTGTAATGAGCGGCACTGTTTTCCTGAACAGAAAGATAATCCTACCACTATTCTCTGCCTTCATCAGACTTCATCTGGAGATTGTGTTCTGTCTGGGCACATTTGCAGGGCATTGATGCATTAAAGAACTTCAAGGGGAGGTTGCCAAACATAGTGAAGGGCCTTGATCTCATCTGATATGAAAGAATTGGGCCTATTTAGTCTGGAGAAGAGAAGACTGGGGATGAATGGGAGTTGTACAAGACAAGTTATCTTCAAATACTGAAGAGCTGTTCTTACATATAGGAGAGATTAGATTTGTTTTGCTTGGTCCCAAAAGGCAAAACCAGCAGCAATGGATTCTTGTTTTTGAGTAATTTTCTGGTCACATCCTACTCTTTGTGACTCCATTTGGATTTTTTTGGGGGCAAAGATACTGGTGTGGTTTCTCATGTCCTTCTTCGCATGTTTTTCAGATGAGGGAACTGAGACAAATAAGATTAAATGACTTGACTGTGGTTACACAGCTAGTAAGTGTCTGAGGCCAGATTTGAACTCAGGTCTTTCTGACTCCAGGCCCAACACTCTATCCACTTTGCCACCTAGCTGTTCTGATGGGTAGAAGAAGAAAAAATACAAATTTAATCCTAATAAAAGAAAAAAAATTCCTAAGCATGAGAGTTGGATGAAAAGGGAGTGGAATTGCTTTGAGAGGTGGTAGGTTCCCCCGTCCTTGAAGGTCCTCAAGTAGAAGACAGAACTACCTGGCAGGTGTGTTATAATGGGGATGCCTTCTGGATATTGCTTGAACTAGATGGCCTATGAAGTTCCTGCCAGCTCTTGGCTTCTGTGATTGCAAAGATGCCATTAAATACAAAATCCTATGACACTATGGAAAATCACGATTTCACAGACCCAAAAAATGAGCGATGATTGGCTTGGTATAAACCAGACCTTCTAGTGACAAATGATGATATTTTTCCCTTCCAAAGATTCTTCATGCTTGGTCTCAGATCTATTCGATGACACGGTCAGCTCTCAGACTCCCAAAATGGCACTGCCCTATCACATTCTGCTCATTTATTTCATAGCCAAGTTATTTTGTCAAATCCAAGTGGAGGAATATAGGTTAATGAGCAGTTTAAGCATTAAGAGGGACTAGTGCTAATCTTCATTGACTGAAATGCAACTCTAGGTCTGTCAGAGCCAATTATTTTTACTGACTCAAGTGGCTTCCAAAAAGGAAACAAAAATACACTGGTAGCATTGTTGCTACATCTCCTGTCACTGGACGCTACTCAGCCGCAGGTGAACTTTCAAGGTCATTTTGCCTAAGGATTGCAATGAATTGGGAGAAATCCTTTTTTTTTTTGGTGGGGGGAAGGGAATGGTGAGAGCTAAAAGATATAGCCAGTTAATATAGGCATTTGAAACCAATACTCAGATCTTCCTTCTTTAAAATCTAGCACTGCAAGGCTAGCAGCTGGGAAAGTTATTCGACACCAATTAAAAAGTGCTATCAAAACTGTGGAGGGAGAATTTATAACCCAAACATGCTTCTTTCCTGCCTCTTGTTTGACAAGGATGAGGCATGGGAAATCTCCACCTGCCATACATTTTTTTGTTGTCTACTTTATAGTTTTCTAACATGTCCTTATTGTGGGTCATGTGAAGGGTGTGAATTGATCTGACGTCATGACCTCTCTGGACCTCTGAATCTTCAAATTCTTATGCCTATGGTCAATCAAGAAAGGTTTATTCTGAGCCTACTATGTGCCAGGCACTGGGCAGTTAGGTGGCACTGTGAATAGTGCCAGGCCTGGAGTCAGGCAGACTCATCTTGCCGAGTTCAAATCTGGTCTTAAACACTTACGAGCTATGTGACCCTGGGCAAGTCACTTAACCCTGTTTGCCTCAGTTTCTTCATCTATAAAATGAGCTGGAGAAGGAAATGGCAAACACCGTCTCTGCCAACCCCTCCCCCCATAAAAAAAACAAATGGGGGTCATGAAGAATTGGACACAACTGAAAAATGACTCAACAGCGAATGTGCCAAGCACTGTGCTGGAAAATAGAGACGTAAAGAAAAAATGAAGCAATCCCTGACCCAAGGGAGTTTATATTCTGCTGTGAGAAAGAATATGTCACACACACATATTCATATATATTCTCTTTTACAACAGAATGCAAGCTCTGGCAGGCAGGAATTGCTTCATCTCTGCCTTTATATCTCTATTTCCATGTGTGGATATACACAGGTTTATATAAAAAGAGAATAAAAGGTAATTAAATAACAAGTAGCTTGAAAGGGAAGGCACTAGGGGCTGGTGTTGCTTATCCTTCATTCTTGAGGAGGACCAATGACTAGTACTGGGATGGTGGTTCTCAACCTGTGGGTTGCGACCCTTTTGGGGGTGGAATGGCCCTTTCACAGGGGTTGCCTAAGACCATGGGAAAACACATATTTATAATGGTCTTAGGAACCAAGACACTGCTCCTCTATCTGTCTCCAGGCAGGTCCACCCACATGCAGATACGCCCACAAACAAGTATTAAAGGGTCGTGGCATCAGGACGGTTGAGAACCACTGCACTAGGAAGATAGAGAGGAACATCACATAGGAGGTAATGCTTAAGATTCATCTTTACCCAGCTAGACTAAATGTATAGACATGAGAGACAGGATGTCACATGTGCAGAATAGAGAGAAGGTCAGTTTGATCCAGGGTGACCCAAAAAACTATCCAAAGAAGCAAGTCCTTTAAAATTCCACGAGAATGTCTGATCCCTGTGAGCAGGGATTATTTCATTCTTTGTACTTGTATCTCCAGCATCTAGTGTAGTGTTCTGCCTGACACACAGTAGGTACTATTATTGACACATAGTAGGTAATATTTATTAATATTAGTTGATTAATTAATTTAGAGATCACACAGTGTGAGAGTCACTGACTAAGGAATATAAATGGGTAAACTCAGCGATTTGAGAAAAATCATTTAGTTATCTCTCCAATCTCCCAACTAAAATAGGGTTCATTAACTTCCATATAAGTCTGATGAGCTATAAAATATAACATCTTATGTGCAGTTACTCCACATTCAGGTATTTTAGTACTGTTTGTGACCTTTCAACATCTTAGGTCCCTGTACTGTGTACTGCAACCTCCCAGATGGAAGTGATCATTCATCTTCAAGTTTCTCAAAGTACTTTGGCTCTGTCCTTTACTCTTAGTTGTAAAGGCAGGATACTGAGTTAAAATTAATTTATTAGGGTATAAGAGCAGGAAGTGGGTCATATTTACCTTGGCTTCCCTATTGCTGAGCCCAGTTCTTAAAAAGAGATGGTACTAAACATAATTTTTGGGGGAGGTTAAACTCAACTGTCTCAGTCATAACTACATGGTGGTGCACACCTGTAATCCCAGATCGTGGGGAGGCTGATGTTGGCTGGTGGATCTCCTGAGCTCAAGAGTTCTGATCTGCAGTGGGCTACAGTGATTGGGAGTCCATGTCAGGTTCAGCATCACTTTGATGAACCCCCAGGAGGGTGTTTATGTATGTGGGGATATGGACTACAAGGTTATCCAAGGAGGGGTCAATCTGGCCCAGGTAGGATGGGGCATGCCAAAGCTCCTGTGCTAATTGATGGTGGGATCAGGCCTGAAAGTAGGTACTACACTTCTAGCCTTGGGAAGGTGGGGGGATCCAGCCTGCCTTAAAATATATACATACATATATACATGTATATGTGTGCATACACACATACACATAGAAATGAATGACTAAATAAATAGAATGAAATGTCTCCTTAGTGACATTGGGAACTTAATGACCTTATGTCTAAGAAGGTATCTTCTTGTGCCTAGTAAAGAGCAGATGCCCAGTGTAGGAAGTATGCAAAGTCCACTCTTGATTCTGCTTTGGGTCAATTGGCTTTTGTGTACAGTCAGACCCCACATATTTAAAAAAGATCATAATTAATACATTACATTGAAATCTCTTGGTAATTCCATGTACAGGGACCCAATTTGGCCAATGATTTACAATATCATGCCTATGGAGCTCTAATGTTTCACCAGATACCCTGCTTTTGTGGAATCAATTTGTTTTACTAAGAGTAGCTTTGTATTTTTACCTATTGTGGATTTTTAATGCAAAATGAATTAACACTGTTTTCCTCTATTATTAGCTACTGTCTAATTATTGGCAAATTTCACAGATGGAAATGACCTTAAAGCTCTACTGGGTCAACTTCCTTTATGCTAACTCACAGGATACTAAGTAAAATATAATTAGGAAGATAGCTCATCAAATTATATCTAGAACTAGAAGGAACCTTAAAACTATCTAGTCAGGCCCTCCCCCCATTTCACAGAAGAGCAAACTGAGGCCTAGAAAGACATGCTTTACCCAAGGTTATAATTATGGGAGGTAGGATTTGAACTTATTCCCCTTGATTCTAGAGTCAGTGTTCTTTCTGATTAACCATGAGCCCCCTTTTCTTTCCCTACCCTCATACAAACAAATTGGAATAACAAATGGACTGGTACTGTAAACATTCTCTCAATTGCAGTCTGGGTTGTTGGAGTTGTAGATTGTATTAAAATCAGGCATTTTCCTAGGCACATTCCTTTAAAGCAGTGGTTCTCAAGCTTCCTAATGCCGCGACCCTTTAATACTTGCATGTAGGCGTATCTGCATGTGGGCAGACTCGCCTGGAGACAGATGGAAGAGCAGTGTTTTGGTTCCTAAGACCATCAGAAATATGTTTTCCCATGGTCTTGGGCGACCCCTGTGACCCCTGTGAAAGGGTTGTTCGACCCCCAAAGGGGTTGCGACCCACAGTTTGAGAACTGCTGCTCTAAAGTGTCAAAACACAGGTAGGAAGGCAAGCACAGAAGGCTTCTTCAGTATATTTCCAGATATAGAAGGGAAATAGGCTGATATTAGCTAAAATGTGCAAGTGAAAAAACTCTGTTGGTTCCCTTTAAAAAAATTTTGCCATTCTTCGCAAGGTCAAATAAAGATGACCTCTATATAGTATAATTTTGCATTTTCCATTATCTTTTGGGCCTTGAAGAGAAGTTTCGAGGGGACTACTGTAATTCAACAAACATGATTACTTGCTCTATTCTCCTCACCTGGAGACAGGAGTCACATAGTTTCCTGGGAAGACTCCAGAGATCCCAGTTCTCAGGGATGTTCCCTTGAACCAACCATCTTGACATTTCTCAATGACTCGGTACATTTCCCCCTTGCGTAGCTCCAGCTCATCATTCTTCTGGGGTTTGTATGCATAAAGTGCTAGGTATCTGTGGAAGGAAGCCACACACCAAAAGGTAAGTCAAGGTCCTTGATTAATAGTTTAGGGAAGGGCTTGCTTTGCCCATCTTCCCCTTTACCACCATAGGAGTTTTGATCATGGAGATCTCAAACTGTTTAAGAAAACATGAATCAATTGCATCTATCTAGGAAACGCAGCAGAAGTGTAAAAAAATCTCAGGAAAAAATTTGGGATAAAAGTTACTGAAGTACAGACCATCCTATCTTCTCCTCATGGATAGTTTGCTTTAGGATATGAGTGAGGCCTTTGGGAGAAATGGACTAACAGATTATTCTTTATTTCATAAATGGAGCTGATGTGATTGTTTCAGGCTCCCTAGGTCCTGAAAGAGTCCATATTCTTCATCTCTAAAAACTTGCCTCATACTTAGAGGATGATCTCTCATGGGGGAGTATGAATGACAATGAGAGTAAGAACAACAAGCAGAGTCTAAGAATGATGATAGTGAAAGGCAGAGGGCCGTCATGGGATGGAGAGCTGGCCTTCGAGTTAGGAGGGTTTGGGTTTCAGCCTGACCCCTGACATATACTGGCTGCACAACCCCAGGCAAGTCACTTAACTCTTAGTATTTGAGGCAACTGTCTAAGACTACTGGTTGCAGAGCACTGCATTAGTGGAGGGACTTACCTCACTTGGGAGAAACTAATGAAATCAAAGGTTTAGTCCCTACCCCTAGTGATAATACAGCTAATGAGAGTGGCTGATGTTTTTATAGTGCTTCAAGGTTGACAAAGGACTTAACCTACGTTGTTTGATTTGATACTCATGACAACCATGTAGGGTAAATAGCATAGATGTGATTATGCCTCTATTTTAGAGATGAAGAAAGAGAGAACAAGGAATAAGCAAGAAAAGCAGACCTTTATGACAAGCTAATGTGTTTCTATCAGTGTATCAGGATGGAGAAATAACCCAAGACCTCTGTAGATTTCTTGTGTTAAAAAAAAAAATGAGAAAATTTTCACATATTTCCAAATTCCTAATCCTACATATTAAAAATACTTTCTTCCTACAGTTAGTTACAGGGTTGATTCTCATTCTCATTTCTCTCTTTCTCTCATACACACATTCTTTCTTCCTTCCTTCCTTCCTTCCTTCCTTCCTTCCTTCCTTCCTTCCTTCCTCTCCTCTCCTCTCCTCTCCTCTCCTCTCCTCTCCTCTCCTCTCCTCTCCTCTCCTCTCCTCTTTTTCTCCCCCCTTTTCTTCCTCATACTCTCTCCTCTGTCTCCTCTCTCTCACTTCTTCCTGTCCCTTTCCTTTAGGGACATACCTTGTATAATGAAATAATGACAAATCTTTTCAAACAGTGAAAGAAATATAAAGATAAACATTCCAAATTAAGAATGACTTTTCTGCTTTGGGGAGAATAAGTAAACCTGTTATCAAAAAAAATTCCACCCAATTCTTCATGAGCATAAATATTCAAATTTCTGCTGCCATCCCCAGGTGAGGAAAAATAAATCCAAGGTATCTGGATCCCCTTTTCATGTTTGTTCAATTTTGAGTGCTGTTTGCTGGTAATACCGAAGGATGACTAGAAATAGAAAAGCCATATGAAAACAGAATTTACATAACAAAAGCCAGTGTCACCTTAAAATGGGGATAGTTTCCTATGGCAAGGAAGTGGGGCTCCAGACACACTGCTGAGCTGAGACAAAGAATATACGGGGGCGGAGGGCAGAGAAAGAAGGTCTTTGCCATGACTGGAGGCTTGTAAACCAATAAAAATGATACATAGCTTTTTTATTTCTGCTTTCAAGAAAATATAATTGAAGAATAAATCCTGCTTAAGTTTGCCTCATTGTGCCTCTTTATGATGTCAGAAAAATCTTTTTGATTCTGTGGACAGTAAATAAACAGAAGTAATGAGCAGAATACCAAGTGTTGGGTAAACGGTTCCTTGGGGTGTGCTTAGGTTGATGTGCTTGGCTCCATTTTTCTTGTGCACGTGGTATGAGGCCCTAATTAAATAATTATATTGCATTATTCATCAGATGGGAGAAACCATTGTGTATGGTCTTTGTTCAGTTTGCATAATCAGGTAGCAAAGAGGAGGTCTCATTAACTGTCTGACAGAAAACAAGAGGTCCCATACATCCCTAAGCACGTTAAAATAAAACCTCTTGATTTGAAATCTTCTTGTTCCGTGGCTATCCAGCCCTGCCCTGTCGGTCTGCTGGAATATAATGGCTGGGTCAAAACAGCATATGGCACCACTGGCTTCACTTAGGCCAATAATTATCTTATCTGTACCATACTGTGTAGAACAACAAAAGTAAGTCGTCTCACACGGAAAGGGATGTGTTTACATTTATAAGCTGCAGTAAGGAGGAGAAAAAAATATTGCCAAGGGTTCCAGGCTACTGATCTGCTGTGTGACTCAGGGGCCCTCCACAAACACTGGGAAGCCTTCTTCCTTTTTTTCCATATGGGGTGATGCTGTTGGTGAGTTAGGTAAACATTTTCAGATGAAAGGGACACAGGATCTGGGCCCTCCTGCACTGGTACCCGAGAGTCACTCTCAAAGGGTTTCTTTTGTTTGATCAGAGCCCTGGCACGAGCCCTAAGCCTTATTCACAGCTAGCCTCTATGGTGTCATGTACATGTGTGCTGCAGATCATAAAACACTTTAATGAAAAAAGTCTTTGGTTTCATTGAAATCATATGCAGAGTGTCTCCCACCCCTCAAGTTTCTGTTTTTACTTCTCTGGTAAGTTTTCCTTTGCTTGAGAAGTCTTTTCTAAACTTGTTACCACATAAGTTTCAAGGTGGAAAGAAAATGGTATCCTCTCTAAGCAGGATATTTTTACTCTTTCTAATATCTTATGCAAAGTTTGTATTCTTTTCCCCTATTCCACTCCCCAGGTGAAATTATCTCCCCTACCCACAAAACGTGTGGTTTCTTCTGCAGCTGTGTCCTCCTGTATATCTGAGGTCTCCTGGGGGAATTCTGACCAAATGGTACCTATTTGATTCCCTATCAAGGTGAACATCCATAGAGTATAGAGGAGAAGCAGCCCCAAGTCCCTTTCTGCTGGAAAATTTAAGGCCTAAGATGACATTTAGCTGTTGGATATGCTTGGGATGCATTCCTTCCTTACCTCTGACTCACAGAGTGCCTAGTTTCCCTTCAGTTATAGTTTATACGGCACCTTCTGCATGAAGCCTTTCCTGATAGCCCCAACTAGACTTCCCTTTCTAACGGCCTTGTATTTAACTGTGTGTGTGTATGTGTGTGTGTGTGTGTGTATACACACACAGGCATGTATGTATATATGCATTACGTATTGGGCAGCTAGATGGTGCATTGGATAGAGTGCTGGACGTGGAGGAAGACTCATCTTCAAGAGTTCAAATCCAGCCTCAGACACCTACTATGTGACCCCGGGCAAGTAATTTAATCCTATTTTCCTCAGTTTACAGATGTGTCAGCATCTGTAAAATGAGCTGGAGAAAGAAATGGCAAACTGCTCAAGTATCTTTGCCAAGAGATTCCCAAATAGGGTCAGAAAGAGTTGGACGTGACTGAAACGACTCAACAACAAAAATGTATGTATTTATTAGGAAGGAGGAGTTTTCTTGCCCTCTCTTCTTCTTCCTCAACAAGTGGAGAAAAAAAGAAAAATAAAACTTTTCTAACAAATATGCACAATCAAACAGAACAAATTCCCACACTGACTACATTAAAAAATGTTATGTAATATTCTGCTACATGAATATCACCTCTGTAGGAGGTGGGTTGAACAACTCATTGCATTGATCAGAGGTTGGGTTTTTTGTTTGTTTGTTTAGCTTTTTTTTTTCTTTTCTGGAGGGGGGGAAGGCAGGGCAATTGGAGTTAAGTGACTTACCCAAGGTCACATGGCTAGTAAGTGATAAGTGTCAGAGGCTGGATTTGAACTCAGGTCCTCCTGATTCTAGGGCTGGTGCTCTATTCCCTGTGCCACCTAGCCATCCCAATCAGAGTTCTTAAGTCCCATGTTTCTCTAAAACCTACTTCCTTTACAACTTCTTTTCTTCTCCCACACTCTCACACTCTCCCAAACTAGTAGCTAGTCTCATTCCAGTGATTTAATTCCTTGTTCTATAGTTCACATAATGAGATAACAAAACATGATAAGTGCTTAGTGGGAGAAAAGTGAAATGGGAACAAATGGAAGCAGGCCTATGGGAAGATTGGGAAGAAAAGCAAAGACCACTAGAGAAACTGCCACAAGAAACAGATACACAGAAAAGAGCAAAGTTGGTATGAAAGATGAAATGTGACTGTTGAAGGAACCGTAGGATCAGAGACTGAGGTCTGAAAGGGACCTCAGAGACTACCTAGTTCAACCCCCATCATTTTACAATTGAGGAAACTAAGGCCTAGAGAGGGCTGACATGTCCAAGGCCACATGAAGAAAGCATCCAGTCCCCTGACTTAAGAGCCAGTGCTTTAGAGGCGTAAGATCAAGAAATAGCAGAGGACAAGTGAGGGGACAGTATAGCATACAGGACTGGTCTTGAAACTTTTTAATTGAATACTCTGATGCATAAAAGACCTTTGAGTATGCATTCTACAACCAGTTATATAATTATTGTTGTCTAGTCATGTCTGACTCTTTGTGACCACATTTTTTTTCTTTGCAAAGATACTGGAGTGGTTTGACATTTCCTTCTTCAGCCATTTTACAGGTGAGGAAACTGAGGCAAACAGGATTAAGTGATTTGCCCAGGATCACACAGCTAGTAAGTAAGATAACATTTGAACTCAAGTCTTTTTGACTCAAGGCATAGTGCCCTATGCACTGTGCCATATAGCTACCCTATAGGTATGTAATTACTTACAAGTTGTAGAACAGCAGTTCTCAACCTGTGGGTCACGACCCCTTTGGGGTCGAATGACCCGAAATGACACATATTTCTGATGGTCTTAGGAACCTCCTCTATCCATCTCCAGGGGGGTCCATCTATATGCAGACACGCCAACATACGACTATTAAAGGGTCGTGGCATTAGGAAGGTTGAGAACTACTGTTGTAGAAGGTACTACTGTAATAATAATTATGTCAAATTTAAAATTTACACAAAAATAAAATCTAAAAAGGATGAGATAATGATAAAAAAAATATGTGATCACAGGATCAATAGATCCTAGAATCAATAGGGAGCCCCTGGAGTTAATTAAATAGAAGAATAACACTTTAGGAAAGTCACTTTGGTGGCTGTCTGGAGGATGGATTGGATTAGGTGGAAATTTGAAGCAGGGGAACCAATTAGGAGGCTACTGCGATGTGATGAGGGATTGAACTAAAATGGTAGCTTTGTGAGTAGAGAGAAGGGAGCATCTGTTATGGTAACAAGATTTGGCAAGTGATTGGTTATGTCGGATGAGAATGAGAAGTTGAGGATCATGCCAAGATTTTGGGCCTGGGTGACTAGAAGGATGGTGTTGACTTCCCTGGACAGGAAATATGGAAAGGAAAGTGATATTGGGGTAAAGGCAGAGATTTGTGATACAGATCAAAACTTGTACATGGCATCTTCTGCATGAAGCCTTTCCTGAGAGTCCCTACTAGACTTCCCTTCCTAACTGCCTTGTATTTAACTGTGTGTGTATGTGTGTGTGTGTGTGTGTATACACACAAGCATGTGTGTATATATGCATTATGTATTGGGCAGCTAGGTGGTACAGTGGATAGAGTGTTGGGGATGGAGTGAAGAAGACTCATCTCCAAGAGTTCAAATCCTTGATGCAGATCAAAACCTACTCATCTTATGGAATTCATTTTGTGCCTCTGAAAACCAAAAGGCTCTTATGCTCTAGTTACTGTTTGAGAGCACCATTGAGTGGCACCTACCATCGACATAGTGTCAGCCTGGGGAGGTAGGGTGGAATGACCTTAAGAAATTGGGTGGTAAATTTTGTCTACATGACCTGTAGCAACTAGAAAGTAGTAACTGTGGATCCAGAGTGTAGAGAAGCAACAGGGTTCTTCTTCAAGAGGTAGAGTAGGGAATATTGATTGAAGAATGAGTAGGGTCATAAAATTTGTGTTGAAGACAAGCCCACAGATGGCTATTGGGATTATTGTCCCATGCACAGATTGATCACATGTCCCTTGGACTCCTGCCATGACTCTCTGGCTACCTAGGATTAATACAGCCCCTATACTTTGGAAGCAGCTAGGTGGTGCAGGGGATAGAGTGCTGGGCCTGGAGCCCAGAAGACCTGAGTTCAAATGTGGCCTTAGATATTTGTTAGCTGTATGACTCTGGACGAGTTGCTTAATCCTATTTGTCTCCATTTCCTCATCTGTAAAATGAGCTAGAGAAGGAAATGGCAAACCACTCCAGTGTCTTTGCCAAGAAAACCCCAAATAGGGTCATGAAGAGTCAGACATGACTGAAACAACTGAAAAACAACCATGTACTAGGCATTGGGAGTACAAATACAGTGGATGAATTAATACTCTTTCCAAAGAGTTAACATTCTAAAGGGAAGAGGAAAGAGTGGTAGTCTCTTGTTTGGTTCAAGTTGAGGAAGTCAAGATGCTTCTAGTCACTTATGAGAATCCCATGCACTCTACCCAGACTGTGCAGCACAGGCTACTCCATGAACTTCAAAGATGGCTCCCAGCTGCTGCCTGGACCACTCCTCCCCCTTACCTCCATCTCTCAACTTATGTCACTGATGCCATAAAACAGCTGGAGCAGAACAGGAAAATGAGAGAACAGGGGGGCAGCAAAAGGTAATTGAATAAACTATTGCCAAATGAGCCCCATTGTCTTATTTCTCTTCCTTTCTCAGTGTGGGAGCATCTTGTGCCTTATGTTCACTGACTATATAAGCTCAACAGCTAGCTGTCCAAACAGAAGATCATAAAACCTGAAATGATATCTGGGAGGGCCAGCTGTCCCAGGCCTCCTTAGGAGAACTCTGTGAAGAATGTAGAAAAAGCAACTGCCCACACGATGCTTAGTCAGGGCTCTTAGCATCTCACTTTCATAGCCATCAAACTCACACCCAAAATTCAAAAATAAAGCAGGGTGTTAGTCACTTTTTTTAAAAGAGAAAAAAAGAGAATGTGAAATCATAAAAGTCAGCTTGCCTGGTAATCAAGTATGATTAATAGTTATAAAATTTTATGCTCCTAAGGGAAAATTCTTTGTAAAAAAAATTAAGTTCATTAACGTTGGGTAGTGAGTTAATTTTTTCTCAATCTTTTACAAACTTTCTTATCTCACTATGCCACTGACTTCAGGACATCTAGATGACACAACGGATTGAATGTTGGGCCTAAAGTCAGGAAGACTCATCTTCCTGAGTTCAAATCTGACCTCAGACACTTACTAGTTTTGTGACCCTGGGCAAGTCACTTAATCCTGTTTGCCTCAGTTTCCTCATCTGTAAAATGAACTAGAGAAGGAAAGGAAAACAAATCTGGAAGGGATTATTACAGAAGTCATCTAGTCCAATCCCTTCATTTTATAGAAAAGGGAACAAAGGCCAAGAGACACTAACTGATTTGTCCAAGGTCACAAAGATAGTAAATCTCAAAAGTGAGATTTGAACCCAGGTACTCTGACTCCAAAGCCAGGACTCTTTCCAACTGAACTATGCTAAATTTTTTTTAAAAAAGCCTTTTTCTTCATAAAAATACACATACATACACCTTCCATCTTAGAAGCAATGACACAATCTAGCCATGAGCAGACAAAAGTTCTGTGCTACATCCTCTGTCCAATTTGTGTGATTCTCATGAGATACCTAATGGAACCAAGATCCAAGGATATAACTAGATTACTACATTGTCTTTCACAACTTTTCCAATTAGGATATGAAAACAAACTGGTATTGCTATGTAGCCCCTGCCTTACCATCCCTCTTCTCTACCTCTCCGCAAAGGATTTCCCTTTTGTATTCTTCTAAAAGATAACTAAGGGTATCCATTCTAAACTTTCCTCTTCTCTCAAATTCTACATTTCAAATCACTTTAACATTCTTTTTTCTCTCCACCTTTGCTCCAGGTTCTTACAAGAAAATGTGTTTGCCAACGCCAACCTCCATAATTCTGCCCTTCATCTGATTCCTTTTGTTTTAATCAAGGAACTTTCCCCTTCAATCATCCCCTCTAATCCTTTAATTTTCAGCCTCTCCATATCAAATGGCTCTTTCTCTGATCCCTACAAATGTGCCCACATCTCTCTCAGCCTTCAAAAGCTTTCATTTTGACCTTACCATTCCCTCAAGATATCCTCCATATCTTAACAGCATTTCACAGCCAGTCTTAGAAAATGCTGCCTACGTTCATTGGCTCTACTTTCTCACCTCCCACTCCTCAACACCTTGCAATATGGTTTCTATCCCCACCACTTAACTGCAAATGCAAAATATTGCTAAACATATTCATTATTAAATACAACGGGTTTCTTTCAGTCATCCTTCTTATCACTCTACAGTCATTGGTACAGCTAATTATACCCTTTCACTCCTGTTTTTCTCATGACAATGCTTTCTCCTGGCTTTCTTTGGACCTAATTGTTCCTTAGTTTCCTTTGAAAGATTGTCAACCATATCCTACTCCCTATGCATGGATGCACCCTAAGTCTCTGTTTTAGGCCTTCTCTTTATAATCTCTTTATGATTTCATTAGTTCCTATAGGTTCAGTGATCATCTCTGTATAGATAACTACAAAAATACATACCCAGCCCCCATCTCTCTCCTGAGCTTCAGTCCTGCATCTCTAACTTCCTCCTGGACATCTCCATCAAAAATCATCATGTCTAAATTGAAACTCCTTATTTCTTCCCCTAAACCCACCCCTCCTCCTTACTTCCTTATTTCTGTGCAGGGCATCATCATTCTTCCAATTATGTAAGATCAAAAACCTAGGATTCACTCTTGACACTTTTATACTCACCATCACCACAACATTAATTTCTTTTTTTTTTTTGTCTATTCAAGGCAATTTATTTTTTTAAAATTTTTAAAAAAATTTTTAAAAATTGATTTGTTTATTTACTTTTAGTTTACAAGATTCAGTTCCACGATCCCTTGAGTTTCAAATTTTCTCCCCACCCCCCATGGCAGCTTGCAATCAAGTATAGGATCTGCAAATACTTTCACATTGGACATTAGTCTGGTTGTATAGAAGGGTTGTAACTGATGGAGTGAACAATGGGAAAGAAGAAACAAAACCAAACATGGAAAAGAACGATAGCATGTAGATTGCTTCAGTCTCCATTTAAACTCTGTTCTTTCTAGATCTTTCCCTGAATGTAGACATTTCCTTCCATCCTGAGACTTGTAGAGTTGTCTTATAGCTGTGCACACAACAATAATTTCAAAAGGATGGAGGAAATCAATAACCAATCAATTGCCAAATTTTGCTGATTTTATTTTCACAACATCTCTTGTATTGATCCCCTTTTCTTCACTCACACCACAACTACTCTCATTTAGTCCCTCAACACACCTCATTTATCACAAGGGTCTCCTGTTTTCCTTGTATATAGCCTCTCTCTTCTCCAATCTGTGTTCAATATAGCTGCCAAATTGGTATTCTTAAAGCACTGATCATGACATTTCCTTTCTCAAGAAGCTTTAGAGGCTCCCTATTGTCTCTAGGATAAAACAGAATCAAAACCCTCTGGCTTTTAAAGCCCTTCACGATGTTACTCCAGTTTGTATTTTCAGGCTAACTATTCTTGATTCCTGTTCATGCATTCTACCTTCAGACCAAAATAGTCTCTTGTTCTTCTACAGTATTCTTCCTACTTATTTCTGCCTCTTAGAACTGCCTTCTTCAGGGAGCCTTCATAGATTTGCCTCAGTTTTTAGGGTTTCTTCTACATGATAATGATTTTGTATTCATTTTTCTGTGTACATGCTCTTCACTCCTAGTATAATGTGAGCTTCTTGTTTCATTTTCATCCTTATATTTCTTGTGCTTAGCATAATGCCTGGTATAGAGTAGGAATTTAATAAATACTTATAGAATCGAACATTTCAATTTAGAAATCATCTGCCAAGATCATTTTTCTAAAGTAGTAGGTCTGACCATCTCAGGCCCCTGCTCAAGGTCTCTAGTGGCTTCCTATTATCACCAGCATCAAATATAAATTCCTCTGTTTGGCATTTAAAGCTCTTCACAATCAGGCCCCTTGCTAACTTTCTAAGCTTCTTAGATCTTATTCTTCCCTGTTCACATTCTATGATCTAGCTATAGCTAGCTTGCAGTTCCTTGAACACAACATTGTCTCCATCCCTTTGCATTGGCTGTCCCTCTGTAGCACCAACACAATATTCACAGAAGCAGGGGAGGTCTTCAAATTCCCTTAGGCTTGTTAAGGAACAGGGAAGATCTTAAAATTATCATTACTATCACACCCTCATCAAATGCTTTGCTCCTTCACTTTCATCTCTTAGCCTCCTCTAAGACCTTTCCTGGTTCCCCCAGATCCTAATGTCTTCCCATTTCAAGTAACCCTCATATATTCTGGAGACATCTCTGATCTAATTATTTATGCTGTCTCCTTGAAAGTTCCTTGAGAGCAGTGACTTCCCCAATGTTTAGCACAGTTCCTGGCACAATGCTTAATAAATGCTTTTAGACTGACCCTAGTTGGACAAAGCATATCGAGGATCATGCTAAGACAGACCAGTGATATTATAGAAAGAGAAATGATAGCAAAGGCATCTGAGGCTGGGACACGAGTGATATGTGTGGGGGGGGCAGGTAAGACAAAGGTAATGCCTATAAACGTCATAGGGTTGGGAAGGGAGTGGGGTAGGGATTACTGAATATGAGGAACTACTGTAAGTTATCCAGAGGGGAGGTGAATGCAAGATATGAATGTGCAGCAAGTTTATTCCCATAGGTTTTTTATTTAGTTACAATAAAGCATTTAGATAAATCCAGACTTTATCTGTTACTCCTGCTCCTAGCTACCATGATAGAAGGGAGGGTTGAGATACAATAAGATATAGACGCCAGAGTTCATGATGAGCATAAAGATTTAGGTTCAGGAAGAGTGGAGAGGTACGGATGGAAGGAGAGGAAATTAGACTCAGAGAAGGGAATTTGAGAATTGAGGGTCACAGCAAGGTTAGCTAGCCTTAACTGACCTAGTCATAAAAATCCAATAAGGCATTTTGGTGGGTGGCTGAAGTATGGAAAGAGAAATACTGGAAGTTGAGGAAGTCAATGAAGAGTGACAACACATAAATATAGATCAATTTCCAAAATTTGGAAAATGGCAGTTTGTGAAAACTATGAACGGTGAGACTGACATAGTGATATTATGGAACCCATAATCAAGTGGCTGGTTTGTAATTTTTTAGAAAGAGAAGTGGTGATAACCACTGTGGGAACCAGTCTAGGCTCACTATGAAAAAGATGTGCTAGACTAACTTAATTTTCATTTTTGATTAAAATCATTAGACTTGTCGATCAAGGGAATTCCAAAAGCTCTCATGTTATCCTGGTAAACAGGATAAAGAAATAGGAACTGGCTTATTATATAATCAGGTGAGTATGGAGCTTATTGAACAATCATATAAAAATATTTTAATTGATGCATCTATGTTAGGGGTTCTTAGTCTTTTTTTTATGTCATAGACCCCTCTGGAAATTTGGTAAAGTTTATGGATTTTTTCTCAGAATAATGTTTTTCAAGGAATAAAATAGAATTACATAGGAAACAAATTACATTGAAATATGATTATCAAAATTAAAAACAAACTCATGGATTCCAGGTGAAGAACCCCTGAGTTACAGTGATCTGGAAGTTTATGGGTGCATGATGCAGGGCTTTGTCCTTGGAGCTATTGATCTTGACATTGGTATCAACCAGCTTGTATGAAGATAGAGAAAGCATGCCAGCTCTGCTGTTCACCATTTGTGTGACTTGGAATAAGTCATTTACCTTTAGGGCCTTCAGTTTCTTCCTTTGTATAATGAGGAGATTGGATTAGTTGACCTTAAAGGTCCCTTCTAATAAGTGGTGGGCTGGTAAGTCAAGACACTTGTCCAATTTTAATTTTAATCTGCATTTATGAACACTTTCTCTACCACTTTCTTAAGTACAGGTAATGATAAAAAAAATCAAACCCTGATTTTTGTCTCTGCCAATTTTAAAGGTGTAAACTCTCATACTGAAAATTTGATTATTGGCTCTCACAAGCTGGTCGGAGCTGGCTCCAGCACACCCCTACTTCTGACTCAAACACTCTCTGAATTTGGGAATGTCTGGTTCTGCCCCTTACCAGCTATATCACTATGTGCAAGTCATGGAAACCTCTCTGTCTCAGTTTCTTCATCTATAAAGTGAGAATACTATTAGTACTACTACTGCTACTGCTATTTACCTCTTCATTCTAAAACATTTAATCATAAAGTTATTAGCTATGTTAATTATTTTTCAATATGAAAATAGTGTTGATATCCTTTATTTGGCTCTAAAATTTCCCCAACTCTCCTTTATCTCATATCCCACAAATCTAGACCAGTATTTATTGGTTCCATGAACATACTTTAAGTCCAATGGTATTTTGCCACCATTTTAGGTTGGGAAATGCTCCATTAAATTTAATGGAGCACATAGCACAAACACCTCCTTGTTGATACTAAAACTAGTGAAAGGTATAATGGTAGAGTGGAAAGGATACTGGTTGTGATGTCTGAAGATCTAGGTACAAATTCCACCTTTGTAACTTGCTACTGATGTGGCCTAGAACAAATTAGTCTCTCTGAGCCATAAAATGAGGAAGATTAGACTAGATGGCCCTTACATCCCTTCTACTTCTAAATCTATCATGCTTTGAGCCCAGATTGTCCTGATTTACCACTGATGATTCTTATCTACTTCAAGTACTGTGGTCAGCCATCACATATTTGGACCCTACTTCTTTCAGACCCCATTTGAAGTTTTAGTCCTTATATAACTACTATATCCCTATAGCCATTCTACCACTGGCAGATAGCTCCATCACCCACAGAAACAAGAAGAAGTTAGCATAGCCAAAGTGTCTGATGGGACTTCACAAAATGGAAGACAAACTTAGTAACATACTAGAGGAAGTTAAAGCAATGAAACTTCCCTGGACACAGTTCAGAAAGTGGCACCTTGTTCTCACTAGGAGTGGCATTTATAGTGGTTATGTGGAAGGTTAATGGGAGGGGAGCCATTGCATTCTTTCAGATTCTTTGGGTTCAGCTCTCAGTGGGGATGATTGTGGAAAGAAGAGTTAGTCGCACTCATTGTTTAACATGGCCCTAATGTGCTTGGTATTTTCGTCTTTATTTTACATTTGCTCAGTGACTATTCAGTGAGTAATTCATCCCCTAGTTTAAATATTTCAAGCTCAGTGTCTAGGTGTACGTTGCTGGGGGAACTAGAAAGTCAATAAGTGTGACTTCAGCTTGAAAAATCTCTCCCCCTCATGATTTCTTTTCTTTGAGCTCCTCAGAGGAGAAACAAAAAGCAGATGGATTTGCTGGATCATTTCTTTCCCTTGCATGACACTCTTCTACGCATAGTATCTGCATATCATGCATGTGACTAATGGTGGAGTAAGACACTGGCCTAGTGTAGATGAATATGTCATTCTGGGTCTGTTTTTCTTTCAAAATGACTCAGAAAAAAAGGCACCAGATGGACCACACTTGAAGAGTGATTTATATCACAAGGAATGGATCAGCCTTCCTCTCAACCGAATGCCCCCGAGCATTCTCTTTCTCCCTGGGGCCCACTCTATTCAATCCCCGCACATTCTGGAGTCCCACAGAAGAGTAACTAACAGGGGCACTTTTAGTCTTAGGGCTGCTCCCACCTTTGTGTTTGGTTTAAACTCTGCCAGGGGTGCTAGCTTTTTGGACAAACAATTTTCTGGCAAAATTGGACAGAATTCCATGGTGCTAAGAAATGAAAGCTCATAGAGCCTGTGGCTGGCTGTACTGGGGAGCCAGATCTCTGCAAGGACAACTCCGCTTCTTGTAGGGTAGAGGAGAATGTTAATCACACTGGCAAAGAACCCTTGTGAAAGGAAGGGATATCTGAACAGAGTACACCTCCACAGTTCTTTGGCCTTTGTTTGCAGTATAAAGCTGACATTTCTTTTCTTTTCTGCTATCATGTTGCTTATACCTCAGAGAGCTCAGGATTGTTGTTATTCAGTTATTTTTCAGTTGTGTCTCTTTGCGATTTTATGGACATGTCTGTCCATGGGGTTTTCTTGGCAAAGATGGTGGAGTGGTTTGTCATTTCCTTCTCCACCAGCAAACATAGTTTAAGTGACTTGCCCAAAGTCATAGAGCTAGGCAGTTCCTTCAGCTACATTTGAACTCAGGTCTTCCTGACTCCAAGCAAGGCCAGCACTTTTATCCTCTACACCACCGAATTGCCCAGTTGTTCAGCCATTTCAGTAATTTCTGACTCTTCATGACGCCATTTGGGGTTTTCTTGGCAAAGATACTGGAATAGTTTGCCATTTCCTTCTCCTGCTCATTTTACCCATGAGGAACTCAGGCAAACAAGGTTAAGTGACTTGCCCAGGGTCACACAGCTAGTAAGTGTCTAAGGCCACATTTGAACTCAGGTCTTCCTCACTCCAGCACCTACACTCTATCTACTGCCCCATTACGGCTGTCTTGATCTCAGGATAAAGAAGAACTAAATTCATAAACACATAAAGGATCAATTCCTCTGCCCTTTCATCCATCCCAAGGTTCCTAATATTCCATAGGCACACATACACAAATATGTTAACTTCTACATGAAATAGTAGCAACCAAAAACTTTTGCTTGAATACTATGGGCTCAAACCCATAGGAAGAAGGCAGAAGAAGGCAAAAGATGAATATTCACATCCATGAAGAGGATAGGCCTGCTGAACATGGGGAAGCGGAGGGGTTAGGGATTCAATAGTTGTTCACACTGGCCAATTATGAACAGAGGATAGTCAAGATTTTTGTTTGTTTTTGGTCTGTTTGGTGTATAGGGAGCTCCTGCCCAAAAAACTCCTCTACTAATTAATGCAGGTCGGTTAGTACTTTCTCTGCCCTTTTAGAGAGCTATCTGGCCCACTGAGAGGTTGGTGACTTGTCCTAGGTTGCACAGTAGGTGTTTGTCAGAGGTCAGGTCTTCCTGACCTCTTCAGAGGTCAACTCTCTGTCCTCTATACCACACTGCCTACCAGACAACAGATACCTTTAATATTTGTTCTGTCTGTTCCAACTTCTGGGATCCCTTGCCCAATCATTCTAAGACGGATTGCAGTGAGTTTGTTCCTGATTCCTTTTGCTGATCCCCTAAGCATCCCTGGTACTTCCCTTGAGTCTTCATAACATTTCTTTTAAAATACTGGTATTTGGTTCAGTAAGCATGCTTCCCTATTTGTTTTAGTGACCTCATGAGCCTACATCCTATACCTTCTGCACTTAGAGTCAGCTGAAATTTTTTTTTTAATACAACAGTCACTGATCTGTGTTATTTGCTACCAATTAGAGCAAGGTCTTCATTACTTGCTAGCTGTCCACCCTTTATTTTTTCTTAAAATTTTTATCTTAAAATCTTTTTTTCTTACTTAACATTTTTAAATTTTATTTATTTTTATTTAAAAATTTTTATGGATATTTTTATTTTTTAAAAATTAGTTCAATCTTTTTAAGAGTCTTCATTAATTTTGTACCATTTCTCTGCTTTGAGATAATTATATTCTTTTCTGTCTCTTTAAGTAATAGTCTTTCTCATTCTCCATAGAAGCTCCTTCAAAGCATTCTGCCTCTTTCTTTAGGAGAGTAAGGATCAAGCTAGCTCAGAGGGCATCTGGGCACATTGCACTAAGTTGCTTATGAGGGTAACCTACTTTTTTTCTAAGTGCAGAAGGGAACAGAAGAGATTTGCTTGAAATTGAATTGTTTGAAATTCCAAGAATTCTCAAAGTATTTTTTTTTTATCATGATAGCATTAGGTACTTAGAGCTGGAAGGGACCTTAGAAGTTATCTGATGCAATCCCATTCTCTTTCAGCTGAGAAAACTGAAGCCCAGCACTTCACTTATGCAATTCACTCAAGGTCATAGAGGAAGTGGCAGAGCTGGGGTTTGAACCCAAGGCCTCCGACTCCAAATTCAATGCTCTTTCCAGTGTACCTTGCTTCTTTGCTTCCTTTTTTTTCCACCATGATCTTAACTTTAGTGCACTTGACAACAGCTGTATGGGTGTCCTGCCATTGGTAATCATTCTATATACATTTGTGACTATTAGTGAGCAACCCCACTGTATTGTGAAAAATAGGCATTTATGAGTCATGGACTTTTCAGCAGTATTAACAAGTGACAGAGCTCAAACCACTCTGGAAGATACATCTACAGATGACATCAGAGACTGCTGAGGCCATCTCTTTACTCTTCCTCCCCATCTCCCATTTTATAGATGAGGAAACTGAGGCCTATGGAGGATAACAGATTTGTCCAAGATCACATGGGTAATACATATAAGAGGCAGGATTTGAACCCAGGTCCTCTGATTTTAGAGGCAGTACTCTTTTTGTTGGACCACATTGGTTTCTTTAGAAGATAGGACATCTCTGGTAGGCTTAGCTCTCCTTTCTCAGATATTTCTCATTACAAAACCACAAGGAAGTTTATCAGTTACTGACCAAAATCAAAGGGTTATGGCCATGTTTCTCTCTTTAATTCTATTCTTCCATAATCATGTATTGTTTAGTACCACAGCAATTCATGGAGTTGAAGCATTACTACACCACATGGCTATTCACTTACAGTACCAGACTCCCAAAGTCCTAAGTCCCAAAGCCCCCTGAGATGGGATTCCCTCTTCACTGTTAGAGATCAAAGCCCTGTGCACGTGGAAAGGGTGAAGTTGATTTCCACCAAGGAAAAAAGAATCTTATACCAGTGGGCTTTAGGACTTGGATTGCATTAACTTTAATCTTTAGCATTTTATTTGTTCATCTTGGATATTCTGAGCTAGACATTTGATATGTCTGACTTAATTAAAAAACTGAAAATCTGCTAAGATGACATGCAGACTTCTGTGGGACACTCTCTGAACAAAACCTAAGTAACTTCCGTAGGTAATAGGATGATAATAAGGTCCATATGATCAACGATCCAGTGGCCCGGATAGACAAAACTGGCTGTGTGGTCCTGGGGAAGGCATTTAATGTCTCTGTGGCTCCAGGCAATTTTCTCAAATTGTCATTGGCAGACCGTGTACCAGTTTGCATTGGCAGAGGGAGTTTATTCACTTGGGCACTTGGAGTTCACTCACTCTACTAATGAAATCATAGACTTGGTCAATTGTATTTGGTCAGAGTGGTTAGTAGAAATGACAATCACTTGGAGTCTAGAGTCCTGAGTTTTAGTACTTCCTCTCCTACTTTGAGCTAGTTACCTAAATTCTCATATGTAAATATTACTTTTCTTTTCTTTTTTCTTTTTTGCTTTTTGGAGGGCAGGGCAATTGGGGTTAAGTGACTTGCCCAAGGTCACATGGCTAGGAAGTGTTATGTGTCTGAGGCTGGATTTGAACTCAGGTCCTCCTGACTCCAGGGCTGGTGCTCTATTCACTGTGCCTCCTAGCTGCCCCATAAATATTACTTTTCTACATAATTCATGCATTCTTTATGGGGAATCACATGAAATAATGTCTGTACAAGCACCTATAAGAACTATACCAGTGTAACATGGAGGTAGGTAGGTTAGTACTACGCAAATATTGACAAATACTGATATTAAATAATAATAATGATAATTCATGGTATACTTCTAAAGTTAACAAAATTAGTTCCTCCCACCCACCTAGTGGGGGAGCTATTGTAAGTATTATCTCCATTTTGCAGATGTAGATATTAAAGGTTGAGAAGGTTAAGGACTTTGCTCCTGGTCACACAGCTCATAAGGAACAGAGACCAGGATACAAAACCAGCAACCTTGACTCTAAATTCCTGTATTCTTCTCATTTGAGATGTGAAATATAATCCAAAGGCCATTTTGGTGATCAGGCTATTGGGAATTGATATGTAGACACTATTCTTCACTAGTATATTTTTTTGTTTGTTCCTTAAAAGCTATGTTCCTAGTCTTTATTAGACACTATTTTAGGGAGAACTATTAAGACACAAAGCAGCTGTGTACATCTCATAGAGTGGACACAGGGTTTATAAATTCTAAGGGCTATGGAGTGAATCCAAGTACTGCAGAGAACTGGCTAATTCTCACTTGATAAGCTGACAAGGTCAAAGTCATCATTTTGTCCTCTAGGAATGAAATAAAAATGTGATTTCAAAAGTCATGTTTTAGAGGGGAATCATCAATATTGCTATCGACCACTCACCTACCACCCCTTGTATGGTGGTTGGTATAAACAGAGTTATGTGATCCAGGCATTCAGCATTAGGAGAACAACTCAAAATACAGGGCTGGACAGAAAGTAAGACTTCCTCCCTTTTATCTCCTTGGCCAGATACTTGAGCTTGGGGGAAAATTCCCTCTGGAGTTTATGTTTTGTTTCTCTGGGACAGAATTTGATTTGATCCATGAGTTTCCTTTTACCACCTATAGAAATTCAACAGAAGAAAGCATCAGTTAAACACACACACACACACACACACACACACACACAGAGTCAGATGGCTCTATGACCAAAAGCAGAAAAATCTGACTGTGCTCCATGATGCTGTGGGTCTAAAGCCCAATAATACAGATATAGAGCACTGAACATTTAAACTTTCATTGCAGTTTATATCTTGGGTAGTGACAAGTTGATGGGTTACCCCAAACTGAAAGAACTTGGCTATTGCCCATCTGAATAGCCTAGGAAAATTTGAAGCCCTTTGAAGGTAGGGACTATCTTCATTTTTGTTTTTTGCTTTTATCCTCAATACCCAGTATTGTGCCTAGCACATAAGGGACAAAAGCTCAGAGAATAAACAGCAAGCTCTGGTTAGCCCCACTGGCTTCCTTTCATGTGACTGGACTTCAGATGACTTAAGAGATCTGCTTTTGTCTGTAGTACTATGGGACAGGGAAACAGAGTCTGGAAGGAGATGAGAAGGGGATTTGGCTTTGGTTTGGCTTAGTGCTGGGAACTATAAAGATTTCAGGGAGGTAGAAAATATGGAGGATTTTGACTGAGTTAGCAAGCTCAGAAATGATATCTTAAAGTTTTGGACTCTTGGTGCTTACATTATGATACCTAGGACAGAGATGAAGCCCCTCACATTCTTCCCCAATCCAGATCTGGCAACAGTTCTGGTTTGGAAAAAAGGGTGTCGAATTTTAGGTCACTCCATATCCACCTTCTAGTCATTGTTATTTTTGTCCACATGTGGGGAAAGGTTGCGAGGGATTAATTATCTGCTGTGGACATTCATCATCTTGAAAGATATGGGGAATAGAATCAACCATCTCTCTGAAGGCAAAACACATCTCCTATTACTCTCTATCCCAATCCTATGACATGCACACTGTGAACCCACAATTAAAGTTAAGTGAATTAAACTGTACTGAACAATTGCTGATGGTTTGACCCAGGAGGTCAAAATTAAATCTGACTGCTCTTCGATCAGCTCTAAGCTTAATTCTCATTCTCATTTCTCAACCTAAAATTTGGAATTTTTCCTGCAGTTCTCTTATATTATCACTATACTCAGGGAACCTCAGAGAACAAATAGTCTTTTTTTCCCTTTTTTTTGGTTTTGTTGGTTGTGGTAACAGATAATTAAAACAGATGATCCATCTGTTTAAGCCAAATATTTTACCACATAAGTCTTAATGGTATGTGTATGTGGTTATACATGTGGATTAAATTAATTGGGTCATTTCTAGAAAACCTTTTGAAAATAGTAAATTTTTCAAAATGTGGAGATGACCTAGAAGATTTTTTTTCTTTATACAAGCTGGGTTTTGTAATGACATAGGTCCTTCATATCTCTAATGAGAACCTCATTTAGTGCCTCCCCCAGATCTATTTTGTTTTCTGCCGTTGCCAGCCGTGTCTAGCAAATGCATTGTCTTAATCATTCACCCAAAAATCCAGTTACTTCTAAAAGAGAAAGGCAAGAAGATAATCTAAGGTGTGAGAGCATTCCCTTTTAAAGAATGTGCTTTTTAACTATGGGTACCTTTATAAGAGCTGTAATTTAGAAGAGGTTTTCCAGGTGAGACAGACACCTCTGCCACCTTCACTTCCTGGCAATGATTCATCTGGTTATAAATATCCTTGAGTATCTTAGAAATCTCAGAAATGGAAGGGACCTTGGAGGAGCCATCTAAACCTAATGTCCTTGTTTTTTTTTGTTGTTGTTTTTGTTTTTTTAACCATTTTATAGATGAAGAAATGGAAGACCAGAGAAGCTTAGTGACTTTCATAGCTGGTTAGTGGCAGGGCCAAGACATAAAGTCAGAGGTTCTGAGTTCAAATTCTGCCACTACCTGTGTGACTATGATCAAGGACCTCTCTGGTCCTCAGTTTCCTCATTCAAAAAATGAAGGAATTGGACTAGGTGATCTCTGAAGTCCCCTTCTAGCTCTAAATCTAGATTTCTATGTCCCTCATGCCTGGAATGTTCTTCCTCTTTATCTTCACATCATGGCAACCTCGAATCCTTTCAAGTCCCTTAGAATCCCACCTTCTACCAGAAGGTAACTCTTTCCTGATCTCTCTTAATTCTAGTACCTTCTCTCTGTTGATTATTTATAATTTATCTTATTATAACTTGTCTATACATAGTTCTTTTTTGTCTTCCTCATTAAACTATGAGTTCCTTCAGAGTAGAGATTATCTTTTGACCTTTTTTGCATCCCCAATGCTTAGCACAGTGCCTGGCATAGAGTAGCCACTTAATAAATGTTTACTGATTGATAAATCTAAGATCCTGTGAATCCAGGTCTCCTTAATTCCCAAGTCCAGAGTGCTTTTGCTATCACATTCTGTTTCATACTTACATACTGAGATAGAAATATGTGGCCAAATGAAATAATATATATGTAAAATTCTATGCAAATCTTAAAATATATAAGAGGGTTATTACCTCATTAATTTGTATGTGTCCTCAAACAATTCTGAACCCACCTGTGCCCTCCCATCATTTGTGGCTCTTACCCTCATCTCTTGTTATATTTTCTGTCCAGCTAACCCTGGGTTACTTGCTGGGTAGAGAGAACTACATTTCAAGGTATAATGATAAGTAAGAATCACTAAAACACCTCACAAACAAGCTCAGGGTTGGGGGACTGGGGTGAGAATCCACCCAAAATGGCCACTTACATATTGAGGGGCAGCTGGACCTTTGGGGATGTTCCCTGTTCTCCAACAACTGTACTTGTCCGGGGTCCAGCCACTGTAGCAGATCCAGCTGAAGAAGAGTCCTAGAATTAGGTAAGAGAAGAAGAAAAACAGTAAAAATTCTTGAGTCCAGCTTTCTGGACTATTTCTGTATAAGCTTTCTCAAAGGAGAATGATCAAAAACTAGGCAGTCTACTAGAAAAGTCTTTTTCCTGATGCCCTAACGCATGGACCTTTTTAGCCTTGATACTCCCAAGAATATACTCCTGGAACAGGGGACACGAGCAAATTAACCATGTTACTCTAGCCCTGTCAAAATCACTCAGCTGAGACGTGCATACTAGCCCCCAAACAACTTTGAAGAGAGAACCTACCTGACTAGCATAGAAAGTCATTTTCCCATTAACATCCTTTGAGTGGCATCCAATTCAATTAATACAACTGTATTTTCAAAAAGGATAGCAAGTTGTTTATTTGGAGGTCTCTTTTACTAAAACTTGAGTTAAATTTCTGGGTTTATTATTGTTTTTAAAAAAGCAGAGCGGGGGCGGCTAGGTGGCACAGTGAATAGAGCACCAGTCCTGGAGTCAGGAGGACCTGAGTTCAAATATGACCTCAGATACTTAACACTTACTAGCTGTGTGACCTTGGGAAAGTCACTTAACCTCAATTGCTCTGACTTCCCCCCCCC
>CM053591.1:68326780-68352696 GCA_028646515.1 Pseudochirops corinnae
CCCCACCAAAACCAAACAGAAAATTTTTACTTTACCAGACTTTAAGCTCACTTAAACATTACATGATAGGGGACTTAAGAATAATCTCTTTAAAGAAAATGACAACCCTGGTACTTGTACAAGAGGAAGGAATTGAAAAATGACCAAGCTTTATATAGCATCTCTTTTATTTGCTTTCTCTTTCTCTCACACATATGCATATACAGGCACACATGTATTTATAATATGTACACGCATGCATGCACACACGCATGCACAATCTGTTAGACTGTAGACGGGCACCGTCTTTTGCTCTTTTTGTATCCCCAGCACTTAGCACAGTGCCTGATGCTTAATAAATATTTATTGAAACAATGAGCATGTATATATATATGCGCATACATATTTGTACGTGTGTTATATATATACATCCTAAAATACTCAATAAACTTTGAGCTTGTGTTATGTAGAGAGAATATTTAACCAGCTGTGAAACAATGATGAATTTTCTTTAAAAATCAAATATACAACACTATTGAGAGACAGGATGATTTCACCAGGCTAGAGATCTGGCCTCAGAATTAGGCAACCCCAAGGTTCAAGCTCCATCTTTGATAATTCTTGGCTGAGTGACTCTGGGCACATCTCTTACCCTTTCAGTGCCCCAGGCCACCTTTCTAAAACTGTATAAATTGTAGAGAAGTTGCTTAACTGCATCGTGGGAGATTTTTCTCATCAGGAGCTGCTATATCCACGAATTGATAGGTGTGATATTATATGCATACATATATTATATACAGACATATATCTATATATATCTATATCTATCTATATCTATCTATCTATCTATCTATCTATCTATATATATATATATATATATATATATAAAAAGAGAGAGGGGGGAGAAAGAGAAAGAGAGAGAGAGAAAGAGAGAGAGACAGACAGAGAGAGAGACAGAGAGTTGTTGTTATTCAGTCCTTTCAGCTGTGTCTGATTCTTTGTGACCCCATTTGGGGTTTTTTTGGAAAAAATATACTGGAGTGGTTTGCAATTTCCTTCTCCAGCTTAAATCACATACAAAGAAACTGAGACAAACTCAGCAAGATGAGTCTTCTTGGTATCAGGCCCAACACCCTACACACTGTACCACCTAATTGTATACAGACACACACAAACCACTAAACAATTTAAGAAACAAAAGGCATGCTCTCTACCTGAAGACAGAAGGTTCAGAGAAATTTGCATAATTAGTCATGCCAAGGGTACAGCCTGTATAGTGGCTAGTGAACAAAGAGCGAGAAACCATAGGTATGTATCCATCCCTCATTACCTAAGCAATGATTGCTCCTTTCTCCAAGCTCAGGACTCCCATCACTTTTTGCTCTTACCTGTGCTGTTCTCTTTCAGCTGTTACTACCCATTCCAAAGTCTTACACTTGTTATGATCTAAACCAGGGGTATTCAGCCAAAGGGCCACACTTGAGGACCTAGAGGACCACATGTGTCCTCAAGACAGGAGGTTCCCCACTCATGGTCTAGACGAGGTGACAGGGAGAGAAGAAACCAGAAGGATCCTCTCCTAGCATAAATGTTCCATACCCTTAAGTTCTTGGTGTGTTATGATATCCACACTGTTCTTTGTCTTGATGACAGTGGGACCCACCATTCTTACTAGAACCAATAATTGAATACTCTAACAGGGGGACAAGAGGAGACGGAGGATGCTATAAGAGAGTTGCCCAAAGCTCTGACTCACAGGTGAAGTTCACAAAGGATCATCAATACAGAGGCTAATCAGAACTCAGCTAGCCCAACCCAGTCATTTGTGAAAAAAGGAGAGACCAGTTGAGGCTAAGTGATTTGCTGAAAGTCACAGAGGTAAATGAGCATCATGGTCAAGATTTGAATTCAAGCCAGTACTCTTTCCTCCAAATCAACTTGCCTCTATGATTAAGTAATAAATTAAAGAGCTAGGGCTTGTAGTAAATTAGTTCATTAACAAATACTTATGAAGCATCTACTATGTACCAGGAATTCTGTTAAGTGCTGTGGATACAAAAAAATGGTAAAAGATAGTCCTTGCATCAACAAGTTCAAAGTATAATGGAGGGTATAACATGAAAACAAGAAATGTACAAGGTAAATTGGAGATAACCCACAAAGCAAAGGCATTAGCATTAAAGGGGAATCAGGAAAGGCTTCTAGCAGAAGGTGGGGTTTTAGATGGGACATGAAGGAAGCCAGAAAGTGGAGAAAAGGAAGAAGAGAATTCCAGGCTAGAGCTCAGTTCCAGGCATGAGGGACAGCTGCGAAAACACCTGGAGTCAAGAGATAGAATGTCTAATTTGAAGACCAGCAAGGAAGGCAGTGTCACTGTGTCACAGAGTACATGGTTGGGGTAAGGAAAGATAGGAAGGATGCAGATTACAGAAGGCTTTAAAAGTCAAACAGAGGATTTTATATTTGACCTTGGAGATACTAGGGTTGACTGAATAGGAGGTGGTGTGGTCATTCTTGTGCTTTGGGAAGATCAATTTGATGGCTGAGTGGAAGGAAGACTGGAATGGGGAAAAGACGTGAGGCAGAAATACCAACCAGTAGGGCTGTTTTAAGAATCTAGGACATGAGGTGATGAGGGCCAACTCTATCCTACCTTCAACAATAATAGGGAAATTTGGAGGGGGGCAGGGTTTTGGGGTAAAGATAATGAATTCAGTTTTGGACATGATGAATTTAAGATGTTTGTAAGGATCTATTCTGAAAAGTCTAATAAACAGTTGGAGTTGTAAGACAGGAGGTTAAGAGAAAAGTTAAGACCAGATGAATAAATCTGAATATCATCGGCCCTGATATGACAATTGAAACCATGAGAGCTGATGAGGCTACCAAGCAAAACAATATAGAAGAGAAAAGGGCTTGGGACAGAAAGTTGGGAGATACCCATGGTTAACAGGCATGACCCCAATGAAGATCCAACAAAGACCTACCGAGTAGGAGTGATCAGACAAGTAGGAGGAGAATCAGGACTAAATCTAGTGTACCCAGGTCAACATCCACTGCCCTCTTATACTACACCCAGACAACTGGATAATCAAAAGGCTACTATGGCATTTGAGCTGTAGGTGTGGGATGGGCAGTGGATTTGAACAAGTTCCAGACAGAAACACATTCCCTCAGAAGATTTCTATTTATCTGTATCACTTCCTTTGGCCCTTTCTGGGTGATTTCTCATTCATATTCTGGCCAGTGCTGATCCTGAATAGTTTATGAGGTCTAACAAGGTAGAGCTGTAGGCAACCTATTAATTCTATACCATGTAGTTAACGTCCCTCGATGAATGGGGACTAATAAAAGATGCTCAAAATATCTCATGCTATACACTACAGAACATCTGTAATCTATAAGAATCAAGAAACTATACATTTTTTAAGAGCACAGAGTGTCTGGCAGGATGAAAAAATACTATAGCAATAGTAAAATTCGGCTTCATTCATGTCTCCAAGGTAACTCCAAGTCTCAAAGGACTTAACATTTCAAACACTGACACTTATGAAAGAAACCTTAGATTTTCAAAGACGGCCAAGATCCAGTTTTCAAGTTGCAATAGCCCCCTTTTAGGTCTTGCCCTTTCAGCACAAATACACAGAAGCCCTATTTCCACACTTCAGAAAAGATGAAGAGGACGATGTGGGAGCTGAGGCTGAAGGGGAGGGCCTGGAGCCCCATCCCTCTTTCACACACACACAGACCCTAGGATATTTTTCCTTTTGCAGTTCAGTTACATTAAGATGACTGGCAGTGATTGTGCTAAATGGACTTCCACTTGCTCTTGATTAAGGCTAAAGATCGGGAAACATTCCCCTAAAATATCTGAGACACAGCATGGTCAAGACCTGGGCTCAAGATGTTGTAGTTGGATGAATCCAGCTGGGCAAAGTCATTTAGACTCTAAATAGGCTTCTTCTTTCTTTCTTCCTTTCTTCCTTTTTCTTCCTTTTTCCTTCCTTTTTTCTCTTCTTTTTCATCTTCTTCATCATCTCTCTTTCTCTCTCTCTCTTTCTCTCTCCATTCATAGCTGGTCACAGACTGTGATACACAGGGGATTTGACCTGTGATTTCATTCATATAAAGAACTCTTAGATGAGAAAATTCCCTGTAGTAATATAGGTTGGTATCTTCTCTGAAATGTATAATCTTTGAGGGTTGTCTAGAGCACCAAGAGGTCAACATATATAAAACCATAAGAAAGAAGGACAGAGAAGGGAGAAACATCCAGAGAGTAGGATGGCAACTTGCACCTGGCATGAAGGTTCTCAGATGGAAAGGTCATGAGATGAAGGCAAGGAAGACAACTAGTAGCCAGGACGAGACTATGTCATAAACAAAGCAAATGCTTTCCTGTCACTGACTGATAGCAGAACCAAGAAATAGAGGAAAGGAAAGGAAAGAAATAGGAGTTTCTATGGCGCTTACAGCATGTTAGATTATGTGACATAAATTAATATAATATATATGATATATTATGTATATTTGCTTCTCACATCCAAACCTAACCTTTGTCTGCCTCAGTTAGTTAACTATAAGTTAAGTTAACTATAAAATGGGAATCATAATAGCATCTGCCTGTCAGGGTTGTAGCATGAGGATCGCATTGTTTATAATTGTTTATAATAGTCAAATAATACAAATATTATAGTTGTCCTCTCCGCACGGGGATTTTCCCCACTGAGGCTCTGATCTATGGGGTGTCAACATAAGAAATTAAATGGGAAGTTTTGTGGAAGCTGCAGGCGACACGCGAAGGCCAGCAGACCACACAGAAAAAATGTAAAAACTCAGAAATGTGCAAAATATATGTGTGATATTGTATAATACCAACCCAAATTTTACAATAAGGCGCTGCAGACCCAGCCCATAAAAGAACAAGGAAAAAATTCATACTTCTTCTCTGGCATGAATAAAAGGAGGGGGCCCACCAATTTTATGCAGATTTTCCAGATTGTGAGGGTGCTGCATCCCTAATACCCATGATGTGGGAGAGATAATTGTATTTCATTTAATTCTGAGAGGGAGGTGCTGTTATTATCATCCCCATTTCATAGCCGAGTAAACCGAGGTAGAAAGAGGTTAGATTCAGATGTGAGAAGCAGATTTTTGGCAAACTGCAGGTGCATATGAATTTTCATTACAATTTTGCTGTCCTTCAACCACCCAAGAAACAAAATAGTGCATTATGGCTGGGAGAGGGGGATAAGAGCAATTTCTTTCTGTCAGGCAGAGGTTGAAGAGGCTGGCTCAGACTGTGGAATTTGTAAGATAAATGAGTCAAGTGCCATGGCATTAAAGGCTCAGGACACCATCTTTTCTTGTGTCCTCCTGCTCCCCTGGGTGAACTGAACAGAAAACACTCCATATGGTGGGGTTTTATGAGGCTCAGGGAGGATTCAGCCAAGTATACATATCAGCCTGAGGGTATCCAGAGATTCAAAGGACAAGATCAACCCAAATCCTACATTTTAAGGGAAGATAGGGGACTGATCCTCATGTACAATAGTGGGGCTGAGGAATTCTAGGAGGAATTGATCCCTCTCCTAGAAAACAGGTCCTAAACAGGTCTAAATTTGACTCAATTTAATAAGCATTTATTAAGTATTTACAGTGCTAGCCACTGTACTAGGTGCTAAAGGTAGATGTAAGTCAAGAAAATAAACAGTTAGTGCCCATTATGTGCCAGGCACCCTACTAGATGCTAAGGATAGGTACAAGTCACCAAGCATTTATTATCTACTTGGTGCCAGGCACTGTGCTAAGCACAGGAGACAGGAAGCATGGCAAAAACAGTCCCTGTTCTTGAGAAAGTCACAGTCTAACAAAAATAAAAATGAAGACAGCCCAAGCCCTCAAAGACTTGACTTTCATTTAGAGTGGGAGCAGTGGAGAAAAGTAAATAAAAATAAATTAAATTTTAAAAGTAAATAAATAAATAAGTAGATAAAAAAATTAAAAAGTAAATAAAAACATGTATTTGCAAAAATACAAATGAATCTTTTTTTTAAGGCAGCTTACTAGGAAGCTCCAGCAATTAAGAAAGATTTTGTGTAGAAGGTGAAGCGTAAGCTGAGCCTCTCTTGCAGCTAGGGAATATCAGATGTCGGAGGCAAGGATGCAGAGTGCTCTATCCATAAGAAACAGGTTGTATAAAGGCACATAAGCAGGAGATAACATTTATCGGAAACAGCAAGCAAGCCAGTTGTTTGAAATGAAGAGGACATAGAGGGGCGGCTAGCTGTCACAGTGAATGGAGCACTATCTCTGGAGTCAGGAAGACCTGAGTTCAGATCCTACCTCAGACACTTGACACACTAGCTATGTGACCTTGGGCAAGTCACTTAACCCCAACTGCCTTACCTTCACCCCTCCAAAAAAAAAAAAATACAAAAGAATACACAGAAAGCTATGGGATGGTGGGGGACAAGTTAAGAAAATTAGGTTAGAGTCAGATTTTAAATTGACTGAAATGCCAAATAACAGTTTGAATTTTATTCATAAAAATGCCTACCAAGCAATATTTGTTGTTTAAAATAGTTCTTAGGGCAGCTAGGTGGTGCAATGGATAGAGTACTGGTCCTGGAATCTGGAAGACTCATCATCCTGAGTTCAAATCTGGCCAGAGATGCTTATTAGTTATGTAACCTTGGACAAGTCACTTAAGCCTGCTTGCCTCAATTTCCTCATCTGTAAAATGAGCTGGAGAAAGAAATGGCAAACCACTGTAGTGTCTTTGCCAAGAAAACCCCAAAGGGATCATGAAGAGTCAGACCCAACTGAACAACCACCACAAAAATTTCTTAGAGTTGGGGGTAGGGGTTGAGAAGAAAGGAAAAGAATGTTTTTCACATCTTATGAAAATTAAAGTTGGAGAGAGGTGCTCCAATATCCCTGAACGCTTGCCCTGAGCATGGAACTCTTGTCTTTTGTTTCCCAGTCATGGGGCTTTCGTTCAATGAAGGGGGTGCCTGGCCAATGTCGTTGACTGACATATTTGAGTGAAAAGCTCCTTAGTGACTATACTGGCAGCTGGTTGAGCTCAGGTCTGCAGGGTGTGATAATGACATTTACAGAGTGTCCCTCGTATGGAAAAGCTTGCGTTGTGGACCTCGACTGGGAGAACAAGTTACTCAAGAATAATCTCTGCTCTGAAATCTTAAAATCCAATGAAGGAGAGAAGCACAATTCTGAGCAACTTTATGATTAAAAAAGAATAAACATTTTGTGACACCGCATTTTGAGATTTTAGGGCATGTTCTAAAAAGGGTAGTTAGCATCTCATCTGAATTAGACCTGTGGCGGTGGACACTTAATAATATTTTGTGTTATGAGTAACATAGCAGGCGGTGTCTTTGGTGTGGATGCCCAGGGCATGAGAAACCAAGAAGCCTAGAGAGCGGCCGTTTTGAAATCACTAGTGTTTACTTTATTCTATTTTTCAAATCAAGAAAGGGCTAATTTAACTGCATTTTGCCCAAAGCATAGGTCTAACTGTGTCACTCCATAAATTCCAGTGCTTCCTTATTTCCTCTAGGGTCAAATACAAACTTCTCTGTTTGGCATTTAAGGCCCTTCACGGCTTGGCTCTGAACTACCTTATCAGTCAGTGATATATTACTCCCATTTCACTCCGGCTAAAACTTGCCTTTCTGGTGTTTTTCATGCACCATACCTTCGCACTGGCTATCTCCCATTCCTTGAATACTGTTCCTTCTCACTGCTAACTCCCTGAATCCCTTTTTTTCTTTTTTTTTCAAAATTCGGCTTAAATAGCACCCACTACATGAATCCTCTCCTGACCCTCTCTTCCCTGCCACCCCTAGTATGTAGTTAATGCCCTCACCAAAAAACCTTTTACTTATCCTCTATATATTTTATATGAATGTAGCCCCAAGAAGGTCTGGCACACAGTAAATGGCATGATGGGAGTTAGTATTTTACAAGTTGGAATGAAACCTCTGTGATTGTAATCAAGAGAATAAATGCCAGGACCCCAGAACTGAAGCTCAGAGATATGAGCACAAGTGTTTTTTGGATTTGGGGGAGCAAGGTCCCTGATGCAGTTAATTGGCAGTTGGGGAAAGAAAGAAAGAAGCTTCTACAGGCATTTTGCCTTGAGAGTTCAGAGGATAGAACCTGAAAGTTACAGGCTTGGCTCCAATAACCATGGCCTCCACTTATTAGAAAAACTCTGATAAGTGTGGCTGGAATGGATTGAAGTTATGACAGTTTGTTACCCCATTAGATCAGCGAAAGGACAATGGAGATTTAACTCTTAACTTTCTTCCTTCTTCCATCCTGCAGTTGACAGGGATTTTTCTACACAAATTCTCGATTTCTTTAAGCTGTTTTTAATTATTGATGGCTTCATATAAAATGATGACTGGTCATAGTTGCTTTGTGATTTGTGCATGTTTTTAACTGCATATGTGGGGATTTTAAACCCCATTTTATGGAATGAAAAGTATAATGAAATTATGAAAAATAATCCATTTTATGGAAGGGATTGTTGGCTAGGGCTGATAAAGAGAGGAAGACTGAGGTCTGATTTGTCTGTTTAGAACAGTTTTTGAGCCTAGCTTCGGAGCTCTGAGTTTTGATAGCAGAATTATATTATTTTGATGAAATAATTAGGTCATATATTATAATCCATTATAATATAATAGCATAATGTAATATATTATGTATTATATTCTTAAATAATTAAATTAAATGGTTTTTATGTGCTAAATTTCTCAAATGCATAATTAAAATTGGATTGAGATTATTCTGCCCCTTAGGTTGAAACTGAGGGCCAAGTGGTTATGTTTGTATGGTTGGGGATAGGCAGAAATTGGACAGCCATATTGACCATCCCACATTCTCTCCACACATGCCCAGTAGAGTGAAGGTAACAACCTTGAAGGGAGATTTACACTTCAGTATAGGTTAGGAGAGGAGAGACTGGGAAGAAAGATGTTAGGCCAGAATTCCAAAGGTAGAATTCCAGAGAAGAAACTAAACTATTCCTCTTTTTTCTTATTTTAAATCTTTCCTAGTTGTGCTCCCTGTGGTTTATATACAGGAGTAGGCTACAGTCAGCTAGAACCCACAATAATGCAAATTAAACTTAAAAGTGTATCAAATGTACTTTTTTTTGGAGAGTCAGTAATTAAACATTTACTAGAACATCCCTGGATATACATATGTGTGTCTATGTTATCTCCTCTTATAGAGTATAAGTCCTCTGAGGGCAGGATCTGCTTCTTCTTTATCTTTACAAGTTTAGTGCTTAGCACAGTGTTTAGTATTTGATAAATATGTGTAGAATGATTTATTTATCAAATAACAAAATAGAAATTAGTCAAGTCACTTTTAAATATCAGGAGTTATACTGTCTGATACCCAAATACACAAAGACCTCACCCCCAGTGTAGAGCATTCAAAATAAAAAGAACAAGCATTTGTTAAATACTTACTATAAACTAGGTTCTATGCTAAGCACTCAGACTATAAAGATGATGGAATACCTCCTGCCTTCATGGAGCTTATATTCTACTGGAGGGATAAAAGAGGTGCACAGATAAACAAATGCAAATATATGAAGGAACTTCTTGATGGAAAGGATGCTAACACTGGAGAATGTCAGAAAAGGCAAAGAAGGGGTGACTCTTGGGCTGAGAGGAGCTTGGGATTCCAGCAGAAGGAGGGGACAAGGGGGAACACTGCAGGCACAAAGGGCTGCTTGTGCAAAGATACAGAAGCTGGAGATGGGACGTTGTATCAAGACAACAATAAGGAAAGTTTGCTGTTGTTGTTCATCTTTCCCTCTCAAAGGGGACCAGCAACATCAGGAGGGTGACATCTTGACTTGCAAGTGAATTGGATTTAAATGAGGCAGAGCTGTGCAGAATCCTCAACCTCACTCTCTCTTCCAAAGTCACTGGGGTCCAGTGGCAAGACATAGGTCAGGACTACTAGCAATGGCCCGGGATGCAATGAGGCACGTTGGTCTCTTTAAGCTAAAGTCTTCCCCAGGTCTCAGTTTGTCTGAGACAACACCCATTCAGTAGTTAAAGGCTAAGTAAGAATTGTGGTAAAAGAAGGACTACTTTGTCTTCACAAAAGAATCAATCAGAGAGTGGAAGACCCTCAGAATTCTTTTGACTAGAATGCAGAGTACATGTGGAAGAGGAAGGGAAGTAAGTTTGAAAAGACAGACTTCAGCCAGATTGTGAATTACTCTTTTTTTTCATTTTCTTTATTTTATAACATTTAAAAAATTCCTCTTACTCATCAGGTACTTAACAAACATGCTTTTCTTATACAAAGAAAATAAAAAATTGTAAATGATACCATGGATCCCTAAATGTGAAGGGATCTAAATGCCAAGGATAGGAGTTTGCTTTTTATCCTAGAGAAAATAGGGAACCACTGCAGGTCCTTGAGCAGGGGAGTGACACAATCAATCTGTGGTTTAGGAAGATTATCTTGGCAGCTTTAGAGTGGAGAGGGTAAAGACTGAAAGCAGATAGACCAGTTAGGAGACTGTTGCAATAGTCCAAGCAAGAGGCTTAAACTAGAAAGCAGGAGATCCATGGATGGAGACAAGATGATAGACGTGGAGACATGGGGGTAGAATAAGCAAGACTTGGCAACTGATTGCTTGTGGGTTATGAAGAAGATGGGAGTGTCTAGGTTAGATAACTTCAAGTAATATACAAAACCTGGATATTACCCTTAACTATCACTTCTCAATGCTTCCATTTACAGGTTCCTTCTAGCAGTTCCACTGCTTTTAGGAGCAGCTATGTGGCATAGTGGATAGAATGCTGGGCCTGAAGTCAGGAAGATCTCAGTTCAAATCCAGCCTCAGATACTATATGACCCTGGGTAAGTCACTTAACCTGTTTGCCTCAGGTTCCTCAATTGTAACATGGGGTTAGCAGCACTAACCCCTCAGAGTTGTTGTAAGGATTTAATGCAGTGATGTTTGAAATGATAATAACAATAACAATGACGATAGCTAGCATTTCTGCAGCATCTATGTGCCAAGCACTTTATAAATATATTTGTAATTTACAAATGTGACATACCTGTAAATTTATATATTTACAAATATATGTTTAAAAGGCATTTAGCATGGTGTCTGGCACATAGTAGGTATGATACAAACACTTATTTCTGTTCCCCTTTTCTTTGGTCCTTTCTCTGATCTCAGCTGAGAAGTGGTCAACATTTCTGTATTCAAGCCCCACATTAATACTACATTTCGGCTTAAAGTATCTACAGTGTCTTAACTGGCTTTCCTGATTTTATGTAATTGGATTATTTCTTGTTTCCTGATACAGAAAACATCTCCTCAGTTCTAGCTTGTCTTCCAGCTGGGGCTTGCCTCCCTTCTTGGCCCAGCTCTCCTCCACGCGTCTCCAACATCTTTAACAGTGGAGGAAGTGAGGTCACTGTCTACTGCAGGTGATTCTAATTAATTCACTCATTATTTCCTCCAGGTGAATGACTAAACCTTCTTGAAAGAAGTCTAACTATTTTTCAATGTAATCAATACATGTCAAACACAGTTAACCTAACACATATTATAAATATAAATCAAAGAGATTTTTTTCATACATATAACCATAACCACAGCACATATTTTTGCCAAGGATAATAGCTTCCATGCATTTCCAATTAATTATAACCTCTTATGGTTGGGGACTTTATTGGATAATTCTCTTTTTATCTCCTATAGTGCCCAGCATTCAGTAAGTTGATTAAGAGCTGAAAGAGACCTTAGGGTTCAATTAGTTTAATATCCATATTTTATGGATGAGGGAACTGAGGCCTGGAGGGTTTAAAGGATTTCCCTAAAGTCATATAGACATTAAGCAGCTGTGCTGGAACTGGAACCCAAGCCCTGTTTCTCTGAATTCTATGTCCTCTCTCCTCTACCAGACTATCTTCTGGGGAAATGGGAATTTTTTTTAATGTTAAGTATTAATTAAGTTCGTGGAGTCATTTGAGGTTGTAAAACCTTCATGGAAGAAGAAATTCTAGATGAGTTCTAATTGGGTTGGATAGCTCCGTGTAATCCCACAAGATCCTCAGACTCTCTGCAGACTAATCAAGTTGGCCTGGTAGACTGTATCAAAAGGGCTGTCTCTTGAGAAGGCTAGAGTCTGGTCAAAAGAAGCAATCTGTGCTCACTCACTACAGGGAACAGTCAGGGACATCTGTGCTTATAGCAAGACTAGTCTTCCTGCCATAGTCTGCCTTGTATTTATAGGCAATGGATAACCAACCCAAAGCCCATAAATCCACACTACCTACATTTTTCAGTTGTGTCTGACTATGTGACCTCATTTGGGGTTTTCTTAGCAAAGCAACTGGAGTGGTTTGCCATTTCCGTCTCCAGTTCATTTTTTTTACAGATGAGGAAACTGAGGCAACCAGGGTTAAGCGACTTGCCAGGGGCCACACAGCTAGTAAGTGTCTGATGCCAGATTAGAACTCAGGAAGAGGAGCCACATAAAGCTCAGTGGAAGAAACAGGGTAGAGCGGCTTTTTGGCGAGTTCTCCTAGATGACATCTTAACAGGGCCTGAAAATCTCAAGAGGTGCTAAGAGGGGTAAATGCCCTTTAAGAGTTCTATGATAGGGGTAGCGAGGTGGTGCAGTGAATAGAGCACCGGTCCTGGAATCAGGAGATCCTGAGTTCAAATCTGGCCTCAGATACTTGACAATTTTAGCTGTGTGACCTTGGGCAAATCACTTAACTTCAATTGCCTTGCCTCCCCCCTTCAAAAAAAAAAAAAGAGTTCTGTGATAAAGAATAATATGAGAGGACACATGGTTTATTGCAGGGGTGGGGAACCTGCAGCCTCAAGGCCACAAGTGGCCCTCTAGGTTCCCAAGTACAGCCCTTTGACTGAATCCAAACTTCACAGAACAAATCCTTTTAGGTCTGGATTCAGTCAAGGGACATACTTAAGGACCTAGAAGGTCATATGTGGCCTCGAGGCTGCTGGTTCTCCACTCCTGGTTTAGTGCAATGGTGACCGATTCAATTAGAAAAGGGGGCCACATTTGGAAGCATATATTGACTTAGAAAGTCATGTATTCACATTATCTATGTTTTATTGTATCTTATTTGTTTTTGTTAAATATTTCCCAATAACATTTTATTCAGGTTCTGGCCACACTCAGGAGGAGTGTTGTGGGCTGCATGCCATGGAGTATGACATCTCTTGTGAGTGGGTCAGAACTAGCTGTGTGACCTTGGGAAAGTCACTTAACCCCCAGGCAACTCTCTAAGACTCTAAGCTATACAGCAGGCTTAGATCTGTATTAGTACTAGGAGTTACTTCATTAGGGAGTTTCCTACATCAATGGAATCATCCCTTTGGTCCAAGAGAATGGTCACAAACTGTGGTACCCTGCATACATTTCATAAACGATCAGCATGTAAAGAAACATTTGATGATGATGTAGTATCCACACCTGACATCCTTGTAATCTTTAACCCTCCCCAGTATTTATTATAATAATATAGGTAACATCAAGGCCAAAAAGGACCTAGACAAGGAAAAAGAAAGAGGCATAATTTGGTTTGAAATATATGATTTCATAGCAGAACGCCTGCTCGTTCCTCTATACCATCTTCCCTTTGTCGGCACAAGTTACATGTGCCCTAACTGGAACTCGGCCTCTTTTTGCTTTCATAAGTTTGAGACAGATCTCTGATACTGCTTATATTACTTTGGACGTTTAATTGGAAAGGAGTCTATGCCTTGAGGGATTGGCAAAGGCATGGCAGGAACAATGGAGTCAGAAATACGGTGATAAAATCATGGTAGGAGAAGGCACAGTCTTATTTCAAATTCCAGCTACTTTGGAGAGAACTAATTGCTGCTATGAGACAAATGTTCTTATCACCACTACCATCACTAGCAGCCTGAAATCTTTCCTCCAACTTCAAAGCCGAACCCCAGTCAAGCTTCACCGTGAGGCCCTGCCACATTAACAAATTCAAAGGAAGATGTCTTTTAATATAGCAGATACATGTTTACATCTTACTTTCAGTCATTTCTTTTTGAACCTACTACAAAAAAAGGGCAAAAAAATTGTTCGAAAGGCTTGACATACTCAGGTTAACACACCATTGTCTGGAAACATCTGAGTTGGAAAACCCAGCTAATGGCCCTTGAGATTCAGGCAACTCATTTCTGTAATTCACTGACTCCATAAAACAATGACTCCAGCAATCACTTTGGGCCTTAATGTTCCAAGAAATAACGCATAAGCAGCCCACTATCGACAAACCGTATTACAGGCAAGATAGAATGTCCTCATCAACTGTAAATTGCCAGAGCAGGAACTGAAAAGGGGGTTTCCTTCTTCAAAACAAGCTCTTCTGTCTGTCTCATCTTGAAAAAAAAAGTATGTATATAATTCAAAGTGAATGATAATTAAAGTCAGAAGTTTTCCTCAGTAAAGAGTAAATAAAAAAGTAAGATGCTGATACTCCTGATGTTATTCTTTATGCCAATATAATTGACATACTCCTCATTCATTCATTTACTTACTCATTCACTCAAAGGATTGTAACTCTCTAGAGCTGGAAGGGACTTCAGAGGCCATCAAGTCCAAGGCCCACATTTTACAGACAAGGAAACTGAGTCTCAAGGATATGATGTGACTTGCCCAGGGTCATATGGGTAATGTCAGAGGCAGGATTTGAACCCAGGGTGTCTAACTCCAGAGCCACTGCTCTTTCCACTGTTCCATACTGCATCCATGAAGCAAGCATTTATTAACTGTCTACTCTATGACAGGCACTATGACAGGCTCTAGGTATACTAAGACAGAAGCAAATAATGGCTAACATTTATATATCTTGAATTTGTAGAGTACTTTGAGATTTGCAAAGCACAATAACATGAATTATCTCATTTGGTCTTCACAACAACTGTGTGAGGTTAAGTGTAGTTATCCATATTTGAGGGCCAGATAGGTTAAGTGAGTTGCCCAAGGTTGTACAGCTGGTAAGGACTTAAGGTAGGATGTGAACTTGGGTCTTCCCAACTCCAATCCTTGCATTCTATCCACTACTATACCTACTGTCTCCCCCCAAACAACCCCTTCCCTCATGGAGCTTACATTCTATTAGGTGGGAAATAACATGGACAGAGAAAATTGAATATAAAATACAAATCCCCAAAAGTCTTATTCCAGTTTTAAATTACTGCAGCTGAAAATCAGTCTAAAAATTTTGGGACATACTATATATACAAAGTGATTTCCAGGTTAAAAGAGAGTCAGAAAGTCTAGATATAAATCTTGGCTTTACCATGAATTCGCTGAGAGACCCCGGGGCAAACTCCTTTCGCTTCTGGAAGCATTATTTTCTCCATAAAATGGATAATATCATCTGTCACCCAATATTGTGAAAATTAATGGGTGATATGGAAAACTTTTTGAATTACTATTCAATTAGACTGAGATCTTTTTTTTTTTTTATCACAGAGATGTGGCCATATTTCATTATACTTTGGCCAATTTTTTGTGGGTAACTAAGGTCCTGCTTTGTTATAATTTCCTGGATTTTAAATGGGAAGGTTATTACTTAGACACTTGAGGGAGTCATATGTTAAATATTAATATCATGAGATCAGCAGAGAAGAATGAGACCCGTTATGATATGGCTGGGACTAATAGTAGGGAAGATGAGGGTGGGTGGACAAATGTAAGGCAGATGAATCAGATAGCAAAGTTCAAATTCCTTTCTCTGCTATAGAGAGAGACCCTAAAAAGTATCATCTCTTCATTTTAATTTTTAATGTGTCTAGGAAAAGCTGTAATCACCCCCAAGGAACAGTGAAAGATACATGTTTTATTCATCATAAGCTCCTACGATATTACACAACAATGTAAATCAGACTCTTACAATCTTTCTTCCCCAAGAAAACTTCACAATAAAACATTTATACAGACCAATTCTTCCTTTCCTAGCTCTTTGAAGAACAATTGAAACCCTTCTTTAGTGTTTATTGGATGCTAGACCAATGCTCATGCCTCCTATAGCAGAGATTTGCTGAATTGGAGTCAGCTGCTAACTTTGACATTTTCTTTCACGCCTAAAATGTGTTCAGAAAAGGGCAGGACTGGGAGTGGCTAGGTGGCACAGTGAATAGAGCACCGGCCCTGGAGTCAGGAGGACCTGAGTTCAAATTCAGCCTCAGACACTTAACAGGTACTAGCTGTGTGACCTTGGGCAAGTCACTTAACCCCAAGTGCCCTGCCTTCCCCCCTCCAAAAAAGACAAAAACAAACAAACAGAAAAGGGAGAATGGGCGCACATAGGGACCACTGCTACGTCCCTCTAAACTCATCCTGGTTCTGCCATTAGTGATGTGACTTTGGGCAAACCATTTCCCTTTTCTGGACCAAAGATGAATTTCCTCATCTTTGAAATGAATGGGTCATGATTGATAAGGTCCATTCCAGCCTTAATATTCTTCAGATGCCTTAACAATGAAGATAATCAAGCAGCAGAAAGTGATTGTGGAAAGGGAGAATCTACCACCAAGAAGCATAGTGGAATCACAGATTTAGATTTGGAAGGAATAGACTAGATGCCATCAATTTGGACGTTTTTATTTGGAAGATAAGGAACTGATAGTCACCAATGTTAACAATTTCTTGAAGGATACATAAACATATACATATACAAATACATATATGCATACACACATATGCACATATACATTTACATACACCAGTATATACACATATACATACATGAATGTGTACACCACGTGGGAGAGAGACACAGAGAGGCAAGCATAGTAATAGCATACCACGGGTCCTCTGACTCCAAAATCAATGCTCTTTCCATTGAACCATACAGGCAAGTCTGGTATTCTTTCCTGCAGTGTCCATCTATCATTTTGTACAAATTTGTTCTCTAACTTGTTAAATTGGAAAACCAGCCAAAAGCTTAAGTGTAGGAATTTTCTTCTCAACCTCACTCTTGAAATTTCATTCAGATTGACTCTTTTCCTTACCTTGATTTTGTTTTCATTTATCCTCCCTTTCGTTTTCTGGGTATCCTCAGGTCTGATTATATTTTGGAGCTGGGTTACTATTTCTTCTCAGGTAAGGTTTTCTAAATGATTACCAGGTAGAAGACAAGATAGAGGGAAATAAAAAAGTGGGGGAGGCTGGGGAGAAAAATGGCATGGCATGTCAGGTCATCCTGGGTTTTGGAGACTGTGATTTGTTGTCCTTGACTACTGAACTCAGACATTGGATACCCACTCCTTATGGTGCCAGCTTTGCAATTGCCCTGTTGCTAATGCTCTACCAGAATTTGGGTGGATTCAACTCTCTACATCACAGTTGAATTCCTATGTCAAAGAACAGAAGCTTCCTGATTCTGAAGACTCTGTTCTTATGGTAATGGACAAGTTGCTGCCCCACCATTTCTAGCTTCTCTCATTTAACCTTGGAGCTGAGGCTGGACCTTCCATGCCTTGGTGGATGTGTGGGGAAGGATGAACATGGTTTGCTTAGAGCCACAGGAACTGGAACTACTTGATGGTGACATAGTGCCTTGGTACAACAATGTTCACTATTTTCAAGTAAAGTGTTCTTCTTTATTATGGCAAGAAAAAGTTAGATGATTTGTTTTTAACAGCAGCTGGATTTAATAAGAAGTTAAGAGATCGCCAGAGGTCAGGGCCACCAAATTCAGGTCCAAAGTCAACTCTTAGAAGTAAAAGGAAGGGGGTGTAGTCTCAAATTCTCCTAATGTACCTGTTAGTTATATTTGTAACAAAGCCATGATATAGACAGCTCAAGTGTTAATCCCATTTTACAGAGGAGGATGTAGGCTCATTTTGGCCTGGGCTCCAAAGCTAATAGGTAGCAGAGAAAGGATTCAAACTCAGATCTCTGGATTCTCCAGAATTCTTTCAATTACATGATAATGTTTAAATCTGCCTGCACCAGCTCATTCCACCTTTAAGCAGAACATACCCCTTGAACAGAGCCTTAAAAATCTCTTTTCTATTCAAACCTGTTCCCTTTGCTTACGGGTCATGGTTTTTAAGGTTATTTATTATTGCTTCCTCTCCCCCACCTCCTTTTTATTTATTATACAACACTGATGCCCCAGGAACCTCTAACATTTCACTGAACCACTAGAAAAGCTATGGATTCAAGCCTGAACTTCAAGTGCCCTCTTCCTGGCACTACCCACATTTAGTGCTTTTTTTTCTTTTTTGGAGGGAGGAAGGTAGGGCAATTAGGGTTAAGTGACTTGCACAAGATCACACAGCTAGTAAGTGTTAAGTGTCTCAGGTCCTCCTGACTTCAGGGCTGGTGCTCTATTCACTGTGCCACCTAGCTGCCCCCACACATTTAGTTCTTTTGCTGCAAATCTGCAAATTCCCAAAACTATGACCTCTCTCTCTCTCTCCAGATGTTTCTGCAACAGTGTCTGGAATACTCTGCCCAAGGTGCAGCTTATCTATGTTTCTAATATTATAAGAAATACAAATTACCAAAGCTGTTTGAGGGCAGTGTATTCAAAATTAGGCTCATTAAGCAGGGCTCTCCTCCTGGAGCTGGAAGGGACCACACGAGAAAACCAAAGCTCAGAGAGATTGTGATTTGTCCAAAGTCACACAGGTTTGTGTCAGAGACAATATCTGACCCCAGAGCCAATACTCTTGTACTGTCACTGTTGTTGTTCAGTCATTTCGGTGGTGTCCAATTCTTTGTGATCCCATTGGGGGTCTTCTTGGCAAAGTTACTAACTATAGTGGTTTGCCTTTTCCTTCTCCAGCCCATTTTACAGATGGGGAAACTGAGGCAAACTGGGGTAAAATGACTTGCCCAGGGTCACACAGCTGATACGTGTCTGAGGCCACATTTGAACTCAGTTCCTCCTGACTTCAGGTCTGGTGCTAGCTGCCCTAGCTGTAATAAGTCATAGAGGGTATCACTACCTCTTCATTCATCACTACTTTGGGGAGGAAAGTTTCCTCTTGCCCCCAGACCTGGAAATGACATTTTTTTTTCTTTGAATCATCAGATTCTTTCAAATAAACCCTCTTTTTATCCCCCATGCAATGTTTAACACGCGATTAAATTTCCACCTTGCTGAAAATGCTAAAAATAAAGCTCACATGTTCAGGCTACATGAAGCTTCTCCTTGGTAGGCTAGTGTTCTTTCCTCTTCCACGGAGTTGGCGGCCTTTCTACTGAGACCCAGTGGGCCCGAAAGCTGATAAGCAGCTGACTAAATGAGTTTTTTAACTGCCAGAGCCCCGAGAAATGAAGTCCTATTTCAGTTGCTTCAGTCTTTCTCCCAGCATTTTCTCCAGCCCTTAGCACCCTTACCGAGGTCCAGATAACAGCATAAACAAAGAGGCTCCACTTAAAAATAGAACATGGCAATGTCACATCTTAGGGTTTTATGATGATGAATTTTAAAGATGCCCCGGATGCTTCCTGGGGTGGCTTCTTCTAATTTACTTCTCAGATACAAGGAATACATTTGAGAAATGTTCTTTTGATGTTCTCCCCATGAATAGCAAACACTTTTCCTTTATTGATTGGAAAGGGCATTTTTTTTTGGTAATCTTAAGTGTTTCTGTTTGTTTATTTGAAGTTAATCTGTAAACCATCTTCCTGTTTAAATGTGCTGTCAATTTAAGTAAAGGAGCTGGCGCTGGGTGTGTTTGTGTCTGGGCTGGGAGCTAACCTTGCAAAGAACCTTGCAAGATCAGGGGGGCTTATCATCACCACCATCATGACCACTGTCACTGTGACTCTTACCATCATCATCCCTATCACAGCTAGTATTATATAGTGTATTTAAGGTTTGCAAAGTACTTTACAAACATTACCTCATTTTATCCTCACAACTACCCTGAAAAGGAAGTGCTATTATTATCCTCACTTTACAGAGGATGAAACCAAGACGGACAAAAGTTGGTGACTTGCCCAGGGTCATATGGCCAGTAAGTGTCAGAAGCAGGATTTGAACTGACATCTTCCTAAATCTGGGCATCTAAGTGGATGCAGTGGATAGAGCACCGGGATAGGAATCAGGAAGATCTGAATTCAAATCCATCCTCAGACAATAGCAACATTACCCTGGGCAAGTCATTTAATCTCACTTTGTCTCAGCTTTCTCCTCTGTAAAATGAGCTAGAGAAGGAAATGTCAAACTACTTCTGTATCTCTTCCAAGAAAACCCCAAACAGGGTCATGAAGAGTCAGACGTGACTGAAACGACTAAACAACTTCCTAAATCTGTGTTGAACACTCCACCTACTACGCCACCTCATAGATTTATAGCTGAAAAGGATCTTAAAGATCTAGTCCAAACATTTTACAGATGAGAAAACAAGGCCCAAAGAGATTAAATGACTTGTCCAAGCTTACACAGGTCATATACATAGTAAATCCCAAATTCGAACCCAGGTCTTTTGACTTGGGCTCCTTCATGAGACAAACTGCATGAAGTCCTCTAAGGAAAGTGGTCCACCTTTTCTAATTCAGACTCCCCTCTCTTAATAAGACAGATATGTTTCCACAAACTTGGGCTTACACTGAATTTTTAAAAACAAATTCTAATTCCTCCATTAACCTGCATTTTGGATTATCTTCAATTGGCAGAAGTTTCCAACACTTAAAAGTTTCCCTGGCTCCTAAGATTCCTTGTTAAGCAATTAATTATCTGTTAACAAACACTTAAATGTACCTGGAGAGTTCCATATTTAAAAGTTCCTCCAGAAAGGCAAAAACTTAGTCACCTTTTTCATTTTTAAAAATTTGACTTGATAGAAAAATCTTCCACAACACCAATGATTGCACCCTAATTTTATGTAGTTTGTAAATTCAGGTTTTTCTATAGCCTTTGCTTAACAGGGAAAGTCTGAATAGCTTCCTTCCCAGCTTTTGCCTCTGCCACTCTCTGTCTCCCACACTCCTCTCAGGCAGCAGGATGACATATGACTGAGTGTTATTTCATTATTCATGAGATACTTTTTTCTGGAATAAACTTGAGGACTGAAGGCAGAACTAACCCTGTGAACCTTCTAAATAGTGGAGAGAATAATTCATGAAGAATGAAAATGGAAGCAAGATGAGCCATCTGAGGCCTTGGCAAAGTGAGCACACCATTGGGATTCCCTCGGCAATCCTAAGGAAGGCAGGCAGCTTTGACTGGAGCACCAACCTGACTTTGTCATTGGACTTTAAGAGCACTTGTATCTTGGGAGCCATGCTGTTCCATCCACGTGTGTGTGTATGAGACGGCTTAGTGATGGATACTTTGGCAATGAGTCATGCTAGCCATCAAGAACATCGCATCAGTTCTCTGGAAAGTCTGCATGAGAGCTGAGGAGGGTCCTCCAGTCTGAGGGATAGTAAGGGGAGGTGGGTGGTTTTATTCCATCATATACTGAGCTTTCAGGCAGGGTCAGGGAGCTATTTTTAAGTGGCCCAGGTTGGACTACCTCAGAGCCCCTGGACTAATATCTCAAACTCTAAACACCCATTTGGGGATTAAAGAAAAATACAAAGCATTTCTGTATCCCTACTAAGTATGTGCCTTTGACACTCCATCAGCCTCCTTTCGTTAGATCTGGAAGAAAATCTGATCATGTAAGGATCTAAGCTAAACTGAAAAGAAGTGATATGCTTGTAAAAGTTCTAGTTCTAAACCTTAGTCTTGGGTATCTCACCATGTTCCCAGGTATTCTAGTTCTTTTCCTAGTACCCATCGAAAGGGACCCTACCTATTTTTGGTTCCAATATTTTTTGTTTTCAAGAGTTTCATCACCTTCTTTGATCTATAAACTTCAGCTAGAACGCATGGTGCCTTGTGGTTCTATATTCTGCTTGGCATTTGAGTATAGAATATCTGTTATATCTGATTCCTAGTCCCTGTCGCAGTCTTCTGTGAATGTCCCCAGAACTGGACACTACTTTTTTGAAGAAAGTATCTCTTATGTGCTGCCTGGAGGTAGGGGGACTGACCAGTGATGTTCCAGTCCCTGCAGCATGTTTGGATTTATATGGTGGGTTATCTGGATCATTCCTGACTGGTTCCAATCCAACACATAGAACTTTGGAAGCCTATTTGCAACCATGCATAACTGAGGGGGAGGTATTGTGTGAAGTGTTAAACTGAAACTGAGTTTGAGTACAAAGGTATGACCTGGTGGTCTTCTCTCTTTTCCTTCCTGAAGGGGTGGAGGGTAGGGGAGAATCAACGAGGCAGAAATGCTGTGGTTTGCCAAATGGAAAGAAAAGCAACTATTCTATCTCCCAGCTGGCTGACTGGGAGTGCCCAGGCAAGTTTGAGATCTACATTAGCCATCATCCAAGGTCTTACTTGGCAACAAAGTTGGAAGCAGAGTCCGTTAGAGGTGATAGCAGTGGCTGCTGAGTGTTAGTGGATGAAGACTGAGGAAAGTGCATGTGGAAAGGTGGTTATCTAAGGATGATGGTGGCTTCCAGAGGCATGGCCTTTGAAGACAGAAGTGCACATTATGGACTCTAAGAGAGGCACTAATTCTCAGAGCTCAGCAGAGAGCTATGAATGAAGGGGGGGAGAGGACTCTCAAGGCAAGGAATCTTGAGATATCCCTGAGCCCTACATGTTCTCTGCATGTGTCCCTGACTACATTTGTATTTTAAATTTGACCCCACTCTCTCAAGGCATCTTGAGTGTGGTGAGGGAGAGGGAGTCCCAATTTGGGGGGTATTGTTTTATACAATTTGTTCTTCTATATCTTCTTGGTAAATCTTATTTGTAAAAGCTAATGGAGTTTAACATATTGATTTTAATGGGCAACACACCAGTGGGGGCTTAGAAAAGTTATAGTGTTAGATTTCTCACTCTCTCAGGGTTGCCCCTAAAACCTTAGGGAGATAAGTTAGTCACCCTCTTGCAACTCAACCTGCCAGTATAAGTGAGATTTGGGAGAGTAAACATGTTCAGGGTGAGGATGGGATGCTATACTTTAACACTCATGCTGATTCTCCTATCTGGCTGTATTGGAATGAGTTCCTTTGTCTGTTACACAATTCCAGACTCATTATTAATCAAAAGTCTTCTAAATGTCTAGTGTTTCTTTTTACTACTCCACTCATATTACTAAGTATCTAATTCACAATTTTCCCAACTCCCTGAAAAAATTCAAAAGAGGTAGAAGTACTGTTCCTCAATTATATTTTAAAATAATTCATCCTAATAATTCATCCTAATAATCACGAGACTCTACCTTTGGATCTCAGGACTTTTATGAAGCTCTGATACTCAAATCTATAGATTTTTGTCTCTTTACTGTTTACAAAAGAAAATTAATTTTCTTAAAGTACTGATTCCCTTCCCCTTATCCTCTCTCCTCATTTTGAATATGTTTAAAACTGAGATACTGATACACATGAATATCAACACTGCCATTTGTGACAGAACCTCACCAAAATTTCTAAAGATCTGAAATAGGACAGATGAAAGTAGAACGTGAATCCTTTCCATTATCTTTCTCAAAGGTAACAGGATAAACTCTATTGCTAGATTAAAAAGGCAGAACAATTGGGACAGATTTTCTGATAACTCCTTATTTTGGGGGGACCAAGAACAGGGAGAAAGATTTATATTGAAGTGGGAGAGGAAGTCATGGATACATCCCTGATTTGCTGAATTTTCCCTTCAGAAATCTGAGATCATGATCTGGGTTTGGGAATCTGTAAACATTGCCTCCACTTTCTGCTTCCCCAGTCTCTATCTCTTTGCTCTCTTCAGGTTGAAGCACAGAAAGTGATTCTTTGGCTCCTAAGGAATTTTCAAACTTGGAGTTTGTGATGCATAACAGGCTTGTAGCTGCTCAGATCTGATGCTTAACAAGCTATGCCAGAAGGAATTTCTATTTCCAGAATTCCCAGAGAGGCTATAGTGTCAGATTCGCCAATACACTGCTGGTCTCTGGACCAGCATGAAATGAGTATCTTTGAATTCTTTACCTGAAAGAATAACTCTTTTTCTCTTTTTCCTCTAGTTTTTCCTCCCCTCTTCCTCTCTCCCCCCTTCTCCCATACGGACTGTCAGTGGAAACAAAGAACAATTGTCAACTTTTCCCTTTTATTTTTCAAACCAATATTTTCCCCACCTATATATCTCTATAAGACAAATATCTCCTTAATGCAGAAAAAATGCCAAACAGATACTCTTAGCGCATCATATACTTAGTGATGGAGCAGGGAACTTAAGTCCAGGATTCTTAGGATCCCATACTGGCAAAAGTTAGCTACTATTTCTTTGGACAAAGCAAAATTTAATGTCAGTGGAATGAAAGGTTCAAATAATACAATTGTGGGATTTAGATTTAGAAGGGACCTTAGTTCAACTCTCTCATTTTAAATATAAGGAATAAAAGAGGGAAAAAGAAAAAGAAAAGGGAATACTTTTGGCAGAAAAGAAAAACCTTGGACCAGAGAACAATAAAGAAATTAGCAGGATCCAGAGATATGGAAAATTATACCTGCTATAAGGTGATTGGGGCAGCTAGGTGGCACAGTCAATACGTGCCATGCTTGGTCTCAGGAAGACTCATCTTCCTGAGTTCAAACCTGGCCTCAGACACTTATTAGCTATGTGACCCTGGGCAAGTCACTTAACCCTGCTTGCCTCAATTCCTCATCTGTAAAATGAGCTGGAGAAGGAAATGGCAAACCACTCCAGTATCTTTGTCAAGAAAACCCCAAATGAGGTCACAGAGTTGTACAGGACTGAAAAATGACTGAACAACAACAAGGTCCTTTTCAGTTCCTAGTCTAATGTATTATGATTCTAAGGGGAAAATATGGTGAGTAGGCCAAAGAGAAGAGCTAAAGTACTAGTGGAGTGAGACCAGGCATAACAACGATCAGAAAGCTATAGAAATTTTGAAACAGAAACTCTGCCTTCTCGGCAGAGTGCTGGACTTGGGGTCAATGATTCCTAAGCTCAAACCCTACCTCTTTTTTTTGTTGCTTTTTTTTTTTAGAGGACAGGGCAATTGGTATTAAGTGACTTGCCCAAGGTCACACAGCTAGTAAGTGTTAAGTGTCTGAGGCCGGATTTGAACTCAGGTCCTCCCTACTCAAGGGCCAGTGCCCTATTCACTGTCCCTCAAACCCTACCTCAGTCAAGCACAACTGTGTGACTGTTGGTAAGTCACTTAAACTCTCTTGCCTCAGTTTCCTCATCCGCGAAAGGGGATAATAATAGCACCTAACGTTCAAGATTGTTATAAAGATCAAGTGAGATAATTGTACAATGTCTGGCACATAATAAATATATTAGTATATAAATGTTATATAAAATAAATTATATGATATTATTTAAAAAGCTACATAAATGCTAGCTGCTGTTTGTTGCTATTGGAATCAAATATGCACATTAAAGACTTTGCAAACCCTAGAGTGCTATATAAATGTTAGTCATCATCCCATGAAGTAGTATCATTAAAAAAAAGCTCTTTGTTTTACTGGAAGTTGGGCAGGATATGTTTCTAGAAGGTGGTAATAGAGGTTTCCTTCTGAGCTTTGGATGAACTGTCTTAATCTTTATTTAATTTAACCTGTAACTTATATGTGACTTTCCTTGCTTTGTGTCCTTGTAGCACCAACACAATATTCACAGTGCCTGCAGCTGCTATGAATATGCCAATGTAAATTTGAAAACATTAGTAAAGGGACAATAACCTCCGGATCTTTTTGAGAAGGAGGTTAAAAGGAGGCAGGATTCAAATATTGCCTCTGTGGCTTACTTGCTATGTGACTATGTGTAATTTTTTTAAAAAATAAATTAATTAATTTATATATTTTCTTGTTTACATCATTCATTTC
>CM053591.1:68353196-68385092 GCA_028646515.1 Pseudochirops corinnae
TTCACTATAAATTATCCCTCACGTGCACAAGGTAGGTGTTTATAATAAATGTTTGTCAAATAAATGAATAAATGCCCTCTCCTTACTTTTCTAGCTCGCTTACCATAATTTTTCTTCTCTAGCCTGGGTCACCTTAGCTTGCTTATAGGAGAGAACACAGACATATTCCTTTGCCAGTAACTGATAACAACACAAACCCTTTCCTTTTAGGTGTTTTAAAAGATTTATTTTTAAGTACTACAGAGAAACACATAGGAAGATAATATCAAATCAATGATGAAAGTCATAAGCTATTACAGAGGTGTCACGGGCCAGGCTTGACTCAGACCAGCCTGGTAGCTCAGTTTTGATGGTAGAATGAAATGAGACACTTAGACTAGATCAAACGTTTTAAAATGAGGTTTCCTTAGCCATAGAAGGGAAAGGATACAATACTGACTCAGGAAGACACTATCTGTCTCCACAGAGAAATGTGTGCTCAGAGCTATTAGGGACTGCCATGGCAGAAAGATATGCATAAAGTCTCAAGAATACTGACTCCATACAGGCTTTTATGCCCTTAGGGAAGCTGGGTCAATGACTCAAGCCTGAGACCCCTGGGACAAATAAATCTCTAGGATGCTTTCAATACCTTTTAAAGAAAAAACTGCCCTAGTCTGTGTGGAGTAGGACACTAAGAAAAGCTTTCCCAATCCACATGGCAAGGTCCTAAGAAATATTGTTCCACAGGGAGCATTTTCAGCCATTCTCCATCTTCTAAACTGCATTAGAGGAAATATAGTTTTAGCTCTTTCTTTGTTTCTCTTTCTTTTGCCTCCTTACTTTGATGAGATCTTTTTTAGTTAATTAGCTGGATCTTGCATGGGTTAAATGTCAGAATCATGCAGGGGAAGAATGTTGGATTTTTTGTCAAAGTATGGTTCCAATACTGGCTCTTACCATCTATGTGACACTAGACAATTCACGTAATCTCTCTGACCTCAGTCCTCCATCTATAAAGTGAGGGTCTTGGACCAGTTCTAAATCTTTTGTCCTATGATCCTGTTATTTGGATTCATAGGCTAAGGATCCTTTCAGGAATCTGCTTCCCTTAGTCCTCAACTCAATCCAATTAAACCCAAGCATTTATTAAATACCTACAATGGTTGGATTTAGGGGAAGGATTACAAAATTTGGAAAAGACATAATCTCTGCCCTCAAGGGCCACTGTCAAGAAAAGTCAGCATGGTATAGGGGAGAGATCACTCCATTTGGAGTCAGAGAATCTAGGTTTTAATTTTGATTCTCCTGCTTATTACCTATGTGACCATTGGTGATTGACTTAACCTCTCTGGACCTCAGTTTCCTTATCTGTAACATAAGGGAAGTGAACCCAATGTCCTTCTGATGAGGTGTAGGCTCTGGGAACCCCCTTGAGCTCTCTTTGAATCTTTGAGGTACAGGCTCTGGGAGCCCCCTTGAGCTCTTCTTGAATCTTCTCTAGGGAAGGCATTTGCCTAAGGTTATGGGCCTTAAGTTGTGTCTCTGCCCAAGTCTTTAGCCCTTCTTTGTTCCAATAGTTTACCACCCTTAATGCTCCCGTTCCCACCTTTGAACTGGCCTGGCCATTGTCTGTGGTCTCCAGGTAGCCTCCAGCAACTTCCCACCCTTAATGATGACCTCATCTTGACTCCTGAAGACCCTCCCTAAATTTATTACTGGAGTCTGACTTCATCTGATTCCTCCTGAAGACCCTCCTCTAGACCACTCCTAGATTCCTCCCACTACCTTTCTGTCTATAGAATCCCATCACCCCTCCATGTTGTGAAAGTGCCATAGCATAGACTGGCTCCTTAAGAGTCTACCCAATAAGGGAACTTTTAACGAACTTTCAACAAACTTTACTTTTCTTTGGCTGAGAAGACTTGAGTGGAATTCTTTCCGCAGTACCTGGCATGTTGGTATTTTGGGGTCTCAGGCAACCTAAATCCTCTTTGTGGGAAACTTCTTCACTTCCACCCTAAATCTATTATCCTATGGCAATCAGTTAAGTAGAGAGATATGACATTCACCTTATGCTACAAAATAATAATATCACAAGAGAGGTAGGAACAAAACACTGTGAAGTCTAGGGTACTAGACCTGGGGAGGTCAGAAAAAGCTTTCTGAAAAAGGTAACATTTGAGTTGGGCTTTGAAAGATCAGTAAGTATTACATAGTTAGAGGGGTGGGATAGGCATTCCAGGTAAAGTGGACTTGGTGAAGAAAGGAATTGAAGAAAAGGAAGTTCAGGGTTTGGACTGACTATAGCAATTAGTACTCTGGCTGGAAGACAGGACATGGGAGTAGGAATAAGTAAGGCAATAAAAGTAGACTGGTGCCACATCAATTAATCAATTAGCATTTATTCAGCACTTACTAAGGCATCATGCTAAGCAGTAGTGATACAAAGCAAGGCAAAAATGCAAAAATAATACCTGTCCTCAAGGAGCTTACATTCTATTGGAGGAAATAACATGTAAATAAATATAATGTATGTAGCAATCTGGTTTATGTATACAGATAGGTGTACATACCCACACGTACACACACACACACAGTAGAAGGAAAGTAAATTTAGCTATATTAGATAGTCCTCAGGAATTGTAGTTTGGGGAAGGGTGTGGAGGAGGGAGAGATACTTGGCTGGCCAGAGTTTGTTACTGTTCATATGAGTAACAATTTCTCTACAAGAGCATGGAAGATCACAGAGGAAGGGAGGGATGGCTAGAAGTAAAAGGCTGCCATATGCAAGCATATGTGGGATTGCCTATTCTTTCCCTACCTTCAAAGGGCTTAAATGAACAACTTCTCTCAAGTCTAAAGGCTTTCTTCTATCCATATGACCTCATGGCATTTCTTCTGATACAGCCTTGTCTTTCATGCTTACTCTAGAGAAACTGCCAAGCTGGGGAGTGTGGAGTTTCCTCTGTGGGCAATCTGAATTGTTGAAGGATTTTGAGCAAAGAAATAAAACTAGACCCTTGCATAAGGAAGAGAAATCTGGGACACATGTAAAGGGTGACTTCAAGGTAGGAGAGGAGAGTTCAGGCAGATGGTAGTGAGGGCTGGCATGCGAGTGGTGACAGAATGAATAGAAGGGGAGAGGAAGGATGCAGGAAATATCATGAAAGTAGACTTGAGATTGACTTTGATAACTGCTTGAATATGAAAAATGGGGCAAAGATAACATCTACCCTCCAGGAAGACAAGATTAGGCAAATAGAGGTATACTAATATTAAAGTTAGCAGGACAGGCAGATTGGTACTCACTGGTCAGAGGATTTTGGTTCAAATCCTCTCCCTTCTACTTCTGACCACTCCACTTTGACTTCTAATTACTACTTGTGGAATCTTGGGCAAATCACCTAATCTCCTTAGACTTCAGATTCCATATCTATAAAATGAGATGGGGGTAGTTAGGTGGTGATATGGATAGAGCATCTGACCCCTGGAATCAGGAAGATCCAAGTTCAAAGCTAGCCTTAGACATTTACTCTCTGTGTGACCTTGGACAAGTCATCTAACCCTGTTTGCCTCAGTTTCTTCATCTGTAAAGTGAATTCGAGAAAGAAATGACAAACCACTCCAAACCACAGGAAAGCCCCAAATGGGGCCATAAAGAGTCAGATATGATTGAAAAATGAATAACAAGTTAGGGCCCATGTGAGTTTAGTCACCATACACTTATAGTGGATAAAGTCAACTTGATTTGTACTCTTCCTAGTGATACTCAAAAGCCCAGAAGGAAGAGTGGAGAAATCAGATGGTAGGTCTCCAGTTGGAGAGATGAGCAGGTTGGGCATTATGAAAGATATGTGGGTATTACAGCTGAAGGTGAAATATTCTAGATGGGAGCGTGGTTTATGGATTTAGGGCTAAGAGTGAAACCAAAGTAGGGGAGATAGACTAGAAGAATAAGGAAGGGTCAAAGATAAGATATAATGATAAGGGTGAGTAGCAGAATTAGTGGGAGGTATGATAGCACAGGAAGCTGTAGTCAGAGAGTAGAATTTCAGAGTTCAAGTTCTTGGACTTGGTACCATTTTGTGATGTGGTGACATATGATATACTACCATGCTAATAATGCAGGGATGAATTTGGCTTGAAGAAGAGGTTGATGGAATTGAAGATGTTAAATTTATAGTTGGAGCATTAGAGGAGTCATCAGCAAGAATATTAAAGTACTTTGCATAACCTCATTATTAAAGGTCATACCATAAAAAAAAAAAATTACAACAGAACTCTATGGCTGGGGAGTGATTGAACCAAATAAGGGACAGAGGTAGTTTCCAAAAATAAACATAAAATTTCAGTCATAAGAAAGTAAAGTTTTGTTAATTGGTTGATATTGTCCTAATTCGGATATTCCACAAACAAAATCAATGCAACTAGGACAAGAAGGGAAATGGTCAAATGGGAAAAATGAAATAACACACGAAATCTTTCTAAAGATATATTGGCAACAAACAGAAATACAGAAGACCAAAAACCATCCCCCAATAGATGTGTTCAAAGGATATTAATAAAGAATTCTAACAACCTTCTCAAACAATGCTCCAAATCATAAATAACATGATAAATGCATATTAAACAACTCTAAGGTTTTGCCTCACACCTAGCAGATTGGCAGTAATGATAAAAGAGGAACATTGTCAATAATGGAGGGATTGTGGAAAGATAGATACACTAATTGTTGGTAGAGTTGTGAATTGGTCCAACCATTTGGAAAGCAATTTGAAGAAAGTGATAAAAATGTCTATTCCTCCGCTCCTAAGCTATTAGAAGATCAGTGATGGAAAGAAAAGTCCCAAATCCTCTGGGCATTTATAAAAACACTTTTTTTGTAGGAGTAAAGGACTGGAAGCAAAATAGAGGCCAATTGATTGAGGAATGGTTATGGTACAAGAATGTAATGGAATAATAATATGTTATGAAAAACAATTTTTATGATGAATACAGAGAAATATAGGAAGACATATTAAATGATACAAAGTAAAGTAAGCAGAACCAGACAAACAGTACACACGATGACAAAAATACAAATGGAAAGAACACTAGAACAATTGAAACAAACTGTGGTATATGATTGTGATGAAATATTACTGTGCAGTAAGAAATGATGAGCTTGATGATCTTAGAAAAACATGGATAGACTTGCATGAAATGAAGACCAAAATGAGCTGAACCAAGAGAACAGTATACAGTAATAACAATATTGTATTAAGGACAACTTTGAGTGAATAAGTCATTTTGACTGTTACAAATACCCAAATTAACTACAAGGGACTTACAAATGAAGACACTATCTGCATCCAGAGAAACTGAATGCTGTGAAATTATGATTATACTTGGCCCCAAAGAAGAGATATGAGAATGCACATCACTCCCTTCTTGGTAGAGGTAGAGAATAGTGGATGTGGAACAGTACAGATAATGTCAGGCTTGTTCCATATGATAGTTTTGCTGAACTGTTTTGTTTTTTGTTATAAGAGATAGATTTCTGGGAGGGGGAGACGACACTGAGAACTATAAGAAATATAAAAAACAGAAAGTTATCAATGAGAATTTATTAAAAAAAAAACACCCTAAAGTCTTCAAGGATAAGGGTAAGGGGTAGGGTGGAGAGGAAAACCTTGACTACAATGCTAATTAAGGAAGCTAGAAATCTACAAAGTCAGTACAAGATCACAGTCAGCATAGGGACAAGGTTCTGGCACGTTGTATGGATTTGATGTGGCATACCCAGCCATTTTACTTTATTTGCTCAACAACTATTCCATTTCCTGTTGTCCTTTGTTACTACAAAAAGTGTTGCTATGAATATTTTTGTGTATATATAGGAATTTTCTTTCTTTCAACTCCTTGGGTTATAGACATTTTAGTCACTTTTTCCCCATGTAATTTCATTCCCCGGTCCCACAATAGTTGGACCAATTGTACCCACCAGTACTGTGTCAGTGTCTCTGCATTACTGCATACATGCCTATCTAAATTTGACAATTTCCATCTTTTGTCATCTTTGCCAAGTTGCTAGATGTGAAGTGAAAATAGTTTAGTTTAAAATAAACCTCAGAAAGCCAGAGGGGAAGATGTAGACACAAAACTGTAGGGATGGCTAGCTGTTGTGGGATTCTATAAAACCAGAACTTTAAAATCTTCTAGTATATTCATCAGAGACAAGCTATAATAATAACACTTTCAAATCTTAGCTCTGTTTTATTTATACCAGAGATCTCAAGACCAAAGCTACAAATCTCAGAATATCTAGTGTCAGCGTATAACTTCACAGTAGTTGTGAGCACTCCTATAATTCCAGCAGCACATTTCAAAAATGTTGCAAATCTAGTATTCATAGTTCCTTCTTATTTTACCCACAAATATTGCATGGATGCCCTGACAAACCGAAAATTGTGTCAAATATGGTCCAGAATATAGTTCCATTGCCTTGTCTATGGAGGTTGAAAAAACATACATGACCCATAATTTGACTGATACGGTTTATGGAAATACATAATGTCTCCCTTACATCTCTTCCAAGAGTTACATGAACTTGGATTCTTTTGGTTTTAGTAATAATGCACCTTGGCATGTGATACTCAAAAGTTCTTTTTCTCAGAGATTTCATAAGGAAGCCTTTTAAGACTCCTTAAATTAATTTGGAAACTTTAAGATCACAAATTAAAATCAACATCTCAATTATATTCAAATATTTTTTTTCTAAAGAAGGTGTTTACTATTCCATGAAAGGGGTCTCATTACAAATAACATTTAAAAATTACTATTTGTAACTTGTCTGGCAAAATAAACTTTTATCACTTTGTTGTGTGTGTGTTTATGATAAATCTCTTCTAGGTTACTCTTTTTCTTGATTAGATATATATGTATTCCAGTCTTGCTCACCCCTCTACATGGGGTTTAAAAATTAAAAAAAAAAAGTTAACTATCCATCTAAAACATATACAATTTTTTCCATCACTTATTTTCAAAATTCCATGGCAATTTCAATACTGCTACCCAAATTATTCACATGATGTTTCTACATTTCCTCCAAAATCCCCAGTCCATGGCAGATGCATCTACAGTTTCACCGTAGAAAATAAAAAATTCAATGTGAACTACTCTTAAATACTTAAAATTTATGTTATAAATTATTATTATAAAATAAAAATACTTAAATTCTTAACTTTATCAATAGTAATCATCCAATTATGATAGAAATTTTAATTTCATCAATTATAAAATGTCATATTTGGGTCATATCAACATTCAATTTCTATCCTACAATAGTTTGAAGTTTGATCTACTTATCCACATAGGTAAAACAAAGTGGATGAAGAATGTCTATTGTGTAAACTATGATACACAGTTGGACAGACAACTCATAGAATTTGTCTATAAGTATACATGTCTTGGATAGATGCTGTAAATAGACAATGATTTGGTTTGAGAGCAGAGCTGAGGAACCTTAGGTGCAACCTTCTGACTGAGTCCAAGTTTTACAGAACAAATCCTTTTAATAAGGGGATTTGTTCTGTGAAGTTTGGATTCAGTCAAAGGACTGTACTTGAGGACCTAGGGGCCACACGTGGCCTTAAGGCTGCAGATTTCCCTGATCTAGAGTTTAGCAGCAGGAGGAGAGAGGGCTAGATTGCTGTGGGAGCTTGCAAATATCTTTTGATGACCTCAAGTGTGCCTGAAACAGAGGCTCACCTTTTCAATATTAATATTCTCCCAGTCATGTATACTCAAGTGCTGTGGTTAGTATGCTATGACTTGTGTCTCAAGTTACATGGCCGACTAACTACAATCTCCAAAGACTTAAAGTTGAGGAGGAACCAAAGGGCAATGAAAACCCACATGAGGGGCTGTTACACAGTACAAAAAGGAGTTACTAAGTAGGAGCAGCACAAAGGATATCACCAAGAGACCCTATAATTGAAGAAATAAAATGGTGAGTCACATGGTTAGAATTTCATTGGAATCTTTAAGATTTCAGGCAAACTTAGCACATAGGGTGCATCTTCTGTGTATACCTTAGGAGATGATACAGACAAGAGTGATAGGATTGAGAGACACGGATGAGATAAGATGTGCTTTGTTAAGGGGAGTTATTTTTATCTACAAGATTACAGATCCATTTGAATTGAGTAAAATTTGCAATTCACCAAACTGTTTCACATAAGATCATTCTTGTGAATGAATTTTAATTAATATAATAAAAAAGACAAATACCACTTTCAAGTGAAAAAAAAAAGGTTAAAAGGTGTTAGGGTTTTAGCTGTTCTTTGAGTCCCTCTGTGAAAAGGGATTCTTCACACAAAACTTGTGTATTGATGAGTTAACAAAATAGTTATAAAAATTTGTGTAATCGCCCTCTATACATCCTATGCTGAAATATCTTCCTGTGTTAAACATTTGTTGTTGTTTGGTCCTATGAGGAAACTGAGTCCTAGAGATATTAAGTGATCTGCCCCAGGTTACAAAGGCGGTAGCAGTTTTGACTATTATAAATACCCCAATTAACTACAAAAGACATATAAAAGGAAGAGCATCCAGAGCAACTGAATATTGTGAAATTATGATTAAAATTGGTCCCAAAGAAGAGATATGAGAATGTACCTTACTCCCTTCTTGGTAGAGGTAGTAATTGTTAAATTATTAATATTAAATATGAATTAATTAACATTAAAATCACTTAACTTTCCTAGGACTCAATTTCCTCATCTGTGAAGGGTTTGGACTCTTGAGGGACTTTGGGCCCCACCAATCAAATGTACAGGACAATAATCAAGCTATCACCTATTGGCGCAGTGCTGAATCAATCCACCCTTCTCTGAAGCTAAAGGTTTTTTTTGTTTGTTTGTTTTTGTTTCAGAAAGGGCTGAATAGAAAAATACTAGCAGGAATCTCCTGATTGTTATTTTTTTTTCTTTTCAATTTTTCAGAATTTATTTTTAGTTTTCAACATTCATTTCCACAAGATTTTTGAGTCCCAAATTTTCTCCTCTATCCCACCCCAAGATGGAAAGCATACTGATTACTCCTTCCCCAAGTCTGCACTCTCAAATATACCTCCCTATCCTTCCCTTTACCACTTTCCCCTTACTTTCTTGTAGCACAAGATGGTTTCTATACCCCCTTGCCTTTATATCTTGTTTCCAGGTTGCATGTAACAACAATTTTTTAACATTTGTTTTTAAAACTTCCAGATTCTCTCCCTTCATCCCTCCTCATCCACCCCCACTGGGAAGACAAGCAATTCAATATAAGTTATACATGTGTAGTTATGCAAAACATTTCCATAGTAATCATGTTGTGAAAGACTATTGTTCCCTCCATCCTACCCCACCCTCCCATTTACTGTATTTTCTCCTTTGACCTTATCCGTTTTCAAGTGTTTGCTTCTGACTATTCCTTTCCCAATCTGCCCTCCATTCTATCATCCCCCCCTCTTATCCCCTTTCCCCCTACTTTCCTGTAGGGTAAGATACCCAATTGAGTGTGTATGTTATTCCCTCCTTAAGCCAAATCCAGTGAGAGTAAAGTTGACTCATTTCCATTCACCTCCCTTCACTTCACCTCCATTGTAACAGCTTTCTCTCACCTCTTTTAAGTGAGATAATTTACCCTATTCTATCTCTCCTTTTCTCCTTCTCCCAATATATTCCTCTCTTACCTCACTATCATTTCTTTATACAGCTTTGTAAAAGATTCCTTCTATGACCTTTGGCCTGAAGTCTTATGTAAATAGTTGTATAAGATTCTTCATTGGTGGAGATTGATTGTTCATGCCCCACACCTGTGTGATGGGCAGCATTGGGAAGAACTTGAGAGAAGAGAGATCCTGGTCCTCAGGCTTGCAGCTTTGAGAAACAAGACATAGGCACACTGAGGTCCTTGAGTGACAGAAAGATTCTGCGACTTCCCTCACACAGGTAGGGAACATTGAATAATCAAGCTCCACTAATGAGGGAAGTCTTATGTGAAGGACTTTGAGAGAAGGAGACAGGCCTGGGAGAAACTTGAGACTATTCTTGTCTCTGGGAAGGGGCTCTAGGAACTGAGAGATGCTAATTCTTGTGAAACAGAAACTTAAGCTGGAAACCAAAATGAAAGACAGGAATACATGACAGTCATAGGACCATAGATTTAGGACTAGAAGAGACTTTATTGTTTATGTTGGGTAGTTTTAGTTGTGTCTAACTCTTCATGACCCTCCTTGGGGTTTTCTTGACAGAGATACTGGAGTGATTTGCCATTTCCTTCTCCAGATCACTTTACCAATGAGGAAACTGAGGCATATGGGGCTAAGTGACTTGCCCCAGGTCTAGACAGCTGGTGTCTGAGGCCAGATTTGAACTTCAGCAGGTGAGTCTTCCTGACTCCAGCCTTGGTGCTCTGTCCATGTCACCATCTAGCTGCCCCTGGAAGAGATATTGGAAGCCATCCAATCCAATTCCTTTATTTCACATATGAGGAAAGTGAGTCACAGAAATTAAATGATTTTACCTGTATCACATAGCTAGGAAGTATGTGTTTGTGTAAGATGCAAACCCAGATCTTTCTGGCTATTAGGCCAGTGTCGTACCATGCTACCTGTCATAGTCAATGGAACTGGACAATTATATGATTCCTGTTCTCAAGAGACTCAGTTTCCTTATCTATAAAATGAAAGGGCTGGAGTAAATGTAAAAAAGCCATGCAGCTTTAAATAAAGGATTTCTATAATCTACTTAAGGCATATGAAAGTGTTGCATTGAATATAGTCAAGATCTCAGACTATAAGACAATTATGAACTTGAGAGGCCTTAAGTGAAAGTAAATCTCATGATCAAATCATCAACCATGCTTTTGCTCTCCCTTGATAAAACTGTTGTAGTCCCTCAATGATCAGCCCCTGAAATTGCAGTGGATGTTAAATTTCCTTAGACTTTATCTTGCCTTTGAAGGGATTGTTGCACAGGAAACAGATGAGGTTGGGGCAGAGTGGACATCACATGTCAGAACACGTCAGGGCAAAGGGCCTTCTAAGGAGGTTTTGATTTGGTTTTGATTTGTCCAGACTACAGGCCATATGGTTCAGTGTTCCTTGGCACAAGGAGAGATTAACCAAAGTCTGTGTATCCCATTCAGTTAGTAGTCTTGAGACCAAGGGTAATTGCTGAGTGTTATTTGGGTAATTGTTATTGTGGTTGTAGTTTGTCCTTCATTCTTGAAGAAGACCATGACATTAGGGAGGTGATGCCATAACATGCAAGTGAATTCGATTTAAGTGAGGGAGGGCTAAGCAAAATAACCAGCCTCATTTTCTCTTGCAGAATCATCTGGGTCCAGTGATGAGATATAGATCTGGATGACTGGAGATGGCTCTGGATGTAGTGGGAGACCTTGGTCATTTTAAGCTAAGGTCTTTAACAGGTCTCTGTCCTACTAAGGCAAGGCTGATTCAGTGATTTGGGCTAGATAAGAAATGCGGCAGAGAATGGCCTCTTTACCTAGTCCAAAAAAGAAAAAGAAAAGAAAAAATCAATCTGAGAGGGGAGCATCCTCAGGGTTTCTGGCCAAAATAGAAAAAAAATACTATTTTAATTTACTCTGAGTCTACCAGGGTCCAAACAGTGACCAAGAGATGCTTGGCCTGGGGCCTATTATAGGCCAATCAATGAGAGCCAGAGTGATTTGGGTTCAAGGTGTTATCCTTAACAAAAAAAAAAAGTTTCAGAGATTAAAATGGACATTCTTTTGGGCAGAGCTCCCAAAGGTAAGGGTATGATACTTTATGTGGACAAAGAAGAGAAGAGGAGAGAAAAGAAAGGGGCTGTGTTGGGTCCCCAGTGGGGCAGCTTCTCTTTCTAATCACAGAGGTTGTTGTTGGTCCTTTGTTCTTGAAGAGGACCATGACATCAGGAAGATGATGCCATGACTTGCAAGTGAATTGGATTTAAGTGAGGGAAGGCTGTGCAAGGTCACCAGCCTCACTTTCTCTTCCAGAGGCATCTGGATCCAGTGGCAAGATATAGATTGGGATGACTGGAGATGGCCCTCATTTGGGTAATTAGGCTAAATTACAAGGACTTTAAGAAAAGGGGACCCTGTAACTGATGATGGAGGGAACAAGGGCTGCCACATATGTCTCATACTTGACACCCTTCTCCTCCCTTCCAATCCTTGCTGATCTAACTTATGACCCCACAAGGAGCTATACTTTTCTTACTCCCCAACCTGGAGATGAATTCTGACAGGAGGGAATGGGACTTGTGGGGTGGAGGATAAACCAAGTGACAAAACTGAAATAGCTGTGTCATTTTCCAATTGCTGCTGCCTACCAGGGAATCACTCAACTCCAAATGGGGGCAGGAGATGTGTTGTCTTATGACTGGTTAAAAAGCCAAGCCAAGCTGAGCAGGTCTCTAGTGCATTAAAGTGCTTGTGGAAGACTGAGCCCCCCAGTCTTGGTAAGTAGTGGCTTTTTTGAGCCTCTGGGAAGTGGAAAATATGCTCTTCCCTTCCTCTAACTGCATTCATTGTTCTATCACTTTTGCAGAAGCTCTAGTCTCCTTGCTGCCTCCAAACTCTCCTTCATTTACATTTAGATAATTCAAAGCCTGTGGTTTCAAATCAGACACTTGGCAGATATGACTGTCAGATTAGTGCCACTGTGTCAATTTCCTTCCTGGGCAAAAATCTTAGATCTTTATAGAGGCAGTGTCCAGGGTAGGGGAAATGAGAACCTTGTATTCTGTCCTTGTCAGAGCATAGCTGCCATATTGTGTTCAGTTCTGGGTGCCACATTTTTGGAAGGACATTGAGAAACTGGAATGAACTCAGGAAAGAGTGACTAGGGTGATTAAAGACTGGTGGAGGGACTGGAGATGCTTAACATGAAGAAGAGAAGGCTTGGAATATACCTGCCAGCAAGCTCTTTGGAGGTATTGGAAGAACTGTCAGGTAGAAGAGAGAGACGCTATACTCTGTCTAGATTCTTAAGGAAAAGCTAAGGTCAGTGGGGGGAGGGGAAGACAAAGGAGAAGAGCTTACATAGACACATTTCATTGTGTGACATTGGGCAAGTCATAGAAGCCTCAGTTTCCCTGTCTGTATACAAGCTGAGGATAAGAATAGCACCTCGTCAGGTTGTTGTGAGAATCAAATGAGATAATTAATGTAATGCATTTCACCAAATTTAAAGTGTTTTATAAATGTGAGTTGTCACTAGGATCATTGTAACCATCATCTTCGCATAAGAAAAAGACTCCTGTCTGTTAAAGTTGGTCACCCAGCTGTTGAAGAATTGCAGGGAGAGGGAGCTCGCCCCCTCCCGAAGAAAGCCCCCTCCATCCTGGGCCGTCTTCTAATCGCTGGGACTCTTCTTATGCTGAGATAATGTTTATGGCGATAATGACCCTGATGACTGTGACCACTCACACTGACATAGCACATTCGTTGTTGCTGTTGGATTGTTTCAATCTCTCTAGGGCTCCATTTGGGGTTTTCTTGGCAATGATACTGGAGTGTTTTGTCATTTCCTTCTCCAGCTCATTTTACAGATGAGGAAACTGAAGCAAGTGGGGTTAAGTGACTTGCCCAGGGTCACACAGCTAGGAAGTATCTGAGGCCAAATTTGAACTCAGGAAGATTCCAAGTCTAGTGCTCTATCCACTGTGCCACCTAACTATCCCATATAGCATATTAAAGTTTATAAAATGTTTATAAAATTTATAAAAAAGTTTATAAAATTTATAAAATGCGTGAATTATCTTTTTTTTTTTGAGGCAATCAGGGTTAAGTGACTTGCCCAGAGTCACATAGCTAGCAAATGTCTGAGGCCAGATTTGAATTCAGCTCCTTCTGACTCCAGGGCCAATAGTCTATCTACTCTGCCACCTAGCTGTCCCATAAAATGTCTTTTTTGATCCTTACAACAACCTTGAAAGTGTTACTCTTCTCCCTATGTTACAGTTAAGTAAACTGAGGTTAGTGAAATTAAATGAGTTGCCTAGGATTCAAACTTAGGTCTTCCTGTCTCTGCATGCTATCCATTGTTTCACTTAGCTGCTTAAAAACATAGTTGCTAATGAAAAAAATTATAAAAGATTATGTGAGTTATCCAGGTGAGTCCTAGACACTTAACCAAAGTAAAAAATCTTCATCCTCTAAGCCCACCATACTTAGCAAAGTGGTTGGGGGTGGATCTCGGCCAAGAATAGGCCAATCACTCTTCATTGTGTGGCAGAAAGAATTACATGGTGGGATGCTATCTGAGAGTTAAAGTAAGAAACAGCAGATTTCCCCTTCTACTCCCTCCTCCCCTGCCTAGGAAAGGCCAGCCTTGGAGTGGAAAAATGTTAACAATTGCATTGCTTTCTGGTCCCGAGAGTTTTTAGCCAATTTAAGCCAAGTACACGGGGAAGAATGTTTGTGTGTAAGGAGGAGTGTGTGGGTGACAGAGAAACAGCACATGAGAGCAACACAAGGGAGGAGAGAGAGATGGAGCAAGAGAAAGAACATGAAAAAGGGAGCAAGAGAGTCTGACTAACTTGGAACGTGTATGGTGTGAATGAAATTGAGGCAAACTGCTCAAGCTGCCTTTCTCCCCCCCATCTTCCCTAAGGAAGTCTTGCTGTCTACTTCACACGATACAATAAAGTTGAAAGATAGAAGAAAAAGAGTTCCAGAAGCCAATCAATCACACTGGCCTGGATGGTCTCCAGAGGAATGGCCAGGAGACCATGGGCCGATGCATTCCTGGTGCATTGCTTACACAGGCAGGCTGCAACTTCTAAGCCCTGGTTAGGGAAACCTGTGCACGTCAATGCATTAACCCTAGGTCCCAGCAGGAGTGAGAAACCTGCAGCTTCAAGGCCACATGTGACCCTCTGGGTCCTTAAGTGAGGCCCATTGCCTGAATCCAAACTTCACAGAACAAATCCCCTTAATAAAAGGATTTGTTCTGGTAAACTTGAACTCAGTCAAACAGGACCTAGAAGGTCACATGTGGCCAGGGGTTCCCCACCCCTGGATCATTAGAGAGTTAAGAAGGAGAAATATTTTCCCTCCACGAAACAAGGCATTTAGGCCCCAGCTCCTCACACACAGCAATGACCAACACCAAGCTTGACTGACCAGTGTACTGATTGCTACTTAAAACACCGTTTGGAAACGCACCAATAGATATTGGTTTTTAATCCAGTGATAACTATGCTTTGGGTTTGTTGAGCACCTCTGGCCCAAGGAGAATCAAACAGGTCAGAAGGCTCTAGGCTGGAATCTTAGGTTATATGAGGTGGGGATGCTGGGCAAGAAGGCCAGAGACTGAGGGAGAAGCGGATTGATGGACCTGCCCTCCTGGTCCTGCCCTCCACTCAAGGTGGTATTTCTACCTTGTCTATTTGGAGTCTGAAGCCATATTGAATAGCCCAGAGCTCAACAGAGGCTTAGCGTCTGATTACCAAGTTATGAATCATAACAAGATTCTGGGAATTCCCAGGGAGTTACATAAGATAGGAATCTGGCCTGAGGAAAATTGGAGCAGAGTTATAATTTTAAATGAATCTCAAAGCCAGCCAAAGCACATGTATAGAGGAGACAGAAACGGGGCCTGATGTCCTCTGACAGGGACATGGGGAAATGAATACTTTTAAAGGTGTTTTTGTCTAAAACCACATTTCAAGAGAAGTGAGGTCTCCAGCCATTTAGGCAGCGGCAGGGGTGGGGGCTGGGAAGGAAGGACTGAGGACCTAGAGGGGGTCTTACACAAATGGATTCTGAGGCTGCTTGTTCTAGGCCAGCAGCTGTGACCCTATGTTATGGCTCCATTGTCCTCATCCCTGCGGTAGAGTAACCATAACGACTCACATTTTTATAGAAATTTAAAGTTTACAAAACATTTTACTTATAGATTTGGCAAGTTACTCCCTCTGCGTTCTCACCCATATCCTGAGGATAATAATACTATACTTCACAGCACCGTGGTAATAAAAATATTTGTAAACACTAACAATGGCACTGTGCTAAGTGCTTTACAATGACTATCTTGAGACTTACAACAACCTTTTGAGGTAGGTGCTAATATTGTCTCTGTTTTATAGTTGAGGAAACTGAGGCAGAGGGGTTGTGACTTGTCTAGGGTCACACAGCTATTAAGTGCCTGTGGTGGAATTTGAATTCAGGTCTGCCTGACTCTAGGCCCAGCACTCTCTACCACTGTACCATGAAGCTGCCTCCGAGATCCTCCCAGCTCTAAAATTTTGTGATATAGGAACACTTCAGGATCTGGGAACAATTGTTATACTACATGCAGATTATAATTGTTCTTCTGTGGGAGAGGAGGTCTGTGCAGGACCTTGAAGAGTCATTGTCATTATATTTATACTTATTATTACCACCTGCCTCCCCGAGTTGTTGTGAGGATCAAACTGAATAATAATAGGAAAGCACATTATGTGCACCATGCCTGCACATAGATTTATCTGGGGTATTATTGAGAGGTTAAGCAATTTGCTTAGGTCACACAGTCAGAATATGTAGGAGTCCAGACTTGGGACCAAATCTTTCCTGACTTTGGGGCTGGTTCTATATACACCTCACCGATCCCTAGGATACAAGGGAAAAGATATTAAGAATAAATACAAAATGGGTTTAAAATAAAGGCAAAGTTGTCTCAGGTGAGGAAACAATTATTAATATAATTAATTATTATATCAATTAATATTAATATATTATAATAATATTTATTAACAAATATAATTTAATTACAAAGTAATAAATATAAAATTACTTTGGGTAGGGAATTATTATCAGCTAGAGGAATCAAGAAAGGACTTCCTGGAATATATCACCAACTTTTCCTTTTTTCTCCCTTCTTCTGGTGTTGTCAAAGAATCTTTTCTGTCTCCTCTAAACTCTCTCAAATCTGGGCTTGTTGGACTCTCCTCCCTACTTGAGATGTCTCCTAAAAATATGTGGGGGGGGGAGGGTTTGGAAGCCGAGCGGAGGAAAGGAAGAAAAAGGCAAAAAAAAAAGCAATAGCCACACTTTGTAAAAGGGCATATTCCAATCTAAGTTGCTTCCCTTAGTTCAGTCTAGGACTTTTAGAGGGTCAAGTTCATTCCCTTCATTTTTCAAACAAAGAAAATGAGACCAGAGGAAAAAAGTGACTTGTCTTACAATAATTAAAGATTGCATTAAAACCTAGGTTTCCTGACCCAAACTTGTACGTTTTCCACTTTTCCAATCAATAAATTGAAAAAAAATTGGACAATATATGCATCATTGCACCCAATCTCTGCAGAGGAATGGGAGGGGGAGACACACATTCTGATGAGAGATGTTGTCTTTCAGTATGGGACCAGGTAGGATCCTTTCCTGCCTTGACTCCCACCTGCTTCTTCCGTGATCAGTCAACCAATCAAGAAACATAGATTAGTGACTAGATAACACGGTATAATGGAAAAAAAGGTCTGGTTTTTGGAGTTAGACAATCTGGCTTCAACTCCCAGCTGTGTTATTTACTAACTATAATAGACCCCAGGCAGGTAATTTTATCTGTCTAGGCCTCATTTTATTTATGTTTTAAATGAGAGAGTAGAAATTTTGCCTTTAACACTTCCTTTAGCTCTAAGAGCCCACACTCGCACGTTCCCTGCCTAAGGATGAGGCCTCTTGTTAGCATGGAGTGTTTCAGATGGTCTAATCTAATGTATGCTCGGTAGACAGCCTAATGGGCTGGGCAGTACTCCATCAGCACTAAACAATTCATTGTTCTGGAATGAGGTCTGAGAGACACACTTGGGTTGGAAGGGGCTGCTGAAGGCTGAAAACCAGGAGCAGCTGGTTTTCTATTTCTACTGCCTCCCTCATCATTTTCCTTTACAATTTTATAATTGGGAATAAATGTGTCAAATCTGCAAGAATTATTTTGGGGGCATGCGAGTCTGGGACACATGGACAGAGCCTTTCTCACTCTGGCTCTCTCTGCACGCCCCAATTCTCCATTCACCCGGGTACTACTTATCAGTTTGGTTTGGCTTTTGCTTATTCTACATTGGTGCCAGATTCACCAGCTTGAGAAGGGACTGTGGAGAGCTGAAAGCACCAGGAGATTATTCTAGATGGAGTCTAAGGGCTTCTGCTCTTCCTGGAGAGAAGGAATGAAACTCCTTGGGAGTAAGTACTCTCACTGAGATAAGAACAAATTAACCTTGACTTCCCTTTGTGGGCTTCCTGAACTCTGCTAGTATGGAAAGAAGCTTGGTAGAGATGTTATCCTTTTTAAAATCCCTTTAATCCTTTTAAAATCCTTTAAATATCCTTTTTAAAAAATAGATTTTTATTTTTATCTTTAGTTTTTATATCACCTGGATTTCTGAATTCTGTGCCTCTCTCCACCTCTCTCAGAGAGCTATCTTTTTAAACAAAGAATTTTTAAAAAAAGAAAATGAGGAAAGAGAGAAAAAGAAATAGGCAAAATCAATCAATATGTGGAAAAAATCTGACAATATATGTCTTGTTACACAATGCAGACAACCGCTCTCCCCATCCCTGTGAAAGTGAGGGGAGACGGCTTCTGATAAGAAATGTCTTTCAGCAAGAGGACAGGATGGGGCCATCTGTGATCCTTCCCCACCGTGATTCACACCTGGCTGCTTGCTTCCTGCAATCAATTAAGAAACATATTAAACACTTGCCATATGCCAGACACTGGGCTAGGTGCTGGAACTATAAAGATGAAGAAGATAAAGAAGATGAAGGAAGAGGAGAAGGAGGAAAAGAAGGAGAAGGAAGAGGGGGAGAAAGAGAAAGAGGAAGAGCAGGAGAATGACTTCTGCTTTCAACTAGCTTAAATTCTTTCAGGGAATACATGCACATATATAAGCATATCCAGAGTAAGTAGAAAATGCATACCAGGTATTTAGGCACTAGCAGTTGAGAGGTTCAGGAAAAGCATCCTGCAGAAGGAACTGCTTGAGCATGCAGGAAAAAAAACATGGGAGGCAAAGGTGAGAAGGGAGTGCATTACAGGCATGGGGGATGCCCAGTGAAAAAGAACATAGGGGAATTTAGAAGACAGGAAGAATGATGGGACTTCAAAAGCAATAGAGAAGTTTGGTAGAGATGAGAATTTAAGAGGGACAATAAATGAGTTTCATTCTGGACATGTTAAGAATCATTTTCTCCATGGTCATTCTCACCTGGCATCTTCTTGTCTCTGCCAGAAAAGATGGAGTTGAACTAGATAATCTCTTAGGTCCCTTTCATCTCTAAATCTTATGAAAATCCATAATCCTCATAGGTCCAACTCTCTTGGCTGTCATTTCATCTGTCAGTCAAGTTACAAACTGGTCATAGGCTTTAGGACTGGAAATGTCTTCAGAGATTATCTAGACCAAACCTATCATTTCACATATAAAGGAACTGAGGTCTGGACAAAACAATCTGCTCCAGGTAACCCAGAGAGTGACAGGACTAGGAGAAATGTTTCAGGTGATAGTTCAGAGCTTTCAAAGTCATTCTCACATTTTTTTTTCCATGCCAACTTCATGAGAACCCTGAAAAATAGGCAGGACTCATTTATCATCCCCATTTCATAGTTGATGAAAATGAAGCTCAAAAACATTGAGGTGATTTGTCCAAGGTCATGGAGCTAGTAAGTGGGAGACGCAGGTCAATAACTTGTGTTTAGTTCCCCTTCTGCATGCAAAAGAAGGGCCCTGATACTAGCTCACAAAATGTATTGCTTGAAAGTAATTTCATTTCACTATTTCAACAACTCTAGCATTTGCCGGTGCAGAATGAATAGTGATTTGAGCACAGCTGGATTGTATTTGTCCTTTGTTCTTGAAGAGGGCCATGACATCAGGGAAATGATGACATGATTTGATGACTTTGATTTGAGTGAGGAAGGGCTGTGCAAGGTCACCAGTCTCACTTTCTCCTCCAGAGCAATCTTGGTCCAGTGGCCAGATATTCACCATTAGAGATGGCCAGGATGCAGTGGGAGAACTTGGCCCTTTTAGGCTAAGGCCTTTTCAGGTTCTCACTTTGAGTGAGGTAACACCCATTCTTTAAGAAGCGAGTTAAGGGATGGCCACTTTAAGTAAAAAAATAAAAAAAAACTGGGAGGGGAAGACCCTCTGGGTTGCTAGTCAAAAGAGAAACAGTTACTATTGACATTCATTGAGCCAGGAGGGCCCAAAATATAGCCATTAAGAGGAGCTTGGGCAGGAACCTCTTGCGGTCCAATCTCTGAGCTCCAGAGTGAGATGGGTTTAAGGTTTAGTCTTTAAGAAGAAAGAGAGGGAAAGAGAGTGAGAGAGAGGGAAGAAGGGAAAAAGACAGAAAGAAGGAAAGAAAGAAAGAATAGTGACTTGAGCACAGCTGGAGGAATGCAGGCCAAAGGTTGGCAGTTCCATCTTTTCCTACCCCCACCCCCTTCAAGTCTTCAATTACCTGAGCCTCCAGAGTAATATGTGGTATCTTAGAAAGAGGTTTTTGGACCTCAGTGAAAAAGTAGCCTAGTAGCAATTCAGCAGGGAAGCAGCAGATGGCAGTAGTAGTTCAGTGGAGAAGCAGCATATGACAGCCCAGTGGAGCAAGCAGTATAGCAGCAGATGACATCAGCAGCTATTCAGAGAAGCCCAGAGTGATTAGCTTCTAAGACGGAGAGGTTTTTGAGCTGGAATACGAATTATCTGGGATATGAATGTTTTATCTCCAGCTACTGGTGTGATCATATGTGGGAGAATGTGCCCCTATGAATTGGAGAAATGTTTTTCCCTTGCTATTTACCAGGCTCTTCTATTTAATTAAATCCTTTGCTTTGAATCAATGTGTGTTCTAGTCCAAGGGCTCTAAACTCCCCCACCCCCACCCCCACCCTCCCCTGTGATGGACCTCTTTGGTGTCTGATGATGCCCATGGACCTTTTCTCAGAATAATGTTTTTAAATAGTTAAAGGAAATGCTAAATTTCAGTTAGAAATTAATGGAAATTAAGATATAATCTTTTTCCCATGAAAGTTAATAGATCCCCTGCAATGTATCCATGATTCATGGACCTCAAGTTAAGAACTCTTATTCTAGTTTGATATAAAGGAAACATTAGATGGGGGCTCATGAACTGTGATTTGAATAGATTCTTATGCAAACAGTAAGCTTTATAGGGGGCTACCATTAGGAAGGGGTAGAGATGAGATACAATAATATGCCTAATTTTACACATGCTGAGTTTGACTTTTCCCTTTATTCCTTTGGAGGAAAGGAGAATAAGGAGGTAAAGCCAAGGCAAACCATGTTAATCCATTGTATGCATCAGGAAAGCACAAAATCCAAAGGCTCATAATTAAATCCTAGAACACATAGTGTTTTATTCCCTATAGTTGTTTGTTTTTACCCAGAGGAAGGCGGGAAAAAACTCTTTGGAAAGAATACTAGAAAGGGGAGAAAGAGTCACAAATAATCCAGTAGTAAATAATACTTACAGACAAGAAGACCAAAAATGAACCTTTACTTGTTAGCTGTGGGGGGAAGGACTTAGCTTGCTCTGGTTTTTCAATCATACCTGCCCTTGAGGATAGCAATCAACATTTTCAAATTTCAGGGTGAGTGACATGGATACACAAAGCTGATTGGAAGAGGGGAGAGGACTGGAAGGGGGCAGAGGACAGGAAGGAGGGCGAAAGGGCAGAGATATGTGGAATATGTTGTCCTGAGACAAATGTTGATAGGAGTGTATGTCATCCTTAGGTTTCTATAGACAAAAAACGTGCTTTGCTTTTACTATGTTGTCAGCACTTGGACTTATTGCTATGTTAACATAGCACTTTTCCCAAGAATTTCAAGGCACAAAATATTGCAAAGACTTGACTTTGCTGGAGGAGCTCATTGGAGCACATAATTTTCCAAACTGTTCCAGGGAATCTTGATGCCTTACACTACCAAATTAGGAGCCACCCCTTAGGTCCAGCTTGGCAGGGAAGCTCTCTGACATCCTTTTCTGTACTGCCAATGCCTCCCCCAAGGAGATGGCACAGACCAGGATAAGACATATTTTTCCTTCCTCTCCTTCCCTTCCCCACTTTCTATCAAGTTGGGAGTCATGCATTCCCTCTTTTTCCCCCAACCAGATCCTTTCTTTGTCCCTTCCACCAAATACAAGAGAACACTCCAGGGAGTCATAGAACTTCAAGTAGGAAGGAACCATCTAGTGTTGAAAACCTTCATTTGCAGATGGGGATACTGAGGCCCAGAGAAATTGTCTTACCAAGTCTCTCTTAGGTAGTAAAAGTGGAAGAAGGAACCTGTGTGAACATAGATCGCCTGACTCTCAAACTAGTGCTCTTTCCATTAAGTTGTGAATTAAAAAAAAAAATCCTTGGCCCGGCACTCAACTTTTATAACTTCTCTCTGGGAATGCTCAGGAAGGCAGTTTGACATCACCTGCTCGCCTTGTTTTAATTCCATGACTTTGTGAAGCTTCTGCACAACACATTTCTGCTGACAGAAACACAAACTCTCCCACACACATGTTGGGGCCAATTAGAGTTGGCAGGAAAGCCAAGGAAACCTTTCTTCATTAAAGTGAAAAAAGGATGAAAACAAGTTTGCAGTAACTTTCATAGAGTTCCTTCCTCTCTGAGAGAACAATGCTCTATTTGCCCTGGTGACTGGTACTTTTCCCTGCCCCCCCCCCATCCTCTTTAAATAGATGTTCTTAATGTAATATTAGCTTCTGTTTACATGACACTTTATGGTTCTCTGAGTACTTTGTGAATATTATTTTGGGTATTATTAAAAATTCGAGGTAAAAAATATGGAGGTTATGTATCCATTTTTCAGATGTAGAAACTGAAGCACAGGTAGGTTAAGTGATTTCATATGGTTAGTAAAAGACAGAGCCGAAAAAGTCTTACACCTGTGGCATGCTCATTTTCTTCAGGGCTTATTGGAGTAAAGAAGTCCACTTGACTCAAGATTTTTCCATATTCATTTTTATTTAAAGACTCAGAACACAGTCATCATAGTTCATTTGTAACCATCACTGTCAATGTTTCTTAAATCACACGCTGACACTTGGGTATAACAAAAAAACATTCTCTGAGCTGTGCAAAGTACAAAAGAATTGTTCAGCGTCAGTTAGCCAAGACCATTCTGAGTAGCACAAACTTGGCATTTTATAAAATGACGTTGATGTTTGCCAGAAGAATGCTTTTTGCTTTGAAGGTAGGAAGTGCATGCACATTCTCTACTTTGTACATCTTCCTCTCTTTGCCTTCACTTTAGTCAATGGGCCCAGGCTGCAGCTCATCCCTGCTGGAGGTGCAGGATGTCCTTGGCAGCCCAGGACTCCACTTACATCATTTGCTGGTTGGTTATACATTCCAGACTGTGCTGCTGCTCAAATGGTATCAGTTTGGCCAACAACAGCAACAACAATGAAAAATTACTCAACAATTAAAACAAATGAACCATTCAGTCAAACCAGAAACAGGGGCTGCAAATAAGGTGTATGGTTTCAATATATCAAACACCAAGACATACCATTACAAATTCTTCAAGGCAAGGGAACCCCCACCCCCCACCCCCAAGAAAGGTGACATTTTGCTCCCGGTTTGTTTTTTGTTGTTGTTGTTCTTATGGTTTAAGTTTTTATTAACTCTCACAAATGTGCTCAAAACACTGATTGCAAAACACCGATGCTGGTTGTGTATTTCCTCTTTCCCTAAATGCTCTGACTTTGGTCCTATGAGATTAAGAGCCTTCTAAAGTTTGCAGTCTGGGATCCTTGGAGTGGTCTAGCAGGGACCAAATTGTCTTCTTTCCTATTTTTTTTTTAAATGAAGACAGCAACTGTCATTCTCCTCTCTCCTTCTCACCCAATAAAATATCCCATTTGTTGGTGTTGAGAATAACCAACTCTCTTAATTGTTATTTCATGGGCTAATTGAGTATCCATTGTGTAAATCATCCAGGTTTCCTTTTTGGCTTGGAGTTTCATGGCCATATTTCTGCCTTTTAGCATCATGTGGGCAGGGGCAGAGAGAGAAAATGAAATTCACACCAGATTCTTCTTTTACTTGTTAGCTGCTCTCCTCATAGAATATTTGAGAAGGGTGAAAGTTTTGAATTATCTGAAGGTATTGATTATCTGAGCTTTCACTAGAGAGAAGACTTGCCTGTGTTTATCACTTAGGTATCTCTATCAATCAATATACATTTTGTATAGTGATATGATTTTTATATACACACATATGCCTTTTTGGCAGTTTTTGCTTGCTAGTCAACTAATTTATCATCCCTGATGGAGATGTGCTGGTTTTGATCAATTCCACAGACAGTGCTCTCTATTTTTAGACCACTTCCCCCCCCCCCTTGTTTTTTAAAGGAACAAATTTCTGAAGTCTGCTATCAGCTGGAAAGAGGGAAAGAAGTCCTTTTCCTCCTGACAATAACAGGATCCTTTTGGTGTTGGTTACCACCCAACAGTAATAAATAGCCACTGAACCATCCAAAAATATGAGATCTGAAAATAACAACTCAGTATTTCAAAGGCACCATGTCTGGCGGGAGGCTGACTGTCTGGAATTTGTTTGTCATATCCACGAAAGCCAAGGAAACCCTACGTTCCTAAGGACAAATTTATGTAGTTCAACCTAAGTCAGAGTGTTTGTTTTTAAGGATGGGGAGCATATGGATTTTTCTCTTTCTATAGATGAAAACATATCATTTGGGGAAACAAATCTCTTTAGAGCAAGACCACCTTCAAGATGTAATCACTCAGGTGGTCTCAAATGGCTGATCTATAATCAGCACTTTTGCGATATATAGAAAAGCAAATTTTTTAAATAGATATTATTCTCTTAAAACCACTTGTTTTAGGACCCAGTGCAATCAAAGCCTCTTGTCATCTTGCTCTTCTTCCATCCCTTCCCTCAATCCCTGCCCCAGAGTCCAACAGAGCAATACTATTAGATTTTCTTTTCCATGTTTGTGACACAAAATTGAATCTACCTGCTTGCCTTTATTGCACCTTTTAGTCCCTGGTAGATGGACACCACCTGATAGAGAATGATATTGTTCATTTTCGATGAAATCTTAACCAAGTTGTGAGTCTGCACAATGGTTGAAAACTGTACATTTTTAACAGTATGAATTCACATTTTGAGATTGCTAATTACAGTCACTGACGTTTCCCTCTGATGGAATGAGAGGAAAATTCCACCATCTTGGGCCAGTGTGGACCTGCAGTGTTCTTTTTATTGCCATGTAAAAGTCAGTTAAAATGGTTCCCTTCTCCTGGAAATGCTCCCAATTCTTGAATAATTGTCACTGTCTAGACAGAGCATGGGGATTTAGTAAGGGTTTAAGGAAATTGGCTTTTTTCAAGTCCTCTCCCCCTACCACCGAAATGGATTCTCTCACTTGCTCCATGAAACATCAGCCAAAGTTTTGATCTCCCATACATGGATTTGTTGGTATGCTCCAAAGTTCATATGGTAAATATAAAAACATCTACATGTTTGATGTCTCTCTCTTTCTCTCTTTCTTTTTCTCTCTCTCTCCACTGACATTCTCTCTTTTATGCAAAACCAAGTCATTCATAGTTTTACCAAAAGGCAGCACCAGATGTATGAAAAAATAGGAAATGTATAACCTATTAGAAATATATAAAGTCTAATAGCTTTTACATAAAAAGGTATGCTATAAGAAAAAAAGGTGATACTGGAGGGTAAAATCAAAAGTTGCTGCATAAACTACCGAGAGGAGACACACAGAAAAGGATTCCCCAACCCTGCCCCCCCCTCCCAAAACAACCCAAAGCCACATGGGGGATTTCTACCTTTGGGGAGGCCCTGTGTAGGGCAGTTCTGCAACCCATCCCCTTTTCCCCTCCAGATGAAAAACACCTCCCCTTCTCTGAGCACCCTTGCTGAAATGATTAGGCAGCAGATTACTGAGGTATATAGAAAGGGTGACATTAACAATGTGGATTCCCCACTGGATCCTCCAGGGTAATGCCAGAATGGGGATTCTCCCTAAATGTTTCTCCATCTACATTACTTCCTCTCAAAAGAAGCATCAAACCAATGTAGCTTGTTTTCAATGCTTCCTAGCAACCCTCCTGGACCTCTCAAATCTATCTTGCATAGGCAGGAACCAAGAGCACTGCAGCTCCCACAAAATAAGTTACAGCAATAAATCAACTTTCTTCTTATTTTCTTTTTAAAAGATATTTTCTCTCTATAATTTACACAAAGGGAGTTGGCATTTAAGTTGAAATACAATCCAAAGCTGTGTTCTCTCAGTTAGTGTCTAGCCCAGGTCCCTTTCCCATCCCCTGGTCCAAGGCATCCCCTGGTTATAGAAACACAGCAGCACAGCCCCAGGCCTTCAGAGCCTAAAGACCTGGGAGTGTCTTTGGAAGGGATGGTGACAGTGGAGAACAGTGAAACCTCCCTTTGTTTTCTTGTGCTATGGAAATTTCCTCTGGAAGGTCTTTTGGTTTGGAGAATGGTGGTGGATGCTAGGGGGAGAAAGCCAGCCAGTCCTCATCAGAAACTTTCAACAAAGCTTCCAGGGAAGAGGCCCGTCCTCCCATTCCTCTGCAGTGTTCCTTTGTACCAGCCATCCTCTCTCTTCTTGTGCACGAATACAATGTCTCCTTCTTTCAGCTCAATCTCAGCCTCACTCTGAGGAGGGTAGGAGACCACAACTCGGTACCTTGGGAAAAAAAAGTCAGAATAAAACATCAGTGATCTGGGTGTAGGGATACAAAAAGACAACCAACACGGACCTCATCATTGACAAGAGTGTTCTCAAAGGGTTAGTATTATTAAGAAAATGAAAAAAGCACCATGATTAAAATGGAAGGGGTAATAAATTTCACAGCAGAAGACTTGGGTATGAAACCTGGCTTTGCCACTTATTACCTATTGATCCTGGAAAAAATTATCTCACCTCCCTCAGCCTCAGTTTCAACATTTGTGAAATGAGGGCTCCATTAGATGATCATTGAGCTCCTTTGAAGCTCTAAATCTAAATTTATGGTCTAGTGACCATTTAAAAAAACATCATTTGTATAGTAGAAATCCAGTGCTGGACAGGTGATAGGTCCCATTGTACTCTACCTTGTTCTGACCACATTTGAAGTACTACTGTTTATCCAATTCAAAAGAACACATGTTAAGAGGTTCATTGGTTAAACTGATGAGCAGCCAGGATGACCAAAAGACCCCAAACCATGCATCTGAGGGTATTAGTCTGGAGAAGAGAATATTTAGGTGGGGCATGATCACTATTCCAAAACATTTGAATGGTTGTCATGTTGATGAGGGATTAGACGTTTTCTTTGCCCTACCAAGTCCAGTGGATGGAAGTTACAAGAAGACAAAGCTATCAAAAAATGGACTGGGAAGCCTCAGTAGGTAGGAGGTTTCAAAGAGAGATCAGATGACTGTTTTTCATATCAACAAAGATGTTAATGACAGGATTGGAGACTTGGTTGGACTAGATCAGGGGTGGGGAACCTGTGGCCTTGAGGCCATATGTGGCCCTTTAGGTCCTCAAGTGTGGCCCTTTGATTGAATCCAAACTTCACAGAACAAATTCCTAGGTGAATTTTCAAGTGTAGACCATTCCATTCATTGTTCAATGGAATCTAGTGACTCCCTATGACCTCCAGGACCAAATATAAACTTGTCTGTTAGCAATTTAAAATTTTCATAACTCAGCTTCTTCCTATTTTTCTAATCTTCTGACAACTTACTCCCCTGCACACACTCTATGCAACTACTATGATATTACTGTTCTTCAGTTGTTTCTGTCATGTCCGACTCTTTGTGACCTCATTTGGAGTTTCCTTCTCCCCCTCACTTTACAGCTAAAGAAACTGAGGCAAATAGGGTTGACTTGCTCAGGGTCAATCAGCTAAGAGATGTTGAAGGCTAGATTTGAACTCAGGAAGATGACTTCAGGTCTAGTGCACTACCCACTGCAGTTTTTCAAACACAATGTTTCATTTTCTATCTCTGTAACTTTGTACTGGATCTCCCTAAAATCTGGAATGGTCTCATCCCCTCTGCCTCTTGGTTTTCCTGGCTTCTTTGAAGACTTAGCTCAAAAGTAACCTTCTTTCGTAGGCATTTCCTTCCTTTCATATTATTTGTCATTTATTTTGTATTTAACTAGTTCGAAGTTGTCACCCCCATTAGAATGGAAATTTTTTAAGGGCAAGGCCTTGTTTGTTCTGCTTTTCTTTGTGTCCCCAGGACATAACACCATGCCTAGCATTTGTTGTTGTTCAGTCATTCGGTTATGTCTGACTATACATGACCCCATGGAAAGTCCATGTGGTTTTCTTGGCAAAGATACTGGAATGGTTTGCCATTTCTTCTCCAGTATGTCCCCATCTTACAGATGAGGAGCTGAGGCAAATAGGGGTTAAGTGGCATGCTCAGGGTCACACAGCTAGTAAGTATCTGAGGCCAAATTTGAACAAAGATCTTCTTGATTCTAGGTCTGGTGTTCTATCCACTATACCACCTAGTTGTTTGATTGGTACTTAACAAGAATTTAATAAATGCTCATTGATTGAAGTCCAAATCTTGGTCCCTTATTCCAGGTTGCCTCTTCTGAGTAATATGAGTGGAGTTGTACAGATTTGCCTTTCAATCAACCAGATTAATGCCTCAGGTGAAGGAGGGGTTGGGGTGGGGATATGAGCCTTCAAACTGTCCTGATGGAAGTTTTAGGCAAAAGCTCTTTCCAGTTGGTCTGAATGGCCTTGAAAGGCAAGATGTTTTGGACTTAAAAGAATCAATATTAACCAAAGAAGGCTGGAGAAACTTTAGTTAGGGCTTAGTTATGAAAGTTTACCTAGCTTGAGAATGAGAGAGAGAGAGAGAAAGAGAGAGAGAGAGAGAAAGAGAGAGTATGTATATGTGTGTGTACACACATATGTATATATACACACATATACATACACATATGTGTATATATACACATATATATATATATATATATATGTTGTTTATGTTAACTTCCAATGACCTCAACCTGTTGTATCATTTCTGAATTTGTACATTGTCTTCTCTTGTATAAACAAATCCTATAAAATAACCTCTTTTGTGGTCCAACTACTGATTTCCCTGGTTTCTTTGAAATCCCAACTAAAAAATTCTACCTTCTACAGGAAGACTTTCCTAAGCCCTCTTAATTCCAATGCTTTCCCCCTGTTAATTATTTCCTATCTATCCTGTATATAGCTTGTTTTGTATACATTTGTTGTCTCCCCTATTAGATTGTTTGTTTTTTGAGGTCAAAGAATGTCTTTTGCCTCTTTTTGTATCCCTAGTGCAGCAGTTCTCAACCTGTGGATCACGACTCCTTTGGGGGTCAAATGACCCTTTCACAGGGGTCACCTAAGACCATCGGAAAACACATATTTCCAATGGTCTTAGGAACTGAGACATTGCACTCTATTGGTCTTCAGTTGGTCCACCCACATGCAGATAAATCCACATACGAAATATAAAGGGTCGCAGCATTAGGAAGGTTGAGAACCACTGCCCTAGTGCCTAGCATATAGTAATAGGCACTTAATAAATGTCTACTGATTGATTTCAATCTACTGATTGAAAAAGAGACTAGAAGGGAAATAAAGGAATTGGCTCCTGGAACTGGATAGGTGTAAATGAATAGTAAATGAATAAAAAGTTGGAGTTCAGTAGATATCTGACCTTTAGAACCCTAAGTTGACTCATAGGACATAGAAGGTCAATCGGTTAATCCACAAGCCTTTATTAATGTTGGCAGTATGCCAGGTCCTGTGTTAAATGCTATCGATACAAAAACAAATGTGAAAAAGGCTCTCATCTAAGAAGCTAACTTTCTAGAAGTCAACATGTATGTATGTAAAGAGCAAATTAAAAAATAAATACGAGGTGGAGAGGGTCAAGAATAATTTTATGTATAAAGTGGTACTTGAGTTAAATCTTGAAGAAGGTAAGGGATGCAATGAAACATGGGGAGGGTCACATCAAAACTCTTATGTATGCATCCTTTGGATGATATAAAGGCGAGGATTTTATCACTGAACATCTGCTGGTTTTTACAAAGTTCCAAAATCTAAAAGTTTTTACAAAGTTCTGATATCAACTAGAGTGTTTTAACCATCAGGTTATGTTAAATTTTAATAAGAATTTAATAAATTTTAATAAGAAAATATTGATATTTTAAAATTTTCATTCATTAGCCTTTCAGATGTTTTGTTGTTGTTGTTTTAGCATTTATACTTTTCAAGTCACAACAGCTTAAAAGTACGCTAAGGCTTTTGGGATCCCCTGTACAGGGAGAACTCCTCAATCAATCCTGTTGACTTAAGATCAAGCTCTATTCTTACAGTCTTGCTTCCATTACCTCATACCCTCTGTCTGTGTTCTTTTGCCCATTGACCTAAAACCCTGATAGCTAACTTTCCTGGACTCTGGACCCTACTTAAGTCAATTGTTGTTATTTGTCCTTCATTTTCATTTACACCTATCATGGTGCCCAGTTCCAGGAGCCAATGACATCACAGGGTGATATCTTGATTTGTTTATGAATTGGATTTAAGTGAGTTGCACAAAGTTGTCATCCTCATTCCCTCTTCCAGAGTCATTGAGGGCCACTATAGTAACCTGCTTGTCACCTAGAATTTTAGAGAGTCCTAAGTGAATTAACAGCAGTATTAGGACGTTTCTATCAGAAGCACTGGGCAGCTAGGTGGTACAGTGGAAAAAGCACTGGACCTGGAGTCATGAAGATTCCTCTTCCTGAGTTCAAATCTAGCCTCAGATACTTACTAGCTGTGTGACCCTGGGCAAGTCACTTAACCCTGTTTGCCTCAGTTTCCATAAAATGAGCTGAAGAAGGAAATGGAAAACCATTCCAGTATCTCTGCCAAGAAAACCCAAATGGGGTCATGAAGGGTCAGACACAGCTAAAAAACCAAACAAAAATGCCTGCACTAGAAGAGCTGCAACCACATTGTTATCTGTATAAGGCAACCTAGGGCACCTCTGGTATATAGTCTGAAGCCTTATCAGGTGTGAGGATTTAGTAGCTGGCTAGTGCATTATTTGAAGATTAATAGCTGTCTTCCTCTATGCAAATCCCTGGACTGAAGACAGCTGAACCATGTACCACTGATTCTGTAAGCTATATTTTGGAGGAATGGAAGTGATGTAGTTAAACAACTGCTGTACCTCAGTTAATGTTTTGGGGATAATCTAGTATTTGCTTAAAATCATCATCTCTCCAGATTGACAATTAAGCTCATGCTCGAGGACCTTAATTTCTAGCATTGTCTTGAATCAGCAGAGCTGATTGCTGCTGATGGGGGAATAAAGCAACCACATCTTGTGGGAGGCAGGGACGGCTGTGAACAACTTTGTGCAGGCCCGTCTTCTGTGCCAGCTGGGGAAGATGAAGCTTCACCTGGATGAGGGACACAGAGGGCCTCATGTGGTCAAAGCTCCTACCCCTTTGGAAGAGGGTTCCACTGAATTCAGCATCTCTGCCATTAACCTTCTAATTAACAGTTGTTTCTCAAGATCCAGTGGCCCTGGCATATACACTGGTGCTCCAAATCCACAAAAATCAATTGGTCATCTTTTTTCCTTGGATAGTAAGTCTGGCTGTGACTCCCTTTCCATGTGCAAAAACAAATAATAGGAGTTGAAATGTGCTTGGCTAGAAATGCAAATCAAAACAACTTTGAGGTACCACATCTCGCCAGCCAGATTGGCTAAGATGACAAAACAGGAAAATGACAAATGTTGGAGAGGATGTGGAAAAATTGGAACACTAATGCATTGTTGGTGGAGTTGTGAATTGATAC
>CM053591.1:68385592-68399873 GCA_028646515.1 Pseudochirops corinnae
AAAGAAGGAATCTAGGGCTTGGGAGCTGTTCTTACTTTGCTTCTTATGCTTATTCTTACTCATGGTTGTTCAGACTGTGATTTTTTTTTTTTAAATCTCTGTGGGGCTCTGCTTCCAGAAGGGAAAGCTCTGTCCCAAATTGCTGGGGTCCTCCTGGCTGCCGTAGCTCTCAGGAAGATGCTGGGACTCTTCCTATTTACTTCCAGCTGACTGGATAATGAAGACTCCAAGACCGAGGCCCAAGACCGCGATCCAGATCCAGGCTGCTCAACATGAGAGCTCTTGGCCTCAGAACAATTGCTTAGTCCCCCTGCTGTCTGTAGGCCGTGAGCGGGAAGCTGCAACGCGGAGGCAGGTGCAAAACCTCTGCCTTTCGCTTTTCCGCTCTGGAGGCCTTTCAGCCTGACGCTTTTCTCCCACGATTGCAAGTCCCAGTGACCTAGTTCTGAACGGTGCTTGCAGCTGTTGCTAATCCGCTCACCTGAGAGGCTCCTCCACTGCTCCAGTCCAGCCGCCTCCGGGGCACAGCCACGGCTTCAGGCCAGGCTGGCTTCAGTTCGCAGTGCTGATATGGTTCCTCGTAGCCGAGCTGACTTTAGTGGGAAGTATCTTTGTGTGCGTTTTGGAGTTCTAGGATTGGTTTAGAGTCCTATTTTATGGGTATTTTGGGGTGGCTATGTGAGAGCTGCGATATGTTGCTGCTGCTACGCTGCCATCTTGGCTCCACCCCAGCCCTCAGATCTTAATTAAGCTATTTGTCCTTCAGTTCACAATGACCAAACAATGAGATAATTCACTTCCAGGTTCAGAGACAGAATCTTTTTCAAATTGATCCATTTAAACAGAGTCCTCATCCTTGAAATACAGCATCTCTTATCTACCTTAATATAAAAAAAAAACCACCTAGAGAATTCTGCTTGACATCATGAAAAGCGGTGCTTATGTTTATTATATTATTTTAACTGTGAATGTTGTCCCACTCTCATGGCTCTCTTGATTAGAAAACCTGCTATGGTTTGGAACTGACACTATCTTTTTGAAACCAATATGAAAATTAATAAGTAACAAATTATTAGGACGGTTTTCAATCTCACTGTGACGGACCTGGTAAACAACATGAGACTCCATTTAGTTTTGTCACAAGGGTTCAATGTGATTTTATGTACTTATAAAATACAATGAGAACTGTTTAAAGGGCCTTGCATATAGGAAGCACTCAAATATTTGTTAATCTGAATGCAAAAGTGATTTCCAGCTAAAGTCCTTTACCTGTCATATTTACAGGACTGCTTAATAAATAATAATCCCTTATGTTTACAGAATTCCCACAACACACAAATTGATATGGCTAACAAAGCAAAATAACGTGTTTCTATAATGCCAGAAGGATATTACTAAGCAGCAAAATTCAAGCCTTGAATAAATATGTTTACTTACATTTTAAAATTTTTGGACAAAACTCTGACTAGTGAAACAGGTTAGAGTCAGAGAATCTTTGGGTTAGACTAGGTGACCTTTATGGTCCTTTCCAACTCATTAACTAAAGCATGAATTTTATAATCAATGTTCCATCAAGTGTTAGCCACTGCTCAAATATCTCCAATGATTGTAAACTCAATACCTCGCTCAACAGCCCATTCTACTTCTACACAGTTTTAATTTTTATAAAATTCTTCCTGGTATTGAGCGAAAATTTACCTCCTTATAATTTCTGTCCATTAGTCCAGGTTCTGTTCTCTGGCATGATGCAGAAAAATTCTAATTCCACTTCCCCATAATAACCCTTCAAGAAAGTGAAGATAGCTACCATGTTCCATAGTTTCTACATTTTGGTTTCTCATCCAACATCTTTTGCATAACCCTTACCATACTGATTATACTCCAATTTGTTGCTGTCCCTGTCAAAATATGTCACTAACCTTAACTCTATACTACAGATATAATCTGACCAATTCAGACTATGGTAGAACTACTGAAAGTAATAGCCTTAATTTGAATGGTATGTTTATTAATACAGCCTATAGCCTCATTCTTATATTCAAATATATAATCAAACAAAATTCTCTCTTTTTTATATGAATTATAATTTAGTCATATATTTCTAGCTTATACTTGCCTATTTCACTCTAGGTACTGGCCTTTACTTAGAATAAATTCATCTTAAATTAGACTTCAAGTATGAGTCTTTGAGAACAGTGAAGATCCTGAAACTGTCTTTCAACAAATGAGCCAATACTCCCAGGTTATGTCATCTGCAAGGTTAAAGGCGTGTTATCTATGTTTCCATCCAAGTCACTGATACAAATGGAATATGGAATAGGCCTAAAGACAAGCCTGAAGCATGCCATCAGAACATCCTGTCCAGGTTAGCATTAATTCTTTAACTGATACTCTTGTTCTGGTCATTGAGTCAGTTATGGATCAAACTAAATATACAGCCATCCAATTAAAATTTTTATGTGCTGTCTACAAAAATCCTGAAAGTTGTGCCAAATGTCTTGTTGAATGAAGGTCTAATACAGTGGTTCTCAACCTTCCTGATGCCTCGACCCTTTAATACAGTTCCTCATGTTGTGGTCACCTCCAACCATAAAATTATTTTCATTACTACTTCATAATTGTAATTTTGCTGCTGTTATGAATCATAATGTAAATATCTGATATGCAGGATATATTTTCATTGTTACAAATTGAACATAATCCACAGGTTGAGAACCGCTGGTCTAATACATTTCACTATTCATATCAGAAATACTAACCTGTCAACAAAGCAAATGAGGTTAGACTAGCAAGATTTATTTGTCCTTAATGAACCCTTCTAGGTTTCTAGCAATCACCAAATGCCCACAAACTCTCAACAGATAATTTGTTCTAGAACTTTGTTGGAGATAGATTTTAAATCCATTAATTTGTATTTTATAGAATACACCCACTTCCTAAAGAAGAAAAATTAGGAAATATTCAAATATCTTCAGTACCGGGCACCTCTCCAGTCCTCCAGGATTCCTCAAATATTGACCAAGATTCAGCAGTCATTTCCCATTACTCTTGCAGATTGATGTGATATTAATTTATCCCAAAGAGGTGATCAGAAGGTATTTAATAAATGCTTGTTGACTTTGAACAGTTTGACTTTGAACAACTAGTGCTTCTTTTACTATCACCTCACTTGTCCTGGGCTTCAGCTACCTCTTAACGAAAGGATGAAAACTTTGATTTATCCTTTTCACTGTGAAGATCATTCTTTTGGATAAATAGGGACAGAATATAACCCTCTTCTCCCTCCCCCCACCCACTTTTGGCTGTTAACATCTAGATATGGGTGAAATACCACATAAATTCCTGAGCAATTAGTCTTGAAGTCAAACTTTCAACAGACTTCAGCTATGGTACCCTTAAAGTGGGCATGGGGAGAAAGAACTGGTGAGTGATGAAGTATTTTTTGTTGTTGTTTAGTAAGTCATAGCATATTTAATAAGCCAAGGCCATATATTAGAGAGCAGCACTCAACTAGTGGGTCAGAATACGTGGCTCTAGTCCCGGCTCTTTTATTAACTATTTGACCTAAAGTAAGTCATTTGACTTTCAACTCTTCATTTTCCTGTAAAATTGGAATAATATCTGCCATGGCTGTCTCATAATTTTGCTCTGAAAAATCAAAAAGAGAGAACAGATGTGAAATAACCTTATAAACTGAAAAGACTACTATGCAAGATTCACACTATAGGTACCCTTATAAAAAAGCTTACAAGTTCAGTTAATAAAATCCCACTCTAATCATTCTGAATCTACTGACTTTAAAAATTACCCAGGATGAAACCTAAAGGATCCAAAACTATAAAATTACAGGTGAATCTCCATGGCAGTGACCTTTCATATTTCAGAGGCTATATATGAAAAGCTCTGTTCAAGGAGAATTCATGTAAAGTCACTGTAAATATTTACCAAAGTATCACCCAGTGGAAAAGATGCATCTTTTTCCTTAAAAACCAAACCAAAAACAAAAATGCTCCCGACTGAGTGTCCCAAAAGGTTTGGAAATAGAATAAAATGTGGCTCCAGAAGTTATGGCATTTTGGAGATAATGCTTAATGATAAGTGCTTCCTTGGAGAAGTAAACTGCATACCCATTTTCCCCAAGAATAGTATTATATATTAGGTCAAACAGTAATAAGGAAGAGGAAAATCTTAAACTTAATACACTATGGCTCTATGCCCACGTGGAATGAGTTTGGAGCTGGATTTATCATTTTTTAAAAAACTGAACATTATCTTGATTCTGCTTTACACAATAGTCCCAAGCAAATATTTCTTAACAAGGTCTGCTAAAAAGAGATATAATTGGCATTATGAAGAGGATGATATTTCTAAACATTCTCTAAAATGTGACCAGCCCTTTTGAACACCATACATTGATCTAATTGGAATGTCAGGGCAAAGGTTTCTTATTTCAGTAATTTTATTGTATTATATGATTTCATAACATTTCAGCAATTTTATAACATGTTTATGACTTATTTAAATCAAAATATCCCTTACATATCAATTCCTGGTGGAAAAAAAAGATTTAGTTCAGTTAATAAGAGTAAAATAAAACCATGCTTCCAACCTATTGATGTTAAACTTTTTTTTAATCTTAAAAATGGATTATAGAATTATTCTCTCCATTTAAAATACCCAGTACAGGTTGCTTCTCACTTAATCAGCCTGACACGGTCTTGCCCTTCACAGAAGGACCCCCACAGGGTGCCACTGAAAAAAGGATGAGGCTAAACAATCACTAGATCTAAAAGATTTTGAAACCAAATCACAGGAGCCTTGAAAGAGATGGCCCCATTGGCTAAAAACTACAAGCCGTGAAAGCCGCACAAATCCAGACTAACGACCCATGTGGGAATGAAAACCTTGCCCTGCTAAGAGCTATGAAAAAGACAATCGCTTCCTGACAGATGCTGCCAAGTCCAGTAAAGGGCTCAGCCAAAAGGGCTCCTTTGGTCACTTGAGTCTTTCTCTTCCTTCCAAAGAGGATTTTGATTTACTTTGTTTCAACCAAACCAACTCCCCGGGATAGTGACTTTCTCTCCATCTACAAAACACAAAACAGCTGAGGCATAGCCTCCCCCCCCCCCACACACACACACCAAAGGGATTGGAGGCGGGTCGTTGCGGGGGGGGTGGGGGTGTGTGCACTTTATTCACCCACCACACAAAAGAACAATCGACTTGTTTAGTCTGTCAACTGAAGGTTTCAGTAGTGAAAATATGAAGTGAGGGGATGATTCCCAAAGGATGAAGTGTTGACAGAATCCATGAAAGGGGGGGGAGGGAGAGCACAAGATTGGTGGGAATGCTTAAGGAATGTAGCTGGGAAAGTGGGATGCTGGAGCATTGAGGACAGGTGAAACATGAGCAAAAGGGAAGGGGGCGGTTTTAGTCTGTCTCTGAAGAGATACTTCTAAGCACAGGTGGTTGGGGGTGGAAGGGAGCTAAGGGATTTATGGAGAGCAGATCAAAAAAAGCAGGTGCAAAAATTTCAGAAGCTAGTAAATTACATGGTCCCGGAGTTAAGGCGTGGGGGGTGAATAGAGACATGTTTAGAAAACTCCCAGGAAAAGCAAACCACAGAGGAGAAAGTGGCGGAAGACGGGGAAGGAGTAGCGTGAGAACACGGGAGAGCCCACGCCACATGCCGGTCGCGTTTCTTAAGTCCTCCCACCCAAGGCACTCCGTTTTTCGGCAGCGGTAGGTACCCACCTTTCCCAATAAGGCGCTCCTGCTAGCTGCGGCCAGTTCTCGTAGGCTGGATGCGGCGCTAGAGCCCCCGGAGATCGTGGCGGCTGCGGCGGCGGCGGCGGCTGGGTGATAGGCTGGGGACCCCGGGGCATTGCCTCCACCTCCTCCACCCCCTCCGGCTGGGGTAGGACCGTGACCCCTGGCCGTGGGGCTATTCCCGTTGCTGCTGCAGCTGCTGCTCCCACCTCCTCCGCCGCTGCCTCGGGGTCTCTGGCGGATGCCATCTAGCAGCCTGACGAGCAGGATGTTGGCGGGCAGTTCATCCACTCCACAGCCCACCAGGATGCGACACTCGGGGCAGCGCAGCTCATGGCGAGAGCACACGATACTCTCCAGACAGCGGCGGCAGAAGGTGTGTTGGCACGGGAGCACCTTGGCAGTAGTGTCCAGACGTTCCAAGCATACCGAGCACTCCAGCAAATCCAGCAAGGAGGATTCGTCCATCTCTTCTCCTCCTCCTCCTCCTCCTGCTGCTGCTGCTCGCCTCCTTCTCCTCTCGCCTTGCCTTTCCTCTTCTCCTTCACTCTGCGCTGCAGCGGCTTTGGAAGCGCACAACCAAGACGCTCCTAGGAGCATGGAGTCCGGTGGTGGCGGCTGCAGGGAACACAGCAGCCTTAAGTCCCGGGTACTGCGGGCCTGCCGCTGGCAGGAGGCATCAGGGCAGCCACCCTCCTGGGGAGACGCGGAAGAGAGGACCTAGCCAACTTCATCCACAAATTAACAGCGGGTGTAGCCAGGAAACGCTAGGAATGAAGAGCAATGGGGAAGGGGGAGTTTTCGAGCTCCCTCCCTCAATCTCTGGACGTGATGTCACCACCTCCCCTCTTCCCAAATGCGCTGGGTCCCGAAGGCTACAGGAGCAGCAATGAAAAAGTGGCGCAGAAACAGCCCTTCGGACGGGCTTCAGGAGTTATGCGCTCTCTTGGGAACCAAATCCTACCCAGTTCCAAGCCAAAACCTCACCCTACCTTTCAGCTAGATCTCCAGACCCCTCCAAGTCCCTAGGCCTCCAGAGGAAATCGTTTGTCCGCCCCGCAGGGGGCAGGCAGGCATTATGATAAGATGAGCTACACCTGTCTCTCCCACGCGTGTCCAGCGGTGGGTGGGGCGCAGAGGGCAAAATCAGTCAAGCGGGGGGGGGGGGGGGGGGGGCAGGAAGCGACTTAGTAGGCTCCAAAGGTTCAGTGGTGGCCCAGGGCGTCAGCGATGTACCCTTCAGACCCAGGAAAGTGAGAAAGCAAACGCAGCAGCAGCTGGACCCGCAAGACCAGAGGAGTCTTAGGAGCTTTGTCAGAGCTTCCCCAACGCTGCCCTGCCAAACTGTACCGCCTACGCGGCTTCTCCATGGGGCTCCCCACCACCTGATCGCAGGTCCCCGTCGCCTCCCTCCTGGGAGCTCCTCACTTTAGCCGGATCTTCCCTTTTCCTCCAGGAAAAAAAAAAAGTGCACCGCAAGCTAGGACTGAAACAAACTGGCAGGGAGTCAGTCACCTTCACTGCAGGATGCCGGGTACTCAAGACTGGTGGAGGTTAAGTGAAAGGGCAAAAATCCACTTCTCATTACAGCAATTTGTTCTTCCCTCTAGCTGGTTTGTGGCAGCTTGTCATCCACCTTATATAATCCTCCATGAGTCGTGAAAAAGGAAGGTGGTGGTGGTGGGGAACCCTTCAAGTCTCTCTCCTCACCACTGATACACTCTCTTTCTCCCATTGATTGTTACCATCCTCTCACAGCAAGTAGAAAGATATTCACCGTGCAGCTCAGAGATTCAGTCAAGCTGATCTGAAGCGAAAGGGGTCATAAAGTTTGGTCTGTGTTGTCAGAATCCTCCTCTTCATCTCTGGAGTCTGTTGGGATTGGATTTTGTTTGTTTTGTTTTTAGGAGAGACTCGGGCTGAGCACAGGATGCATCATTTCCAGACGGCTAACTCCCTCGAGCATCCTAAGCTTTCTCTCCCCTCTGCTTCTCCAAAGGAATGACAGCTACAGCGATGCCCTGGGATGCTGCTGCTGCAGTCACGGCTGCTCCAGCTAAGCGTGGTGCTAAGCACTGGAAGGGAGAGATTCCTGAAGTTCGAACTAGCTGCACCATTCACCGCGCATCTGATCTCCAGGATCGTTAACCGTTTCGCACTTGACCTCCGCAATCCTGACCCTTTTGAGCAGCTGTTTGAGCAGGCCTGCGACAGAACCGCAGATCCTTCAAGGCTCTGTGCCCTCTCGCTGCCCTCTTAACGCCCAGCAGGGACACACTGCCTCTCCTCTGGCCGAAAGTGATGGCCAGAGAAACTCTCTGTGCTCTACCACGGCCAAGGAAGCCCAATTCCAGTGATTGAGATGTCTTGGAAGCCTTCTCTGTCTCCCGCTGCAGCACCTCTTCACTCCTATTCGAATTTCCCTTTGAGTAAGAGAAGAGGAATGGATAGAGGGAGAGAAAGAATCGATTTCTCCTGCCCGACCCCCTGGCTTAGGAGAGCGTCAGAGCAACGGAAATACGTACGGGAGGAACTGGAGAAGCTGGGGAAGTTTGGTAGGTTTGCTTGCCAACTGGAGTGAAGATATTCGCTGCAGCGCGCTGCCCCCTCGTGGTGCTTTCCTGTCCCAAGTTCAGATTTTGTCAGAATTTTGTCTCCTCCACTAACTGAGTGGCTCTTGGGTTTGTATTCTTCTTGGCTGGCAGGATGAACATTTATCTCATATGCAGCGATGGCAGCATCTTCAGGAGGTCAGAGTATCCTAGGGACCTTCGGTTTCAGGACTTTTCAAATGGTGGAGGGGCAATTTAGGACCTGGAAGTTATGACCCTGGATCATGAAGGTCACTCTCTCTTTGTGTGTAGGGGGAATTTTCTTATAGACCAAAAGACATTACAACTAGAAAAGGACCTTTGGAGATCATGTCCCATTCTCGAATTTTACACATGGAGGGTGAACCTGAGACTTGGAGAGATGGTGACGATTAGTCTAAGGTCACACAAGCAACTTATAATTCCCATTTTTGACAATAAAAGTATACAAGTCATTCTGACCATCACTAAACAACCTCTCCTATTTTGAAGCCCACATTATCTCCTTATGCTTACCATCTAGCTTAAAGCGGATGAACAACTACACCCACTATATCTACACAGACCCAGACCATGCTTTGCATCCCCTCCAACTGTCCACCCCAGCCAGCTTACCATCTTCTCTAAGTCTGCTTACAATACCCCTCCCTACTCTTCTTTCCACCTCTTGCTCTGTCATCAGTGATCAGATCAATACTATTATATTACCATTGCTGCTGGAAAGAGCCTGTCAATTGCCTTCTGTAAGGATCAACTCAGCAACCTTGTGACTCCCCAGATAGTCCCTTCCTGGCCACTACTCTCTTTATGAGTTGTCTGCCTCTATCAGAATAAGCTCCTTAAGTGAAAGGAATGACTTATCTTGATGATTGTGTCGAATTCCCCCCCACATACACCCCTAATAAAGTTTAATGACTTTTTCCTTTCACACATTCATACATACCCTCTCCTGTTCCTTGATGCAGTCTCCCACATCTACCAGTTTTCAAGATGCCCTTATCTTGTTTGATCCATTCCAAAGTCAAATTCACTTCCATTCACAACCTTTACTTTTACACTCTCTCACTCCCCAGAGGGCCATCTCCAGTCATCCTGATCTCTATTTTGTCATTGGACCCAGAGGAGAAAGTAAAGCTAGTGACTTTGCATAGCCCTCCCTCACTTAAAACCAATTCACTTGCAAGTCATGACATCACCTTCCTGATGTCTTGGTCCTCTTCAAGAAGGAAGGAAAAATAACAACTCAACTTCCACTGAAAATGCTTCATTATGACCTCCCAGCCTTTCCCTACTTTCTTCATTCCAATGATGCCTTTACCTTTTCTTTTTTTAAAAAAAATTATTTATTTTTAGCATTCTCTTCTTTTTACATTTAGAACTCCAAATTTTCTGACTGTCCCCCCCATCCACTGAGAAGGCAAGCAAAATGATATCAATTATACATGTGAAATCATGCAGACACATTTCCATATTAGCCATATCACTCCAAAAAAAGCAAGAAAATTATACTTCGATCTGCATTCAGAATTCATCAGTTCTCTGTCTTTCTGGATACAGCATTTTTTCTTCATGAATCCCCTGTAATTGTCTTAGGTATTGATCAGAGTAGTAGCCAAGGCTTTCATGGTTGATCATCATTACAACGTTGCTGTTGCTGTATACAATGATCTCTCAATTCTTCACTTCATTTTGCATCAGTACATAGAAGTCTTGCCATATTTTTTCTAAATCCACCCCCCCCCCCAACATTTCTTATAGTGGTATTGCTGAGTCAAAGGGTATGCACAGTTTTATTGACTGTTAGGCATAGTTCCAAACTTTTCTCCAAAATGACTTGAATAGGTAACAACTCCACCAACAGTGTACCTATTTTCCCTCTCCCTCTCCAGCATTTGTGATTTCTGATAAGTGTGAGGCAGTACCTCAGAGTTGTTTTAATATACATTTCATTAATTGTGATTCAGAGCATTTTTTTCATATCACTATAAATAGCTTTGAGTACTTCATCTAAAAACTACCTGTTCATATCCTTTGACCACTTATCAATTGGGGAATGGCCCTTATTTTTATAAATTTGACTCAGTTACCTATCTGAGAAATGAGGCCTTTCTCAGAGAAACTTGCTATAAAAGTTTTGATATTACTTCATTGTCTATAGTATCTTTTAGCAAAATGTAGTTTCCCTGATTCTCTCTTTTAATTAGGTCTATTTTTGCTTTGTCTGAGATCATGATTGCTACCCCTACCTTTTTTTTCCTCACTTCTGTTCACATTAATAGATTCTGCTCCTGCCCTTTATTTTTAACTCAGTGTATGCCTTCCTGTTTCAAGTATGTCCTTATAAACAACATATTGTTGGACTCTGGTTTCTAATATATTTTGCTATCTGCTTCTGTTTTATTTGTGAGCTCATCCCATTTACATTCACAGTCGTAATTACTGTATTCCTCTCCATCCTGTTTTCTTCTGTTTATCTTTTTCTCTTTTCATCCTTTCCCTTCTCAAAAGTCCATTTTGAAAAAAAAAAGAAAAAAGGAAAAAAGGTCCATTTTGCTTCTGACTACTGCTTCTCTTGTATACAACTCTGTGTGTGTATGTGTGTGTGTGTGTGTGTGTGTGGATGGGTGGGTCGGTGTGTATTATGTTCCTCCCACTTTGAACCAATTTAAATGAGAATGAGGTTCAAGCCTCCATTGGTGCCTGCCACCACCTCCCATTTCCCTTCCATTGTAAAAGCTATTCCTTGTGTACCTCTTTTACGTACAAAAATTTTCCACATTCTACCTCTCCTTTCCTTTTTCTTCAAGTGCATCCCTCTTTCTCACTCCATTTATTTTTAGATCATCACAACAGAATCAATTCACACTCATGCCCTTTCTAACTGCCCTAATAATGATAAAGTTCATAGGCATTACATCTATCATCTTCCCATATAGATATGTAAGCAGTTTAACTTTATTGAGTCCTTTATGAATACTCTTTCATGTTTACTTTTTTATGCTACTCTTGAGTCTTATGTTTGGATGTCAAATTTTCCATTTAGCTCTATTTCATCAGGAATCCTTGAAAGTCCCCTAGTTCATTAAATATCCATTTTTTTCACTGAAGGATTATATTCAATTTTTGAGGGTAGATATTTTTGGTTGCAATCCTAGTTCCTTTGCCTTCTGGAATATTGATATATACGTATATACAGAAAGACATATGTGTATACACACCTACATACATCGACTTACATACACATACATATGCTTAGATATCTATAATCATACTCATATATATACATATACATTCATATGCATCTATGCAAGACCATACTCTACTTATTTGCCCTGTTTCTCTGAGGGTGCATAACATCTTCCTTCATAAGTCCAAGTCTGTGCTTTTTCCCCCCAATAAATTCTACTCCTGATTTTTACTTTATGTTTGTGGGTATCTCTTATTTCCTATGCCTCCTGATTCCTCTGCTTTACTTCTACCCACTACCTTGCTCTCCTGTTACTTAATCTACCCCCCATCCTTCCCTTGTCCTCCCATTCTTGTTAATCACCCTGTTACCCTGCCCTTATCCTAATCCCTCACCCTCCTCTCTAGAAATCCCTCGCTTATATATCCTTGCATTTCTTTCTGAATTTAGAAGACTTTTATACCTTCTACCCTCTTAAACCTATTCCTGATGAAAGTTGGGTTCCAGGGCTACCAGCCCTTCTCCCCCATCTAATTCCTCTGTGTCAGTTCTTCCTCTAGGACCTCATCCATATAAAATATTTACTCTTTTTGCCTATTCCTAAATGATTTTACTTTATAAAATCATGGCATACTCAAGTCTACCCCAATCCTTCTTACAAACTACACAATTACTAATAACAGTCTTAGACATACATTTTATATTTCCTCGTATAAAAGGTAAGCAGTCTGTCCTTATTGAGTCCCTTATAATTAGTCTTTGATATGTATCTTATATTTCTCTTGAATCTTATATGTCAAATCCTCTATTAAGTTCAGGTTTGTTTATTTTTAACAAAATCCTGAAAGTCTGACAATTCATTAAACATCTTTTTTTTTCATTCAGGATTATGCTTAACTTTGCCGAGTTTTATATTTTCAGCCACCAGCCCAGTTCTTTTGCTCTTTGATATATAGTCTTTTCAGATCTGCAGTCTTTCAGTGTAACCACTGCTAGGTCTTGTGTGATTCTAATTGTGACACTACCATATTTAAATATCTTTTCTTGTTGCTTGTGATATTTTATCCTTGAGCTGAGGTTTTTAGAATTTGACTATTATATCCTGTAGGTTTTCCTCATAGAATCTCTTTCAGGAGATGATCAGTGGATTTCTATTTCTACTTTCCCCTGTTGTTCTAATCCTTTAGGACAATTTTCTTTAATTATTTCCTATGTTATTGTATCAAGATTCTTTTTTTTGATCATAGCTTTCAGGTAATTCAATTATTCTTATGTTTCCTCTTCTTTATCTCTTCTCCAGATCAGTTGTTTTTCTTATGCTTCACATTCTCTTCCATTTTTTCATTCTTTATGTTTTGTATTATTATTGCTTGGTCTCTTATAACTTCACTGACTTCCCCTTGACCAAATCTAATTTTCAAGGAGTTGTTTTCTTCCTTAAGATTCTGCATCTCTGGCAGAGGCAAGATGGTGAAGTAAAAGCAGGAACTTACTTGAGCTTATCCCCAATTACCTCTAATACCTGTAAAAAAAAAAAGTGACCCTAAACAAATTTTAGAGCTACAGAATCCATAAAATGACAGAGTGAAATACATCCCTAGCTGAAGTCAGCCGGGCAAGCCAAAAGGAAGGGTCTATTGTATAGGACTGGGAGCAGAGCACAATCTCGTGTGGGCTACACCAACACAGACCAGTGGCACAGACCAAGCTGGAACAGGCCTCAGGGGACTGATTCACTGGCAGTTGTGGTGGTTTCCATACTTTTCAACCCATAGACATCAAAGAGAAAGTAAAAGGTCAGTGGGGAAACACTGTTGGACCTGAGAGAAGAGTGTGGTTCAGTCTCTACCCTGGGGTGGCGAAGGTGGCAGCAGCTGCAGTGAGGACAGCAGCAGCAATGGTGGCAGCAGCAAGAGCAGCAGCAGCTGTTTCTGGGGCTCTAGGCACACAGATAGTGGGGAGACCAAGTGGTTGACCAGAGAGCAATTGTAGGAATCTTTTTGCTGGCATAGAGGCAGGATTCTCTTACTTTGGCCTGCTTGGATCTAGGTCTCAGTCTTGGGTGGTGGTCCTGGGATGAGGAGCGCTGGCATGGCAGAGCTTATTGAGGTTTTAGAGAGGAAGCCCTCTTCACAGTTCTGAGGCAGGTGCCTAGAAGAAGCTCTGACAATAGCTGTGCAAAACCCCAGAAATCTGGGACACACAACTCTGGAAGCAGAATTCTACTGTGGCAAAGAGATCAAAAGTCAAGTAAATGGCTGGCAAAATAAGCAAACAGAAGAAGAGAAATCAGACTATAGAATCATTCTTTAGTGACAAAAATCAAAACATAGAACCAGAAGAATACAACAAAGGCAAAACTCTTGCATCAAAAGCTTCCAAGAAAAATATGAATTGGTCTCAGGCCATGGAAGAGCTTAAGAAAGATTTTGAAAATCAAATAAGAGAAGTAGAAGAAAAATTGGGAAGAGAAATGAGAGTGATGCAAGAAAATCATGAAAAATGAATCAAGAGCTTGCTAAGGGAGACCCCAAAAATACTGAAGAAAATAGCACCTTAAAAAATAGGCTAACTCAAATGGCAAAAGAGGCCCAAAAAGCCAATGAGGAGAAGAATGCCTTAAAAAGTAGAATTGGTCAGGTGGAAAAGGAAGTTCAAAAGCTCACTGAAGAAAATAATTCCTTCAAAATTAGATTGGAACAAATGGAAGCTAAAGACTTTATGAGAAATCAAG
>CM053591.1:68399973-68411446 GCA_028646515.1 Pseudochirops corinnae
TGTGAAATATTCTCATTGGAAAAACCACTGACCTGGAAAATAGATCCAGGAGAGATCATTTAAAAATTATTGGACTACCTGAAAGACATGATCAAATAAATAGCTTAAAAATTATTATTAAACATTATTAAATATTATAAGCAGTCAAGAAGAAACAATTTGAGTATTGTGGAAACACAATCAGGATAACACAAGATCTAGAAATTTCTACATTAAGGGACTGAAGGGCTTGAAATACGATATTCTGGAGGTCAAAGGAGCTAGAATTAAAACCAAAAATCACCTACCAGCAAAATTGAATATAATACTTCAGGGGAAAATATGGATATTTAATGAAATAGAGGACTTTCAAGCACTCTTGATGAAAGGACCAGAGTTAAATAGAAAATTTGACTTTCAAATACAAGAAGCAAGAGAAGCATGAAAAGGTAAACAGGAAAGAGAAATCATAAGGAACTTATTAAAGTTGAACTGTTTACATTCCTACATAGAAAGTCAATATTTGTAACTAATGAGACTTTTCTCAGTATTAGGATAGTTGAAGGGAATATATATGTGAATATATATTGTGAGTTGAGTATGAAGGGATGATATCTAAAAAATAAAATTAAGAGGTGAGAGAGGAATATATTGGGAAGAGAAAGGGAGAAAGAGAATAGGGTAAATTATCTCACATAAAAGAGGCAAGAGAAAGCTATTACAATGGAGGGAAAGAGCAGGGAGGTGAAAGAGAATAAGACAGCCTTACTCTCATTGGATTTGGCTTAAGGAGGGAATAACATATACACTCAATTGGGTATCTTACCCTACAGGAAAGTAGGGGAAAAGGGGATATGGGGGGGGGATGATAGAAGGGAGGGCAGATTGAGGGAGGGGATAGTCACAAGCAAACACTTCTTTTTTTGCTTTTTGGAGGGGGGAAGGCAGGGCAATTGGGGTTAAGTGACTTGCCCAAGGTCACATGACTAGTAAGTGTGTCAAGTGTCTGAGGCCAAATTTGAACTCAGGTCATCCTGACTCCAGGGCTGGTGCTCTATTCACTGTGCCACCTAGCTGCCCTGAGAAGCAAACACTTTTGAAAAGGAACAGGGTCAAAAGAGAAAATAGAATAAATGGGGGATGGGAAATATAGTTAGTCTTTCACAATATGACTACTACGGAAATGTTTTACATAACTACACATGTATACATCCCAGTGGAGGGTGTGTGAGGAGGGAAGAAGGGAGAGAATCTAATTTTAAAAACAAATGTAAAAAAATTGGTGTTACATGCAACAGGGAAATAAGATATACAGGAAATGGGGTATAGAAATCCATCTTGCCCTACAAGAAAGGGTTAAGGGGAGGGATGGGGAAATATAAGAGAGGGCAGACTGGGGGAAGGGGTAATCAGTATGCTTGCCATCTTGGGGGTGGGGATAGGGGAGAGATAGAGAGAAAATCTGCAACTCAAAATCTTGTGGAAATGAATGTTAAAAACTAAAAATAAATAAATTCTGGGGGAAAAAAGATTCTACATCTCCTTTTCTAGTTGGTTGACTTTTTCATAAATTCCTTGTTTTTCTTGGATTGCCCTCTTTTTAAATTTTCCTCAATCTCTCTGAGTTTTCTTTTTCTTTCTTTTTTTTTTTTGGAGGAAGGAAGGCAGGACAATTGGGGTTGTGACTTGCCCAAGGTCACATGGCTAGTAAGTGTTAAGTGTCTGAGGCAAGATTTGAACTGAGGTCCTCCTGACTTCAGGGTTGGTACTCTATTCACTGTGCCACTTAGCCACCCCTCTCTCATTTGATTTTTAAAGTCTTTTTTAAGTTCTTCTGTATATTCTTCTGGGGCAGGTGACCATTTGACATTATTCTTTGGGCTAGGAGAGGCTTTTTTTTTGCTTCTCTGAAGAAGGATCCCAGTCTTCTCTATTTCCACAACTTTCTATAGTTTCCTTCTCCTTTGCCTGCCTTTTTTTTTTTATAGTAGCTTATTTTTTATAATCACCTCTAGTCCTGGGGCATAGGGAATGGTATCTGTCCTCAGATTCTTCTTCAGTTTTTCCCTCTAGTTTGGAACTGAAACCAAGAATTCTGCCCACCTTAAGTGCCCACAACCAGTGGCATCCCTGCCCTACTGCTTCTGTACTCACTGGGAATGTGCTGGCTCCTTCTCAATCAGAGCTGTGTCTTGGCAGAACAGCTTGGACTGCTACTCCTAGTCAGCAGAGGTTCCCTTGATCTTCCTAGGCTATCTAGGAGGTGAAAGTTCCTAGGGCTGGGGTTGAGACCAACTCCCAACCCAACAAGCCCCAGCTCACTGCTTGTTGTTTCTGTGGAACTAGCCTGGAGTTGTTCTTCACAGGGACCAAAACTTGGTCCTGGGATTTTTCTTCAGATCTTCTCTGAATGTCCCAGGAAGACCACTATTCAGCCCCAATTCTTGTCTATTTTTGGTGCTCTTTGTTCACCCCGAGGCACTATTTTGTCTTGTTTGGGGGGGAAAATCTTGAGAGCTTGGAATTTTCTGACCTATTCCTCTATATTCCCAGAATCCTCTCCTCATTCATAACTTCTTAAAATACGTCTATGTTCTTTTTTTATTGTAGCTTTCAGGTTGTCTAATTTTTTTTTCTTTTTCCAATTTTTCCTCTACCACACTTATCTCTTAATTTGACTCTTCTAAGAATTCTTGTTGGGCTTGGATCTAATTAGCATTTTTCTTTGAGACTGTTTATACCTGTTTTCACATTATTGTCATCATTTGACTTTATGCCTTGGTCTTCTCTGCCACTGTAGTACCTTTTTATGGTCAAGCTCTCTTTTTGTTGTTTGCTCATGTTTCTAGACTATTTCTTGATTTTCACCTTTATGTTAAAGTTGGGCTTTGCTCACTTGGGGGAAAAGGGACACTATGGCAAGCTCCAGGTTTTTCATGGTGCGGTTTTCAGAGATAGTACTGGGATCTGCAAGTTTTTAGTAGTTTCAAAATGGTATAATCCAGGGAGAGGTGTAATCACTACTCTCCTGATCTGTGCTCTGATCTTTACCCAAGAAGCGTTACTGCTTTTCTGTAGCTGCAAGTGTTAGCACTCCTCTTGGCCCCAAAACTGTGACCATACCCTCTGCTCTCCTGTGAGCACTAATGCTCCTCTCTGCCTTTGAACTGAGACCAAAGCCTCTGCTCCCTTGTGACTGACCACAACTGTTCCTCTCTGCCCTGGAACTGCAATCCAGAATTGCATATGGGCTATAGAGCTGCCAGTCAACAACAGATGGTCCCACTGCAAGAGTCGCTTGTATCCTCTCCCTGACAAGTTGTCTGATCCCCTTACCATCTTTGGGCTTAGAATTCTCAAAGCTGCTGCTGCTATTATTACTACTACTACTACTACCACTGTCCCAGCTGCTTCCAAGGCCCATGGTTGATGCTGCTGTCATGTCCTGAACTGTTTCCCACACTGTTGGACCAGACCTCTCCTGCCAACCTTTTAAATTGTCTCAAGTTAGAAAAACATCTCACTCTGATATTTTGTTGGCTCTCTTGCTCCAAAATTTGATTTGAAGAGTTACTTTAAAATTGTTTGAAAGGGAATGTTGGGAAAGTTCAGCTGGATTGCTGCCTATACTCTGACGTCTTCACTCTGCTCCCCTTTTCTTTTCATTACTCCAAAGTTTCATCATTTCAAGGGGTGGGCATTTCCTTCTTTGATGCAAATTGCAACTCCTTTAGATGATCTAAATGGAATTGTTATGGCTGGGATGAGCTGAATTGATCTTTGGAAGACAAAGTCTTTCTCTGGTCCTACATTTGAAGTGTTTAGAGCTTGTTAGAAACATCCAATATCCAAGCAGGCTTTGAGAACACAGGGTCACTTCCATGCCACAATGTGGCATCAGAATAGGACATTTATAATAACAGCTAAAACTTGTATGATCTTATAAGGTTCACAGAATACTTTACATAAGATCATGTTAGAGAAGTTAAACAAATTGTAGTGGTCACACAGATGATAAGTATAGAAAGCAGAGTTTGAACCAGTTTCTCCTGACTCCAAACAAGTCCATAACTCTTTCTACTATACCATACTCCTTTCTTCTTTAGTGGAAGATGTTCTCTTTACTAATCTATGATTCCCTTTCTTCTCTCCCCCCTCAACTCTTTCGTAATACCTGTATTACCACTCCCTGATGAATCTAACCACCTGTTTTCTCTACTCCAGCTCCCAATCTACTCAACTCTTCCAAAGAAAGTGAGAATATTAGTTCTATTATGGATTCACACTATCTTGAGCATTCATCTCCACTTATCATTTTTTTAAACTTCTAGTTGATTCCCTGTAACATTACTGAAATGGCCAATACAAACTTTTTCTACTTTCCTCAAGTCCTCAATCCCCACCCTTTATGTTTTTGACAGATTAATTCTAGTTATTTTACTGGGACAAGTGAGACAATCTCGTGTTCTTATTGTTGTTAAGTCCTGTCTAACTCTTTGTATTGACTATATTGATTATAGCACACCATAACTGTCTGTGGGGTTTTCTTTTTTTGTTTGTTTGTTTTTTTGTTTTTTGCAGAGGGGAGGGCAGGGCAATTGGGTTAAGTGACTTGCCCAAGGTCACATGGCTAGTAAATGTTAAGTGTCTGCGGCCGGATTTGAACTCAGGTCCTCTCAACTCCAGGGCCAGTGCTCTATTCACTGCACCACCTAGGGGTGGGCATTTCCTTCTTTGATGCAAATTGCAAACCTCTGTGGGGTTTTCTTGGCAAAAATATTAGAGTGATTTGCCATTTCCTTCTCCAGCGGATTAAGGCAAATAGGGTTAAGTGACTTGCCCAGGGTCACACAGCTACTAAGGGTCTGAGGTCAGATTTTAACTCAGGTCTTCCTGACTCCAGGCCTAGTGTCCTATCCACTGAACAACCTTACTGCCTCTGACAATCTAGTAAGCTTCCTCATTTTCTCAACTCTCCAGTTCAAAGTATCCCTCTACCTTCACCTATCCTTTCTTACTTTTAATCTGTTCAACCCTACTTAAAACTAGCTGATTTCTCCAAGAGTAAAGTTACCATGTCAGAAAAATGTCTGTTCAAAATTCATGTAAGGGAATCTAGAAGAGGAGGGTTAGCTCCATGCGCAATAATACCCATGAACTCACAAACATTGAGTGTGGCAAATCATTTCTGACTTCTTGATAAACGCTGGCCCTCCTTGTCCTCTCACCATGCCAATCCCAAGCTCAAAAAACTTTTGGTGGCTCCCCATTCTTCTAGGATAAAATCCTAACTCACTTCTTGGGTCCTCTACAGTCTGGCCCCTGACTACCTTTCCAGCCTTATTTCATACTAATTCCCTTTACAAACTCTATTTGCCAGCCCAACTGAACCACTAACTCTTTTATGAATTTAATACTCCATCTCTAGATTCTGTGCATTCTCACAAGCTATTCCCTAAATTCCCTAAATTCTACCTTTCAGAAAGGCACAGAGACAGGAGATAAACTGTCATGAATTAGAATGTGAGCTCTTTGAGATCAGGAACTGTTGTCTTTATATCTCCAGGGCTTATCACAGTGCTTTGCACATAACAAAGGCTCAATAATTCTTTCACTTAATAATTCATTCATGAAGAATAGTAAAATGATGAGTTTTTTCTGGATGGAAGAATCTGTGAAACATATGTATAAGCCTGGAAAAGGTAGACTATAGCCCAATTGTAGAGTTTTTTAAGTGACAAATGGAGGAGTTTGGTTTCTTAGCCACTTGACCATCTTGAGCTTAGAAGTTACACTGTCATTTCTCCTTCTATTCTTTAGGACAATCACTTCAACAGGTGTATGAGGGATTGTCATTGTTATTGTTTATCCTTCGTGTTCAAAAAGGACCAATGTCATTATAAGGGTGATATCTTGACTTTTGAGTGAATTGGGTTAGATTAGAAATGAAATTGACTGGCCAAAGAGACCAGTTAGGAGGCTCTCATTAATCACCTACGAAAAGATGATGAGTCCCTGCACTAGAATACTATCTGTGTGAGAAACAGAAGGTTTCTGTTGTAAGGTAAATGTAAGGTAAAATCAATAAGGTAAAATCAATAAAACTTGACAATTTGTGAATATGGGTAACTAGAAGATTGGAGATAACCTCAGACAGATATAAGAACTTTAGAACAGTTGTGGTTGGGGTGAGAAAACATAATGAGTTCTGTTTTATACATGCTGTGTTTGAGCTGCCCATGAGAAATCCAGTTCAAAGGTAGTAGTAACAGTAGTAATAGGTGATATGGGACTGGAACTAAGGAAAGAGAGTAGAAATTTTGATCTAGCAGTCATCTGCATGGAGATAATTGAACCTCTAGGAGCTGACCAGGTTACGAAGAGAACAGAGGGCTTAGGACATAGTCTGGTGGTATACTAGCACCATAGTTAATGGCATAATGGATGGCGATCCAGCAAGTGAGACTGATAAGTGATCAGGAAGGAGGACAATCAAGAGAGAGCAATGTCCCAAAAACCCAGAGAGGAAACAACATCCAGGAAGAAAGGGCAGTAAACAGTGCCAAATACCTCAGAGAGATCAAGAAGAAAGAGAAATAAGAAAAAAAGGTCATGTGGCAATGAAGAGATTACTGGTAGCTCTGATGAGAATAGTTTCAGTTGGATGATAAGGTTTGGCTTTCAAGCCAGACTGCACATGATTTAGAAGCAAGTGAGAAGAAAGGAAGTAGAGATAGCACATGAAGGTTTTGGACAATACACACACACACACACACACACACACACACACCCACACACCCCAAAACTTTCAAGGAATCAATAGAGGGTTTTTGTTTTTGTTTTTGTTTTTTACAGATAGGAGAAACTTAGGTGGACTTGTAGTCAGAAAGGGATGAGCCAATAGATAGAAAGAAATTAAATATTGGGGTGGGGAGAGGAATTGTGTGAGGATAATATGTCAGAAGAGGAAATATAAGGGCATAGGATCAGAAGTACAAGAGTCAGTCTTGGTAAGGGAAAGGGCCCTGTTGTCACTAAAAACTTAAGTAAAGGAAGAGAGAATGGGGGGATGATGTCAAGGAGATATTGAACAAGGGAGGAGAGGGAGTTCACTTCAAATGATCTCTCATTTCTTGGTGAAATATGTGGAAGATCCTCAGCTGAGAGGATAGCGTAAATGGCATAAGGAAAGAAGAATAGATTTAGAATAGCTTCAGTAAGGAGTTTTCTAGAGAATCAATTAACTGTAAAAGGATTGCCTTGTGGTGAGGGCCTGGCTGAGATGAGATAAAAAGTTTGTAGTGGACTCAATTAGTACCCCTATATGACTTCCTCTAGAAGCATTGTGAATAGATATGGATTTTAGTTTTTCAGATCGGAAGACTCGGAGGAAAAATGTAAGTATGTCATAGTGATTTTTGTCCACTTCCCCACGCTTTAAGGCAGAGAAAGGGAAGAAACTGTACTTAGGAGATAAGCAGTTGTATTGCCAAAGCTTACTGGCAATCAGAAAGATTCTTGACTGGCTGAGTCTGTGGAACAGGTGAATAAGTTCAGTCCATAGCCCAGGTATGCAAATACTAAAGCATCAGGAGGAAGGAGGAATATGTCTCTCTTGGCAGACAAAGAGGAAGTGGAATGTTGTAGGGTGGATTCCAGTCTTAGAGGTGACTATGAATGCTAAGCTAGATCCTAAGCACTTTAACTAGATGAATACCTTAGAAATTTAAATGACTTTCAGTCTGTGCTGGATGGAATCTTGTGCGCTTACTTCTAAATGCCTTATCCTGGTGTATTGTTTATGGATTAATAGTCTCTTTTCCTTTGTTAGTTAATAGCTTTCCTTAAGCTTAGGTGTGATAAGAGAGAGCAAAAGGAGGCTAAAATAAATGTCAGCAGGACAAAGGGAGGGATAAAAAGACCAAGCAGACTCGAGGACAAGGAAGGTCAGGGCAGCTTGGTCCCTTGAGCTAACGGTTAGAGATCAGTGAAATTTAAAAGTTATTAAAGGAGAAAGACCTGGGACCAAAAGTAGTGAACACACCAAGATTCCTTTCTTCATCAAAGCTGAAGGATAAAGCTTTTACCTCCTCAACATCTCCGCTGTCTCTGACTGCCCCTCTCCACCCAAGTTCATTGTGTTATTGACTATCATTTCCACCCTGAAATTCTCATCTTCCTTGGTTTCTTTATCACTGTATTTTTCTCTTCTCTTTCTGTCACCTGCTCCTTTGCTGATTCTTCTTTCTTCTCCTGCCCATTAAATGTTGAAATTCCTCCCCCCCAAAAAAACCAAACAAATGTTGAAATTCAATTCAATTCCATAAATACTATGTACAAGCCTTGTGCTAGGGATACAGAGACAAAAACAAAGCAGTACCTGTCATTGGTTTTCCAAGGCTTTTTTAGGGGCAGCCACATAGCACAGTAGATAGAATACTGGGCCTGGAGTCAGAAAGACCTGACTTCAACTCCAGCCTTGGACATTTAACAGCTGTATGACCCTAGTCAAGTCATTTAATCTCTGTTTATCTCAGTTTCCTCATCTGCAAAACAGAGATAATACTAGCACCTACCTCCCAAGGTTGTGAAAATTAAATGAGACAATAATTGCAAAGTGCTTAGCAAGTGCCTGGAACATAGCATTTAATAAATGTTCCTTCCTCCTTTCTTTTCTCTCCTACATTCTCTCTTACATTGAGTCATCTACTTCATCACCTCTTTGTGAATCATTCCCAAATCTATATTTTTGACCTTGATCTCTCTCCCAAACTTCATAACTACACGTCAAACAATTTTCCAACTACCTTGAACTTAAAATGTAAAAGTCTAACGTCTTCCTCCTCCCCTCTCCCAGAAAAAAATGGTATTGCCCCTGTTCTTGACTCTCTGATATCAATGGTACCATTATCCTACTACTCAGCTGCTTGAAATTCCTGTGGCCTTTTCCGCTCATCTCTGCCCTTGCCTTTCATACCCAATCAGTTGACAACTTTACTTCAGCAACATTCATTAATTCCATTCTCTCACCTCCCTACATTAATTTGGGGACTTTTTGCCTTTTTCCTAGATTTTTGTAGTTGTTTCTATGCCTCTTATCTTTCTCTTTCTAATATATCTTACACGTCAGTCATATTCCTAAAACATAGCTCTGATCATAGACTTTACAGGACCTTAAGAGATCATCAGTCCCTTGAAAGGAAGAAAGGAAGGAAGGAAGGAAGGAAGGAAGGAAGGAAGGAAGGAAAGAAGAAAAGAAAGAAGGAAGGAAAGAAGAAAAGAAGGAAGGAAGGAAGGAAGGAAAGAAGAAAAGAAGGAAGGAAGGAAGGAAAGAAGAAAAGAAGGAAGGGAGGGAGGAAGGAAGGAAGGAAAGAAGAAAAGAAGGAAGGAAAGAAGAAAAGAAGGAAGGAAGGAAGGGAGGGAGAAAGGAAGGAAAGAAGGAAGGAAGGAAAACTGAGGACCACTCCTTATTGTCTATAGACTAAAGTCTAAACTCCTTTGCCTGACACTCGGGGTTCTCCATGGTTTGGTTCAAACTATTTTTTCAACTTTATGTCTTGTTCTCCAGCCTGTGTTTTATGGTGTTAGACTGCTAATTGTTTCCAGGATGTACCCCACACATCATCACATTCTCACCTTTGCCCAGACTGTTGACTTTGTATGTAATAACTTATTCTATCTCTACTACCTCCTTCACCCTATCAAAGTATTAGCAAGTCTACCCTTTTCAAGGTCAAGTTCAATTCCATGTTCTCCACAAAGCTTTCCCTAATTCTTCCTCTTGCATATAAAGCAAAAAAGTAATTCCCTCCTCCCTCCCCCCCTCCTCCCTCCAAATTGCCAAAGTACTCAATTTATGCTTCTTTTATTATCAAATTTCTATATTCTGCTATGTATTTTGTTTATGAAAAATCACAGGCTATTAAAAGTGAAAGAGACTTCTGACATCCAATTTCAATTATAATTTTTTAAAGTTTTATTAAGGTGTTTTATTGTTACAGTACTCACATTTATATATTACTTCCACTTACCAATAGATCTTTTATACCAAAGTAAAACAGTTAAGTAAAACTGATAACATAGTGATCTCATCTGAAAATGAATGCAACATTTCATGTCCATAGAATGCACCCACAACTCTCATGTATGGTTAAGTTCAGATTTTCAGGTAGGTCACTTTGAGAGAAGGGGTCAGAAAGTGAGTGATAGGAGAAAAACAGTGAGTGGGGAGAAGGAAGATTGATATTACTACAGCTCTCAGGAAGGAGAAAACTCAAAGATTTTTAACATAAAAAAAAAATCAACAGAGAAAACATTAACAACACATGGAAATATGGCCTTCAGATCTAGTAAAGAAGTTCAAGCATCTATGAATAAATACTTCAAAATAAAGGATGCTTATTTAAACAGAGGACCCTGTGGAATTTAAGAAGAGTATGGAACAGAGCCAAGATGGCAGCATAGAAGCAGGAAAGCTCCGCAGCTCCCACATAGCCACCTCAAATACCCACAAAATATGACTCCAAACAAATTTTAGGGCTCCAGAACTCACAAAATTACAGAAAAAACACATCTCCCACTGAAGGCAGCTCAGCAGGAAGGGCTCATCACAGCACACTGGGAGCCGAGCCCAGCTCAGCCTGAAACCACGGCCTGGCCCCAGGGCAGCCAGGACAAGCCACAGCAGTGTCCAGAATTATCAAGCCATAAGAAACAAGGACAAAGTGAAAGGTCAGTGGAACTCAGCTAAATTTGGGGGAGAAAAGCAGTCCATCCAAATTGCCTCCAGGGCAAGAAAGCAGCAGAAGCGGCAGTCCAGCAGCCACTTCCATGTGGCTGCTTCAGAAGCTCCCGGCAGGCAGACTGCAGGGGGGCCAAGCCATCATTCAGAGGCTAAGTGCTCTTGTGTTGAGCTACCTGGAACCAGATTGTGGTCTTGGGTGGTGGTTCTGGGGTACGTTTTCAGTGAGCCAAAGCTGGCGGGGCTGCAGTGGTCTCCTAATAGCTCTGGCAGCTGCAAAAACCCCAGCAACTTGGGACAGAGCTTTCCCCTCTAGAAGCAGAGTTCCACAGAGTTAAAAAGTCAAGTAATTGACTGGCAACACGAGCAGGCAAAGGAAGCAAAGCAATAAAACAGCAATAAAGAACAGCAATAAAACTTTAGATTCCTTCTTTGGAAACAAAAAGGATCAAAGCATGGAATGGGAGAAAGACAACACAGTCAGAACTCCCACACCAAAAGCTTCCCAGAAACATGGAGACTGCCTAAAAGCCATAGAGCAGCTTAAGAAGGATTTTGAAAACCAAATAAGAGAAGTGGAGGAAAAATTGGGACAAGAAATGAGAATGATGCAAGAAAATCATGAAAAAAGTGTCAACAACCTGACTGAAGAAAATAACACCTTAAAAAACTGATTAACTCAAATGGCAAAGGAGGCCCAAAAAGCCAATGAGGAGAAGAATGCCTTAAAAAGTCTAATTTGCCAGATGGAAA
>CM053591.1:68418120-68438769 GCA_028646515.1 Pseudochirops corinnae
GCTAGGACCACTCCCAGTCCGAGGAGGAAATTTTACTAGATTCTCTAATAGTAAAGAGTAAATTTTATCTGATAGATTATTTGATTATGAAAATTATGAAACTGTACATGTTAATAAAAATAGTTTGTATTGAAATAACATCTTTGAACCAACTTTGTAACAACAGACTTTAGACTGAAATATTTCATTTTGCCTTTGAGGTTAATAGGCAATATGTAAATATCTGTTGCTCTGGAAATTTACAATAATCAGAATTTTTCTGAGGTTTTGAGTAATCTATATGTGTTTAGAATGTGATTATTCTTAATTTTTATATCTGAAGGACAAATGAAATGCCTTTATGTATGTGAATTGTTAGCCGTTATTACAATAATATCCTTGCCCTAAACTGTGATTAGTGAAATTTTGCCATTTGAGGTAAAATCTCTTGGGACTGTAATTTGATATTCTGAATTTGATTTCAGCTATGGCTGTCTGAAGTGGTCTTTAAAAAAAAATTTATGGGGAAAAAAACCAAGTTTTTCCATAATATAGTATAATAAAAAAATGATTGTATACAAAACTATAGATTTGCTATCTATAACTTGCTATTACTTTCAAATATACAACAAAACTTTGCAAATTTCTTTTTTTTTTCTTCTTTCCCTCACTTAACTCTAGAGATGGCTACTGTTAGACACAAATAGGCATATGTATATATAATTATTCTATACATTTGTCAATTTATTAGTTCTTTCTCTGGATGTAGATAGTGTCTTTCTTCATATGTCCTTTATAGTCAATTTGGGTATTTATAATAGTAAAAATAATTTAGTCAGGGGCAGATAGGTGGTACAGTGAATAGAGTACTGGCCCTGGAGTCAGGAGGACCCAAGTTCAAATCTGACCTCAAACAGTTAACACTTACTACCTGTGTGACCTTGGGCAAGTCCCTTAACCCCAACTGCCCTGCCTTCCCCTCTCCAAAAAGCAAAAAAAAACCAAAAAAAAACAAAAACCCAAAAACTTAGTCAAAGTCATTCTTAAAATAATATTGCGATTACTGTATACAATGTTCTAATGGTTCTATTCATTTCACTTTTCATTATTTTGTTCATCTTTTTATGTTTTTCTAAAGTCATTGAGCTCATCATTTCTTATAACACAGTGGTATTCCATCACAATGATATGCTACACAACTTCTTCAGTCATTCCCCAACTGATAGGCATTCCTGCAATTTCTAGTTCTTTGCCACTAAAAAGATAGCTGCTATAAACATTTTGGAACATATAGATTCTTTTCCTTATTTTCTAGTTATCTGTGGAAACAGACCAAATAGTAGTATTGCTGGATGAAAGGATATGTGTAGTTTAATAATTCTTTGGGGCATACTTCCAGATTGCTCTCCAAAATGGTTGAATCAATCAGTTCACAATTCCACCAACAATGAATTAGTGTCCCAATTTTTCCCCATCCCCTCCAACATTTGTCACTTTTCCCTTTCTATCATTTTATCCAATCTGGTAGGTAGAAAATGATATCTCAAGGTTGTTTTAATTTGCACTTCTCTAATCAATAATGATTTAAAGCATTTTTTCATAAGACTATAAATTGTTCTTAGAGGTCCCCTGGCACAGCTATGGGGGTGGTGGGCTCAGATTGCTTGTGCCTGCTCCCACAAGGGGAGAGCTACCTGAGTTGCCTTCTGCAATACAGGCTATTGGCCTACAGTAGCCTTGAGTTCTATCTGTTCACTTTTTCCAGCCCCAAGCTGGGTTGTGCCATGCAGCTGCTGTACCAGCAGGGTATCCGCATCCACATGGTCACCAACTGTGACTTCATGGCCACGTAATGGTAATGGGAATTTGAAGATCTTCCATGCCCCTTACCAAGCCTAAGGGAATTTGAAGATCTTCCCTGCTTTGAAGATTTTCCCTGCCTCCTAATAGGCTGAATGTAATCACATGGAGCCTGTGGTGGGAGGAATTTGCTGAAGGGTGGAGCAGAACCCACAGGAAACTGAGAGTCAGCGCAGCTAGACAAAATTGGGAGGAGAGGACACTTCCAAGGGAGACAGGTTTGTGAATAAATATTAGGCTTGTGTTGGTTTGTGGGAAGGCTAAAGGATACTGTGGCTCTCTGTGCTGTTGTGGCATATTAACTTCTTTGCTGCTATGATGAAATCGGTTTACTGGTTTGGGCATTTGGTTTTCTGGTGTCTGAATGTGTTTTCCTTCTGTCTTCTATATGGAGAGTCTGTTATATTTTGCTATTGAGCACTATGCAGGTATATTTTTAGTGATCACTGGCATTGTAAATGTTGCATTGGTGTTACAGGCCCTCAGTAACTCTCAGATCCACTGCCTCTACAAGGCAGGTATCCAAGTATGTCATAATCAAGGTGCTGGCTACCTGTATCACAAATTTGCTATTGTAGATAAGAAGGTACTTATTACTGACTCTCTCAACTAGACCACACAAGCCATGTTTTAATTGTGGCAGGTTAAGAGTACATGAGACATCTTAGAAGAATCTGAACATAATTGGGAGGAGTTCATCCCTGTAAAGTATACTTTTTTCCCTCAGAAAAAGTCAAGCAAAGTAAGCCAAAGCCCTACTTTGATGTTTTCCTCAGGGTTATAGATAAAAACAACTTAACAAGGCAGTCCATCAGACAATTTGGACAATTTGTCTAAAGTTTTATTAAACAAATAAACCACCATTCAAGGGACATTCTCTGTACTGTAGTCTGTGAACTGCTACAGGTGGATATCTTTCTCTGGGGAAAGTTGAGGAGATAACCTTGACCTTGGCAAAGGTAGGGCCCTCTTTACTGTTTCCCTATTACGCTATGTTCTTTCTAAATAGGACATTTTCACACCTGGTTAATTCTGAACCTGGCTGTGATACCCTGTGAATAAATATGGAACTTTGCTACATGATTGACTATTAAATATAACTCATGCCTAGGAATCAAATAGAACTAAGGAAGTTTTTCCCTGTTATGGCTTATGTCAAGTCAGTCTGTGCCCCTGAGGCTTGACTTCATCATAACTATGTCCCTCCTTTTTTCTTTCATAGCAAATTTCTATGCTCAAGGCAGGTAACCTATAGCACCCTATTTTATTAGTGCTAAATCTATTAATATATCAATTAAAGTTGAAATATCTGAGTATTATAAATTCTTCTGCTTGTCATATACTTGCTAGGGTTATTATTGATCCTCTTGGTAAAGCACTCTTTTCTCTTCATGCCAAAATCTCCTGTTATTTTACCACTATTTCATGCTTCCCTGTTGGCTCTTTATCCCTGGAGACTCCTGAGGACTACATTTCCCTTGTCTACAATGCCTTTGAACTCTAGGAACTTCTGCAGGTAGTCCACTGCTTCCCCAGCATTTCTATCACCAGGTAACTCCTATTAAGTATTTAACTAACATACCTTCCAAACTATTGCCTCTGATGGTTGTTCTTTGGCTTATACATCACTAATTGGCACTGTATTTATCTCACTGTGTTTGATAATATAGGGATAATTTCCTCCTAAGGGGAATATCATTGCCCTTAAAGTTAGTTAGCCATTTGGGATAAACTTTTATCAAGCATTGAACGCAGAGGCATCTGAGTTACTGCAGGCTCATATTAAAAACACTAAGATGCCAGTAGGTAATATCAATCCCAACCAACTAAATAAAAGTGATTGTTTTTTTCTTTGAGATTGTTTTGAAAAGTCTCATTCTTTCAAACTGCTATAGTGATAATATCCTCCTAAGGGGGGTGGGAAGGAGGGACGTGGGGGGCAGGGATTAGATGTCGATAAGGAGGCAAGATAAAGAAATCACGTAAAATCTTCACAATTTAATGGAGTGGAAGATTCATCTTTAAATCTTAACTTAAAGAATCTCAGAACCTTGTCTTCTGCGATAGTTTAAAATGTTTAGTTTTTTTAACTTCCAAGCAGCATAATAATTTGATAACATATCACAGGGCAGTTATAAGTGGTAAAACTGAAGGTTTTCCTTTTATGCACCCTAGCTTACATGTCCACTCTGATAAATATTGATTTTTACCCAGAAGGGTTCATCTCCCATGTCAGATTCTAATGGATCTCTTTTAAAGATTCTCTGTTTAGCTTGTTGACAGCAATGTCCTGATGAGGTACAATGTTTACGTAACAGCAGGTGAGATGTCGCAGTGTCAATGATACTTGCAGCTGCCATGGAGGTCTAAGACCAATAACACCCGTACACAGAAGGGCTGCTAGCATAGGTTCTTTCATCTGCTTTTCTAAGGGAAAGACATCTTCAAAGGGGTTAATAATCTCACTTCAATTAAACAACGAGAAAGAATAATAAGGTGAAAGGAGTGTCCAAGACAGACAAGACTCCAACTGTCTAAATAGAGTAACAGATACATAATCTCCAGACCAGGAAGCACCAACTTCTGGGTTCACAAAGCCAGGGCCCCTTAACAACAGCTACCCAGAGTCTCATCTGGTCAAATCACAAAGAAACTTTCTTCCCATGAGTGAGCCCCAAAGTAAAATACCAACCTCCAAGTAAAATACCAACTAATATATAGTTTTCAACTAATCAGCTCTGAGCCAGAATGCATCACAACTCACGTGACTCAGTGCCTAATTGGCTCAGTACCAAAATGTATGAAAGCCTTCCAACAAGCAAACTTCCCACTAAGCAAGCTTCCCTTAGGCAAGTTCCTCCTGCCTCAGGATGTGTCACAGCTGTGAACTGGGCAAGAGCTCAAAGCAGCAAGACATCTGTCATTGAAATACTTGTGTATCTTTGGACCTGAGAACATGGCTCCTGTTCCAAAGAAAAAAGGGAACATGTGGTCACATAGGCCTATTAATGGATGAGGAAGATCTTATATTACATTAACCCTGCAGATGTAAAACCATGAATTCTCTAAAGCTTTGGGTGAATTATGGCTTCCTGATGCTTGAGCTGGTTATTGGAAAACCAAATTTAGGAAGGTGTACTAAATTGTATTGAGGTCTATTTTGCAAAAGATTGTAGCCGAAACATCTAAGAATCTCTGCAAGTAACCTGAACCAGAAAAGTAGATCTTTTAGGAGAAACCCCTCATTTCAGAGCTGCTCTGAGGACAGGGCTATTCCAGAATGTCTAAGAGGAATTGTTTTCAGAAAACAGATGACTGCATGAGTTATCTGAGCCTAAGACATGATGTGTTGATGAAATGAACACTGGGAATGGGTTACTGGGAAGGAGAATTAATATTAATTTTATATCATATGTATAATACATAATATATAATACATTATATATAATATTAATTAATATTCACCCTTACCTTTCCTTCATTCCCCATGTGCTGCTGCCTCTATGAGGTCCACTTACTGAAGGAGACTACCCCTTGGCAGAGTTCATCAATGTGTCAGTCATAGATGGTCTCAGTAACCAACAGGTGAGTTGGTATAAATTTAAGCCTGATGGTTTGGGGGCCATCCCCTCTCACATTAGTTCCATTAAAGTAGAATATCTGGGATGAAAATTCTTTAGTCTCTTCCCATATATTGGAGTTACAGCATTAGTACAAGCCGAGATACTAGCCTAAACTACATGTGAGTTCTTCAAGGAGTCTGCGCCATGTCATACAGCTCTCCTAGCTCTATACCTCTTAATTGTCTTTTGGTTTTGACAAATTGATTCCTAAGAAACTCATGACGGTTGGTGACAATTCAAATTTCTTATTCACAACATTTTTGCTCCTATAATCATGACTTCATTATGAAGTGTTATATATGATTTTTACTATACTTCGATTTGTAACTTTAATCAGGTTAAATGACTCAGGGGAGGTGTGGCCTCCCAAGAACCAACTGGGAGAATGATGAAATTGAAAATTTATTTTTAATTCTAGTTTGTTAAAATTTAAAATTCCGTCTCATTGTTCCTTACCCTTGCAAGTCTTCTCAGGTAACTTCAGGTCACTTGGGTCATGATTCTCCTCCCAGTCTTATAACTTGTACCACCACAGTTGTAACTTCACCCACTACCCACATTTCAGAGAAAACTTTACCCTAAGGTCAATCAAAGCTATTGAGTTGTTCTTCAGTAGTTTCCAGATGTGTCTGACTCTCTGAGACCCCATTTTGGGATTTTCTTGGCAAAAAATATGGCAGTGGTTTAACATTTCCTTCCCCAGCCCATTTTACAAATGAAGAGGCTAAGGCAAACAGGGTTAAGTGACTTGCTCAGGGTTACAATTTGAATCAGGAAGATGAATCCACTTAGCTACCAAAGCTATTGTAGCTACTCCCATTCCCCAAATCACATGTCTTGCTTAGGGTTAAGGGGCTTTTTAGAAAGGGATATCCAAATGATGCAATGTTGAGCTGATGTCAGAGGCTTTTGCTTTCTAGACAATAAGAAGAAGGCACACCTATATTACTGGAGATTTGGCTCTGTCATCCTGTTAATCACTATAAAAGACCCTGTTGGCCCTCAGTTTGGGGTCTTTGGCCATTGAGAAGTCACTGACCACATTTATTGGCAATTACTAGCTTTGCAAATGAATGGATCATGCTCAGAATTTTCTCTCTCATAATTTCTCTCTCAACATGATGATTTCCATAGGAGTCTCTAGAAATAACTTCCGGGGGAATATTGAAAGTCACCCAAAGGCACCACAATCCAATATCAAGTTCTAGGTGTAGCTATGGCAGTAATACAGATATCTGCCAGGTTAGACTCATTGATATTTGCCAAGTACAGTGATATTGATCCTGAGACAGATGTCCTCCAAGGAGCATTAAGCTCCAAGTGTGATGTTTTACAAGACAGCATTCTTTCAAGGTTTCACAGAACAGGCAATAACCCAACCATTCAGCAATAAGTGATGGCTCTTTATTAATTTTAATAACAGCAGCAGCATCCATAGCATTTTTCTCATATAATGCTTTGCATTTTCAAAGTTCTGCTTATCTCATCTCATTCAATTCTTATGGGTTTACATACAAAAAGTATTTATAGATTATCAATATTTATAATTCTCCTGTCACCAAATGAAAACCAAAACAGAATGCCCACAGACCTTACATATCAATTTCTTGTAAACTCAATAATCTCAAATTCCTATTGTTTTTCATTTACCTGTTTCATTCTCCTTCTTTCTTCAATGCCTTCTAAGTAGTTCATTTTTATATACTTCAGTATCTCTGCTAATCCATAAAGTCTTTTATCTCAAATATTGTAGTTTTTCACCATCACCACACCATACCTTCATATATATCACACCTCATCCTTCTTCATACTTTGCTTCTCCTTTCTCACCTTCCCATCATATGTTGTTTTCCCCCATTAAAAATCTAAGCTATTTGAAAGCCGAGACTGTATTCCCTGTTTGTATTTTTATCCCCAGCACTTAGCACAGTGCTTGACACATAGGAAAAGCTTAAAAATGCCCTATCTACCTATCTATCTATCATCTATGTTTTCTGCCACACTGTCCTGCCTAGATGATTCCAAAAGCCTTTTACCGTGGTTCATTCAAAGTCAAACCTTTTCTATCTCTTATCCCACATCCTTCTGTAGGGTAAATCCTATACCTACCTTTTCATGACTTGATATGGATTTTAAAGAGCAATTTGTTGTTTAAGATGGCCCATATAACATCCCTGCTTCATATTCATTTGATTTCCCAGAGCCTCTTAAAATTATTTTCTTATGTCTCCACCCTTGAGTATTACCAAATTCTATTTTATAAGTATAGATCTTCCTTGATATTTCTTTGTGTAATACTCTCCTGAGCTTCTTTTTCAGGTCCTTGATCTACACACACACACACACACACACCCCATCACACCATCACACCATCACACCATACTGCTATCTTCTTTACTGCAGCCTTTTGGTCAATTGACTTTTTCTGTTGTCTAAAAAAAACAAACAACAACAACAAAATCCCACAGCATTTTAAGTGGATTTCCCCACTAGGAAGTATTGACTCTGTAAACCTACTATATGTTAAAGCCTGTCCCTGAAGTATGCCTTAGCAATCCTATTGTACTGGCTTCTTAGTTCTACTCATCCAATGTTACCACCTCAGGGGGCAAGTAGTAGATTCACACTAATCTAACAATCCAATCCAATAAACATTTATAAAAAGCATGTTATTGAGTGCTCTGTCTAGTATGAGAGACAGTATAGTATAATTGAAAGTATACCATAGTTAAAAGAGTTGGGTTCAAATACTGGCTCTGTCACTTCCTACTTGTGGCACCTTGGGCAAGGTATTTAACCTCTTTAGGTCTGTTTCTACAATGGTAAAATGACAGTGTTGGACCAGATGACCTCTGATGTCCCTTCCAGCTCTGAATCTGTGATCCTAAGGGGCATATATGAAAGCCAGAATGGTGTAGTGGACTTACTAAGTACCTGTATCTCAGGCAATGTGCTAAGTGTAAGGATGCAAAGAGAGGCCAAAAACAGCACTGCCCTTAAGGAGAAGAAGGTCTGGTGGTGGAGTTGTTTTAATATTATCTTCTTCATTAGACCCCAGTCTCCACGCTTTTGCACTGATTGACCCCATACCTGGAATTCATTCCTTCACCTCCGTCTCAGAAAGCCTTTTTTAATGAGTCTTGAAGAATCAGCTCAAACACCACATTATACATGAAGCACTTTCTGACAACCCCAAGTGCCAGTGCTTTCCCTCCCCAACTACTTTATATTAATTATGTGTCTATTCTGTATATATGGGAATACATGTTGTTTCCCCCAATTGAAAGTAATCTCCTTCAGATTAGAGATCATTTGATTTTTTGTCTCTATAGCCCCACTACCTAGTATAGCTATAGTATGGTTTAATAAATGCTTATTGATTCATTCTATTCTTTTTCACTTACTCCATGTTTTAGCCAAATAGGATGAAGCTCTGCCACCTGAAAGTGTCCTAAGCTTCCCACCTCCATGCCTTTGCTCACACAGTTCACTAGACCCGCACTGTCTTCGATACCTTTCTCTGCCTGATAAATTCCTACTCTCTTTAAAGACGAACTCAAGTACTATTATCTCCATGAGGACTTCCTTTATTTCCTCAGTGATAATTTTCACCCTCAGGACTCACATAGCACTAGGTTTTGCACATCTCCAATGTAATATGTATCATTGCCATATGTCTTTATGTCTTATCCCTCTACTAGACTGTAATGTTAAGTCTTTGAGGGGAGGCTTGGGCCTTCTCTAAACTCCTCCATTCCAGTATCTTTGCACAGTTTTCTGTACCATGAAATAAAAAGTTTGTCTTATTCTGTCTTCTTAAAGTTGGGACACAAAAATATTAGAGAGAGAATGTAGCTAGACTAGAAAATGGAGTCAGGAATACCTGGGTGTAAATCCTATCTCCAACATTAGCTGTGTGACCATGGACAAGTCATTTCACCTCTTTGTGACTTAGTTTCCTCATCTGTAAAATGAATAGGCTGTAAAATGACCTGTATCTAAGGTCTTTTCCAGCATTAAAATCTATGATCCTTGAATCAGTGGATTATACTGATCGTGACTAGTCTTTCCTCTAGACTCTAGGGTCTAGAGGCAGATATGAAAGTACCATATAATGAAGTTTTCCCTGTTCTTGCATAGACATAAAGAAGGTCATACATGAATATAAAGAAGCTCTCTACCAACAATTAGGACTATATACCTAGTTGAAGGAGAGATACCTAACATGTCAGAAAATTGGCAAAAAAAAACCCCAAACAACAATAAAAAAAAACCTGATGAAAGACCTTGTTCTATTCACTAAATTGCTAGATCTAATGTATTTTTTTTCTCCATACTCATCTTGTCTTCTCTGCATCCTTTGACAGTGTTGATCATCCCAAACCCTTCCCTCTCCCTAACTTTTTTATTACTGTTGAGGATACTGCCATCTTTCCAGTCACCTGGGATTTGTAACCTAGGTATCATCTATCATTCTCTCTCCCCCCACCCAATCCAATCAGTGAGATTTCTACCTTTGTAACATCTCTTAAATCCATCCCCTTTTCTCCTCTAACACCACCACTCACAAGTGGTACCTAACTTTTTGCAAATAGCCCACTGGTTTGTTTCCCTGACTCAAGCTTCTTTCAGCTCCAATCTATCCTCCATTATCTGTCAAATTAATTTTCCTAATGGGCATAGCAATCAAGTAATAACAATAATAATAATAATAGCTAACATTTATATAGTCCCACTATGTGCCAGGAACTTGGCTAAGCACTTAATCACACTGGGAGGTAGGTGCTAGAATTATACCCGTCTTACAGATGAGGAAACTGAGGCAAATAGTGGTTAAGTGACTTACCTAGGGTTTTGTTGGTGGTGGTCAGGTGGTGGTCATTTCAGTCATGTTCAACTCTTTGTGATTCCATTTGGGGTTTTCTTGGCAAAGACACTGGAGTGATTTGCCATATCCTTCTCCAGCTCATTTTATAGATGAGGAAACTGAGGCAAACAGAGTTAAGTAACTTGCCCAGGGTCACACAGGTTAAGTAACTTGCAAGTGTCTGAGAGCAGATGTGAACTCAGATCTTCCTGAGTCAAGCCCTGGTGCTGTACCCACCATTCCACCTAGCTACCTATTCAATGAACTATCCCCCTATTCATTAAACTCCAGTGGTTCCCTAACGCTCCTAGGATCAAACATAATCACTGTTTAGCTTTTAAAGTCCTTCATAACTTGGTCCTTGCCTACTTTTCCCGTCTTCTTAAAGCTTGCTCTCCTCAGGGCGCCTATGTGGCCCAGTGAATAGAGCACCGGCCCTGGAGTTAGGGGGCACCTGAGTTCAAATCCGACCTCAGACACTTAACGTTTACTAGCCATGTGACCTTGGGCAAGTCACTTAACCCCAATTGCCCTGTCTTCCCCCTCCAAAAAGCAAAAAAAAAAAAAAAAACAACTTACTCTCCTCCAAGTACTCTTAAATCCAGTGATACTGGCTTCTTTGTGCCCAACTTAGAGCATTTTCACTGGCTAGCTCCTGTGCCTGGAACCCTCAGCCTCTTCACCTCACCCTCCTAATTTCTATGGTTTGCTTCCAGTCTCAGCCAAAGTTAGACCCTCTGCAAGAAACCTTAACCCAGTCCTTCCTAACCTTGGTGTCTTTCCTCTGACTATCCCCAATTTATCCTGTATCTATCTTATTTGCACATAGGTGTTAGTATGTTGTCTTCCCTATTAGACTGGGAGCTCCTTGAGAACAGAGACTGTTTTTTTGCCTTCTTTTGTGTCCCCAGTACTTAACACAGTGCCTGGCACATAGCAAGCTCATAATGAATTCTAACTGACTGGATGATTCTCTAATAACTTCTGACTTCCATACATATTTCCTCTTTTCCACTGCCTTTATCAGCCCCCCCCCCCCCGCCCTGTGTATTTTTGCAACCCTTTCCTTTACAAAAGTATTGGCCAAGAATTCCCACAGGCTCTTTGCCCACTTTCCATCTTCAATAGTGTTGTATTTCTCTCATATGCCATGTTTATGGCTTCCCATTTTCTTTGTTGACTCTTGCCCTAGCTTCTCTGACATAATGACTACATTAAGTGCTCACACCTCTTCTCCTGTTGCCAGAATGATGTCATTGGGATAAGGCATAACTGGACTCAGCTTGTATATCACTGGCTCAGTTTTATCTTTACACTCCACTTCCCTGGATTTCGATTAGTCTTTTTTGATGAGAAGCAGCAGTGTACCAGAAAGACCACTGGCCTTGGCCCAACAGGCCTAGATTGGAATCCTGACCCTGCTATCTGCTAGCTCTTTGGCCCTGGGTTAAATCATTTCACTGATGTGATCCTCAGATCACAATGGAGATAGGAAAAAAAAAAAAGATGTATTATCTACATGACAGGGTCAAGGTGGGGAAAGTGCTTTGGAAACCTTAAAGCACTGGAGAAATGTTAGAAATAATTAGTATTAGGAGAATGTCAATAGACCACACACATGGGCAGCCTTGCTTCACTTCCTTTTTCAGTTCAATTTCTCTCTCTCTCTCCAACTGAGGACTCTGGTTATATTAATAGCTTCACATATTCCTTTGCGTGGTTTAAAAAAGTCATCATTCTTTGCATATACATTCAGACTCAGTTGATATGCTAGTTTTAGCTTTGCAGAATTGTACCATTCTATTCTTTTAAAAAAATTATTTGTTAGAAGAGATGGTTCACTGAGTAGCTGAAGGAGAAAGGGTAGGTTCAGAATTGAAGGTGACATAAAAACAAAGGATATCAGTAAAAATTTAAAGATGATAATAACTAACATATAGTGCTTTAAGGTTGGTAAAGCACTTTACATATATTATCTTATAACAACCTTATATAAAGCAAGAGGCTGTTATTATCCCTTTTTAAAAGAGGAGGTTCTTTTTTTTAAAAAGCAGACTGCAAGGGCGGGCAAGTCAGCCTAGCAAAAGCAGTAAGGTGTCTAGAGGGAGAGAAAGGAGACAGCATGTATGAGGTCAGTCAAACCATGGGCACCATCACCTTGAATACTCTCTCCCTTCAGACTCTGATGGAGACACAACACAATAGTCTTGGGATGGCACTGCCTCCCAAACCACCAGACCTACTTAGAGTCCAGCCCCCATGACCCCCCCACAGCAATTAGCAATGGTACTGGAGCAGCTACATAGGGCAGTAGATAGAGCACAGGGTCTGGACTTAGGAAGACTCATCTTTCTGAGTACAAATCTGGCCTCAAACACTTACTAGCTGGGTGATCCTGGGCAAGCCATATAACCCTGTTTGCCTTCATTTCCTTATCTGTAAAAATAGGCTGGAGAAGGGAAGAGCAAACTATTCCAATATCTTTGCCAAGAAAACTTCAAATGGGATCACAAAGAGTTAGTCACGACTGAAATGACTAAACAACAACAACACAGTAGTGTGAATATAAATCTCCTGAAATGGTCACATTATTTGAATTTGCATTGCATATTTCCATTGGACTGGAACCAATTATATTTTACATAACTTTTTACATAAAAACTACATATTTATAAAAATGTAATTAAAATACATATTTTACAGAATTATAACTTGAAATAGTATACATTCAAATATATGTGGCCACTTTAGAGGATTCCATATTTGCACTAATGCTACCTAGCTGTATGGAGGGGAGAAATCATTGTGGAAAGCAGTCCCACCTTCCTCATCACTACCATCAGCAACAACTGCTAACTAACTGAGAAAGGGTCCTTAGGAGGCAGCAGGACTGCTAGTCCTTCTTCCAGTCCAGTCCCCAAAGCCATCATCCAGGAAAATAATGCCTTTAGAAAAAGGAGCTAGCCATCCCCACCAACTGTCAACCAAATGCAAGCTAGCTGAAGCTGTAAGGCTTCAAGGGACAGACAGGAGGTAGAGCATATACCTAGTAAGTCCCCATATAAGATCCTGATGGAGACAGGCCAGAATCTGAATCTAAGAACCCTTAGAATAACAATCCTTCCAGTCCAGTGCCCTCAGACATCATCCTGGGAAGCAACCCTCTTGAAGATGCAATATGGCAACTTCTCCTGTTGGTGCTATAACTACAGCCATTATAAAAGTATAACTACCCAGAAAAGAAATGCTTGCCACCAAAGTCTTTGGCAATGTCAAATAGTTCAACACCAGAAAATGATATGACTTTATCGGTGAAAATGGCATTTAAAAAGAAGCATTGCCATCTGCTTTGCAGCAAAACCCCTAAGGATCATGAAACTTTACAATCTGACTTTCAACTGGCACCTTCCGTATGTATTATTTCAACCTCATTAGGATGTTAGCTCCTCAAGAGCAGAGACTGCCTTGCTCTTCTCTTTGTACCATTAATTGGTATAACACTTTGCATATAGTAAGTGCTTAATAAATATTTGATTTACCCATCCATTCATTCATTCAAGAGGAAACTGAGGCTGAGAAAGGTTATATGACTTACCCAGTCACACACCTAGTAAATGTCAGGGAGAAGATTCAAATTTAGGTCTTCTTGATTCCAAGTCTCACACCCTATCCACCATGCCACCATGCCACCATGCCACCATGCCACCTTGCCTCTAAAAAGTTATTGATCATCTGATCAAAATTTCTTCCCCTTAATCTGAATATAACAAGCATCCTTTCTACCTCTGTCATTGATATCTTCCATGATTTCTCTTATGTTCATCAAAAAAATGAGTGAATTCCCATCCTTTGCTTTCCAACACAAACCACAGCCCTTCTGAATCATGCCTTCAGCCATTCTTAACAGATTTAGAGTCGTACTCCTGCTGTGTTTGGCCCCTTTAGTGGTCTCCAGTTTCTCATATCACCCCTCTCATTGTTTACATGCTATTGTTACTAATCCTCATTTCATTACACTCTTCTTTCACCCTTCTTCCTCCTGTCACTGAAAACAACAGCCAGAGATCAGTTCCAGTGGTCATCAAAAAGTTTGTAGACCACAATAAGGAAGCCAGCAAGCCTGGGAGTCTCCTCTTCAACAAGTAGATTGCATCGCCCATTTCTTGAGCTATTTGTCACATGTTTCTTTACCTTTTGGTTGTTCCCCAGCAACTCAACTCTAGTTCATATCATTGTCCCCTTTCATACCTCTTCTTGCTCTTAAAAGAGCTCCACAGTGAACTCCTCAGCTACAATTTCTCTCTTCATGCCATCTTAATCTCTTTTCTCTATTCAGCTCACCACTATCCTTTCTTCTCTTCTTTATACAAATTTAAAGGGTCTGTATGTAGTGCCTTTATTTTCATTTGGCCTTTTCTTGATCTTCACTCTCTTTATACAAACTTTTCTCATTTCTCCTTTGATTTTTACTTCTTTCTAAGTCTCTTTACCTTTATATTTGCTATCTATGGTATGAGCTCCATTAAATGCCTTTCTACTCCTTAAAATAGCTATTTTTGTCTTCTAAGTCTCTTTCCTTTAATTCCTATTGAGATATGAGGGAAAGGGAGGTGGTTGCTTTTATTTTTTATTTTATTTATTTTATCCTGAATTTAAGAAATGCATTTCTATAACATAGTGGAATAGAAAAAAGATGATTGTAGATGAAACTATAAATCCATTATGTACAACTTGCTATTCCTTTTAAAATATGATAAAGTTATCATATAACTCTTTTCTTTTTTTTCTTCCCTCCCCTCGATTCTAGAGATGTCTACCACTAGACACAAGTGTGTGTGTGTGTGTGTGTGTGTGTGTGTGTGCGTGTGTGTAAGACCATTCTATATATATTTCTACTTATCAGTTCTTTCTCTGGATGCAAATAGTATCTTCCCTCATATGACTTTTATGGTTAATTTGGGTATTTATAATAGTCAAAATAACTTAGTCACTCAAAGTTGATCTTAAAACAATATTGTTACTATATACAACATTCTCTTGGTTCTGCTCATTTCGCTCTTTGTTATTTCATGCAAGTTTATCCATATTTTTCTAAGATCATCAAGCTCATCATTTTTTATAGCACAGTAGCATTCGTTGCTTTTAAATACAAGCAATAAAATACAAACAGATGATGGATGGGGGAGCAATGTGGCATAGTGGCTAGACTGATGCACTTAGAATGAGGAAGGTTTGGGTTCCAATTCCACCTCTGAAACTCTTTAGCTAGAGTTCATAGGTCTCACTTAACCTGTAAAATTATCATGTAACTTTCTAAGACTGTCTAATAAGCCCTATATGAATGTAAGTCTGTCTTGGTCCACTGACAAAATCACAGTTTCTTCATGTACTGAATTATTTTTAAGCTTGGCCATTACCAGTGATATATGTTGGTAAATATTTAACAAATGACTCTCTATGGGGGAAATGTATACACAGTGCACATTAAGTTTAATATAAATTAACTCTTTCTCCATCACCTCCCTAAGTGTAGATAATCAACAAGGATAAAATGAAACCCTGATTTGCAACATTTGCCAATTTCCAAAGCATAACTGCTCACACTGAAAACTTAACAAATGGCACTTCTTAGCCCATATTAGCTAGATCCAGGACATCCCTACCTAATACCAATCTGATATCTTGAAAGAGAATAGCAGATTGAGGATCAGAGGATCCTAAATTTAAACCTGGAAGGGACCTTAGATTCTCTTTTAGTCCAGCTCTCTAATTTAACAGATGAGGAAACTGAGGTCACTTACTTGCCCAAGAACACACAGGTAGCAAGTAGCAGAGCTGGGATTTGAATATGGATTCTCTGACTCCAAATCCAGTGCTATTTCTATTGTGCTAAGCCAACTCACATCCCTGGTTATTTTTTTTATTGTATTTTAAATTTTCTATTCCAGAAGGAACTTGCTCATCTTCCACAAACCTCTGCCAACTCAAACAGATTTTGAGAAATTAATGTAGGCTATCACTACAGCTTAATACAAAAAAATAGCATCTTGCACCACAGATTTCATAACTTCTTGTATTTCTTTTGTACATCTGACCAATTTTACTTCGTGCCATAGTCTCTATTTTAGAGAAGTAGATACAAATGTCAGTGTAACAGAGAGCATGGCACATTGTAGGGCACAAAGGAGGACAATTACCCAGGGAGACAGTGCCTCCTTAGGAGGCAGGTAGACAATGATGAAAGCTGTGGCCAGTTCCATCCTCAAGCTGCCTGTCTGAATTGTAATAGCTGAGTTTAATCCAGAGTTCTGGTCCTCAAAGAATAGGACCTGATGGCAGACATTGGACATGTGTATCACAAAATAAATACTCCTGTGTATTTGCTTTTGCAATGAATTCTAAATATGGTTTCATGGGTCACTTTTTGTTTAACATCCAGACATCTCCTTTTCCCAAATGCAAAATAAGTCTACTGTACCATCTTATATCCAGGAAAAGAGCCATAGTTCAATTTCAACACTTTGATGATCTATGATTTCATCCATGTGGGTCTCCCTTCACTGCTATAGATCACAACCCCATGTATGACTTAGTATATGATTGGCTACAAATTACTTTGGACAAAAGAATATAATCAACTAGTGACCAAAACTCGGATAACCAACCTCTCTGAACTTTAGGCTGGTCTTTGAAGGAAAGGCATACAAGTCATTACAAGAGCCATATTCAGACCCTTTGATCTTGCTAGGACTTGAAGCCAGGGTCACCTCCACTCCATGATGACCAGGACTTTAGGGGAGCCATAGCCTTAAACAATTTTTCCTTCCCACATTCCTTTTAAGGGATAGAAGCTTCTACAATAGCAAAGTTGATCTTTTCTCATCCATTGTCTACAACCATCATCTTACATCCTCCAACTCGGAATTCATATATCTTTCAAACATCTGCATTCTGTTTTAAACATAGATCTTGTACCTATATCCCTTTCTTCCTCTGCCGATCAATGTGAAAAATCCCCCAAACCAGTGTTTACGCTTGCAATAAAATTCCCTCCATGTTTTCAACCTCTTTTTAACCTCCACTAGATCCTATCAAAATGGAGCAGCTTGGAGTATAGGCCTTTTTATTAGAGACTATGTGCATGTTGATGGAAGACGTGCCTATCTAAGTTCCGAGGGGCTTGGTCATCAGACAGTTAAGCATAAAGTGATTTTTTTTTTTATCTTAACAACTTATCAAATCACTTAACTAAGCTATGGAGAGATGGTGATACAAGAGAGAATACCTAACCAAGCATTTATTTCTAGAAAACTCTGTGCCAGGTACTATACCAGCCACTGAAGATACAGATGGAAAAGAGATAACAGGTCTTACCTTCAAGGAGTTTGCATGCTATTACTAGGATAGAACACACACCAGGAACTGGAGATCAATAAACATCAATAGATCAATAAACATCAATCGATCAATAAACATTTATTAAGTAACTGCTATGTGTCATGCATTGTGCTAGGTGCTGACCAAAATTTCCCTCAAGGAACTTACTTTCTATCTAGCCAGTCATAGGATTAGTGATTGAAGTCATAGGGCAATAGAGTGTCACACTCTTTCCAGGAGCAGTAATAATATTGGCTTGACTATTGTTCTCTGAGTAAGAAGTGTGCAGGATCTGGAATGCACAGAATTGCCTCAGTATGATACTAATACACAGAGAGGCTAAGGAACCTGCTCCAAGGACAGTTGTGATGATGTATAATGGAAGTATGCATAGACATCCTGCTATGGTTCCATTCTGCTAACCGGACATTTAGGAGAAGTCTTGTTCAATTGAATATTATTGATCTAGTCTCTTTATATCTTTTCTCTTTAGCTGTGCACTTAGTGGGTCTTTTGGATTCCTTCCCTTCCCTAACAACATCTGGTAAAGGGCAATACTATGATGGAAGAAGTCTTGGTCCATCGTGTGGCCCTCTGTATACAGGATTAGTTTCTTTACTTACATTAACTTTTGTTTTTTCACGTTAGACAAAGGGAGAATGGGCATCCCTGTGCCCCAGCATCCATGGTTTATAGCCAGTTTGCTATCAATGACTCAAGGAACAAGAAGTGATTTTTGAGAATGACCTTAAAGACTCATCTGGTGACCATGATACTTCTGCACAAGAACTTGAATGGACCAATTTGTGTAGGAACTTACACTCCCAAGAAATAAATATGTGATAGAGGAGAATGTTTCTGGAGATAGGAATGATGGTGGTAGGAATGTCTGTACTTTATTAATTGCTGTATGTTCCAAGTATCTCTTTATAAAAACTTTTTGATTATCTGGTTAAATGGAACTGGAGCCCTTCTCAATGGTACCTAACAGCGAGAGAACACAGTTATGGGAACTTGAGATGATAGGATTAGAAAAGAAACATATACCCCCTCCCAATCTTATTAGAGTCCCCCTAGGACTCTGGGAATAAATGGAAATGTAGCCTGCTCAACTCTAGGAAAGTGAGCCAGAGCAGACTCACTACAGGTAGAAAGCTGCCTGCAGAGCAAGATGCACCTTGCTGACAGTCACCCTAGTGTGGTAAATGGCCAGATAGAATGAAAAATGGTCTGGTGCTGGGTACATATAGAGGGGCTGAGGTGAGGATGGACTCATTCACACTTGGACCCAGCAGCTCCAGGGAAATACCAAAGCTAAGTGGATTAACTTTCCCAATGTTATGATATCCAAGGTAGCATGATGATGAAATCATGGATCTCTGATTTAAGAAAAATCAGCTTTGTTTCTTGTACTAAAATTATACTGACTTTCTTCTTGGTACCTCCAGAGGCCTGTAGATATCTCTGGCCTTCTCTGTTCTTATGACATTTAGGTAAGGGTATATAGCAGGAAGAGTTATACAACTTTTACATATTCCCCTTTCCTTAAGCTCTATGTTCCTCTCACCACCACATCCATACCTAAATATATTCTTTCTTTTTCTAATTATTTTGGTAAGCAATATGGTAAAAAAAAAAAAGAAACAAAGGAACAAAAAACCTCTAGATTTAATATTAGAAAGAACTTGATTTCTCTGGGCAAGTCACTTAACCCTGATTGCCTAAAAAACAAACAAACAAAAAAAAAACCAACTAAGATTCAAGTTCTGACTCTGTCATTTACTCATTGTGTGACCTTAGGTAAGTTACTTAATGTTTTTGAGTTTCAGTGTCTTCAGGAGTAAAATGAGAATAATAATGTTCTCCCTACCTCACATTGTTGTTATAAGGATCAAATGAGATTTGTGGATGTAAAATGCTAGTTACTATCCAAACAATCATCCCCTTTCTCTCTCTCTTCAATCTTTCCATTTTTACTGGCTTCTTCCCAGGTACTTAAAAAATGCCCAAGTCTCCCACATCCTCAAAAGTTGCTATCAGTTGTGTCTGACTGTTCATGACTCCATTTAGGGTTTTCTTGGCAAAGACACTTCCCCAGCTCATTTAAAAATGAGGAATTGAGGCAAACAGAGTTAAGTGACTTATCCAGAGTCACACTGCTAGTAAGTGTCTAAGGTCAGATTTGAACTCCAACTAGGTTGCATCCAGCAACCTAATTTGGTCCTTATCACCCACTTCTTACCAGAATTGGCTTCCCTGCCTCCAATTGACCCATTCCATTCTATTCTCCACATAGATCCCAAAATTATTTTCCTGAAGTTCTTACCATGTTGATCTCCTGACCAGTAAACTCTAGTGGTTTCCTATTAACTCTTGGATCAAATATAATCTGCTCTGTCTGTCACAACCTGATTCCAACCTGCTTTGCTAGTCCCTCTACACACACTACAATCCAGCAAAACTGGCCTTCTTACTGTTCCTTACATAAGATACTCCACATCCCATCCCCAGGTCTTTGCACTGGTTGTACCTGATGCCTGAAATGCACTCATTTTTGACTATCATCTCTCAAAATCACTACTTCACTTCAAGGCTCAGTTTCTATATGATGTTGCTAGTACCTCTCCCTCGGCAGCTCACCTCGTATCTATTTTGCATGTGCCCATATGTGTATATCTTATATCCCCCAGGGAGATTATAAACTGTTTGAAGACAGATACTGTTTCACTTTAGTCTTTGTATCCTCAGCACCTACAACATTGCCTGGCAAATGGTAGCTGCTTAGAAATGCTTGTTGAGGGGGGCGGAGCCAAGATGGCGGTGTAGCAGCAGCAACATATCGCAGCTCTCACATAGCCACCCCAAAATACCCATAAAATAGGACTCTAAACCAATTCTAGAACCCCAAAACGCACACAAGGATACTTCCCACTAAAGTCAGCT
>CM053591.1:68439269-68462290 GCA_028646515.1 Pseudochirops corinnae
TATATATATATATATATATATATATATATATATGCAATTATTATTATTATTATTGACTACATCCAACTGGAACTTGAGATACACAGGCACTGTGGTGGGAGATCCATCTTGCCCTACCGAAAAGTGACATAGGAGAGAATAGACTGGGGGAGGGGGGACACACTGGGATGGCTGTTTTGGGGTGGGGGGGGGAAAGAGGGGGAGAAAATACGTAACTCAAAATCTTGTGGAAATGAATGATGCAAACTATAATAAATTTAAAAAAAAAATATTTCCCCTCAAAAAAAAAAATAAACAACAAAGTACCAAATGAGCCAAATGAGTAAAAAAAAAAAAAAAGAAAGAAATGCTTGTTGATTGATTGATTGTAACTGTAAAGTGCTATACAGTTTTATTACTTTCCAGTGCATTATACACAACTGTTGTTCAGTCATGTCCAACTCTTCATAATCCCATACAGGTTTTCAAGGCAAGGATACTGGAGTGATTTGCCATTTCCTTCTCCAGAGAACTACAGCAAACAGGCTTAGTAACTTTCTCAGAGACAGACACACACACACACACACACACACACACACACAGATTTGAACTCAGGTCTTTCTTCCTGATTCCAACTCCAACCCACAGACTCACCTAGCTGCCTCCAATATGCAAAATTATTATACAACATTGTTCCATTGTTTTAGTAGTATCTGATTCTTCATGATGCCATTTCTTGGCAAAGATACTAGAGTGGTTTGCCATTTCCTTCTCCAGTTCTTGATGAGGAAATTGAGGCAAATAGGGCTAAGTGATTTGCCCAGGGTCACACAACATGTAAATGTCTAGATTTGAACTCAGGTCTTCTTGACTCTAGCCCCAGCACTCTATCCACTACACCACCTAGCTGCCCCCAATTACTATAAATGATAGGCACCTAATAAATATTTGTCAAATTGAAATTCCTTTTGTCTTTTTCTCCACTAATGACTCTAGATGCACATTTCTTTCCCCTTCCCTTTCACGTCTTATAAGTTTCAGACAAAGTTATTTTTTCTCATATGTATTCTCTGTTTCATTCCCTCTGTAAGAATGTTTTATTTTCTGGCTGTATCTCTTGTCCATCACTAACTACTTTATTTCCTTCTCCACTCCCCCCAAAACCTGAAATCCACCTTATTACCTTATCCACCTGCTGTCAGTGGTCAGTCATCTCTTTCAGAAACCCCCCCTTGTTGCCTTCTCTTTTTTCTTGTGGCAGCGGGAGCCTCCCTGCCTTCATTTGGCTGGAAGTTACTGGCTCAGTTCTTCCCTTTCCCCTTTCATTCTGGGTCCTTTTCATCCCACAGGTTGTACATAGTAACAATCTTTTTCTAGCAGTCACTGCTGTGCCCTTGTTCTCTATGCCTTAAACACTTTCTCTGACTGAACATTATATTCAGATGATTTTCTAAGCCAAATCTAGAGCATGCCTTTGACTTTCTCTTGTACCAGCTGTAACTTTTCTGTCTCTGAATGAAATGCATTCAGCAAGTAGTTAGCCCCATTCACCTCTTGTCTCAGTTTTATTTCATACTCATATTTCCCAGTTGGTGAAGGGGAAACAGAGTCATAAAGGTTTTCCTCATATGAAGTGTCTTTCATGTATGTCCATCCAAATCTGGGAAGATTGGAGCGGCTAGGTGGTGCAGTGAATAGAGCACCCGCCCTGGAGTCAGGAGGACCTGACTTTAAATCCAGCCTCAGAAACTTAACAGTTAGTAACCGTGTGGCTTTGGACAAGTCACTTAAGCCAAAGGCCCTGTCCTCCCCGCCTCCAAAAAGCAAAAAAAAAAAAATCTAGTAAGATGTTTTTTTTCTATTGAGTATGTTGGGACTGCCTACTCTCCCTTGGACTTCTATCAATTAGGTGGAGGAGAATTCTCTCCTCTAACCTCTCCCTAGCAGCAGATATACTCGTTGTATATATCAATTAGTACATGTGCTTGCTTATGGCTTGATCTCAAGCCCCCAGTTGTCTCCTTTGCCTTTTGTCTCCTTTCCTGAGCAGAGATTACCAAACAGTAGTCGTGACAGAGATGTTTCCAACCTTTATGGCTACAGCCTGAACTCATGCAGTTGGGAGTCATTAATAGGTACAGGTACTTCCTACAACTACACCTCTTCTCAGGAATGAAGATGACTGACCACTGACAGCAGAAAGAGTCATTCATTGCTGCTTGGCCAAAATATATGGACCTTGAATGAGTGGCTCAGACAGTACAACTCTGAATCGTAGATGAAATACCTATTACACAGTACCACAAAGCATTTCATGTTTTAAGTATCAACCTCCCGGGAGAGTATATAATAAGTGATGGGTTACTGTTACATATTTTAAGTATGTTTCAATGTACACTTATAAGTCTTTTGTGTTTTAAACTTTTCTTTGTAATGGAGGAAATAACTATCCTATTTTTAAAAATCCTTTAAGACTCCCATGACAGTGATTACAGAGATCACCTTATTCATACAATCCAGTGGAAAGTCAGAGGAAACAAGGAGTTAAGCAGAGATAGTTGTTAATCAAAAATGAGCCATTATCATAGAAGATGTAAGGTTTAAATAAAATAAGGATTTTTTATTGATGGTGAGATTCCTCAAATGTTATTTTTTTTGCAAATGATAATGAACTAATTACATTGAACCCAGAATACTACAAAGCTAAAGTAATATGAAAGATTGGTTTAACTACTATGGGGGGAAAGAAAATGAATGGGAAAAATGACTTTGTCCAGATCATGGCATGCAATTATAATAACCTGGATAAGTACTATAGATAAATGATGAACTGGGCCTATAAACGTTGTCATACAACAGGAGACATCTATAAATCATCCAGTGAGTTCAAAAGGAAGTCATTACAGAAATTCAAGAAAGTGTGGTATTATAGCTAACTCCCCTGAGAAAGAACCATTCAGAGTAGAGGAGGGGCCGTAGTTCTAGTTTCTCTCCCCTCTTTGGCCAGAGGAGGACCTTGAGAGCTTTGAAAGGTTAGGAGAATGTTGCACCTCACATCTTCCTTGTCCTAGCCATTTCCCTAGATAAGTTGGTGGCATGTCTGCATGACTAGCCAAGGGCAGACTAGAAATAGATTCAGAACTCCACAAAAGAGCCCAGTAAAGAAACCATATCATGCTTAAGGAGAATTTCTTCACTTCCCCATAAATGAAAGCCAAGAGGTGTGATTTCTTCTTTGCTACATGTACTCTCTCTTGAGTCCACTACACCTTAGACTCTGGAAATCCTTTGTGAGAGAATATTTCACAGACTCTTGTGGAAATATTTTGTAACAACTTTCTTACTGTACCATCTTAGTAAATATCCCTTTCTAAAAACTACTTAAGGCTGGCTAACTAAAGTGATTCTCAATTGATAATCAATGAGGAAGCACACTGGTAGGGGTTTAAGTCAGTGGCCTTAGAGAATCGCTGCAATGCCTCAGAATCCTGAAGAGGAGATATACAGGCATACCTTGGAGAAACTGTAGGTTCAATTCCAGACCATTGCAATAAACAAATAGCACAATAAAGTGAGTCACATGATTTTTTGGTTTTCCAGTGTGTATAAAAGTTATTTTTACTGTATGTAAAAGTTATGCATATGGTAATCTATTAAGTGTACAAGAGAATTACGTCTAAAAAAATGAACATACCTTAATTTAAAAATACTTTATTGCTAAAAGAAAAAATGCTAACCATCATCTGAGCCTTGAGCAAGTCGTAATCTTTTTGCTAGTAAAGAGTCTTGCCTCGATGTTGATAACTGCTGACTGATCAGAGAGATAGTGACTGAAGGCTGTGGCAATTTTTGTTGAAATAAGACAAAAACGAAGTTTGCCCCTTCTTAACTCTTCCTTTCACTTGAATACTTGGAGGCCATTGTAGGGTTATTAATTGCCCTAATTTCAATGTTGTTGTGTAACAGGGAATAGGGAGGCCTGAGGAGAGGGAGGGAGAGGGGGAGAGAGAGGGGAAAAGAGAGAAAGAGTGTATGTGTATGTGCATTTGTGAGAGAGAGAGAGAGAGAGAGAGAGAGAGAGAGAGAGAGAGAGAGAGATTGATGGGGAAACTGATGATTGGTAGAGCAGTCAGAACACACACATGTACTAAGTTTGGATGTGGTTCGTGATGTCCCAAAATAATTACAATAGTAACATCAAAGATCACTAATTACAGATCACCATCATAGATATAATAATAGAGAAAAGGTTTGAAATTTTGTGAGAATTATCAAAATGTAACACAGAGACACAATGTGAGCACATGCTGTTAGAAAAATGGTACCCATGGACTCTGTCAATGCAGGGTTGCCACAAGCCTTCAATTTACAAAAAATATAAAGACAAAAACAAAACAAGTTATCTGTGAAGTGCAATAAAATGAAGAACAATAAAATGAGGTATGCCTGTAATCTTTTCCCACATACTGAGACCAATCTGTGAGAGTAGGAGTTGGCTTGAGGCTCCTCAGAGCTTATGTGGGTTACAATATAAATGTGGCCACTTTTCCTGCTGCAAGCATCAGTTAGGAAAATTAGTAGATCATGAAATCCAAAAGAGGTATACAACGACAAATTTATATATATATAAGTTGTATATATATGTATATGTGTACTTATATATTTTATGTGTGTATATATATAAATTGTGTATATATGTATATGTACATATGTATTTATATATTTTATGTGTGTATATACATATGTGTATATACCCTACTTCAGGGAGTGGGTCATACCAGCTTACTCCCTAAAAATGTAGTTTATTTTAAAAGACGACATTCAAGAAATCATTTTCAACTAAGCAAATGCTAATGCATCCTTTATCTGATAAAGAATTCAGAGCTTTGGGCTGAGCAACCTGGCATCAGTACTGATTTAATGGAGTAAAGACAAGTCTTTTCAGGTAGGTTTGGCAGTGAAAATAGCAAAAAGGTGAGTGATAGATCAAGTGTTAGACTCACAGCTTCTGATTCTCAGGCCATATTAACCAGAATAACAAAGGTTCCTCCACCCTAGATTTTCTCTCCTTGCCAGATGCATTAGGACCTCCCCAGTAATTGCCTGTTGGTCTACATCATTAATGACAGACACCCCAATCTATAATGTACTGAATAAAAGTGCGGCCCTTTGACTGAATCCAAATTTCACAGAGCAAATCCCCTTAAAAAAAGGATTTGTTCTGTAAGACTTGGAGTCAGTCAAAAGGCCATACCTGAGGACCTAGAAGGCCACATGTGGCCGCAAGGCCTCAATTTCCCCATCCTCAGACTTTAAACTATTTATTATAACTATAGCATACTTTAGATTCTAAAGATTAACTCAGGACAATTGTGTTAAATTAAAAATTCAAACTAAATTTAAAAATTCAGATGAATTTGAGCCCCTTTTTCCTTTGTTTTGCCATGCCACTAACTATGAATTCATGACCACCTTGAGGAAAAATGAACTTCTGGGCTCTAAGAAAGTTTCCATTAGAATGTAATTGAAATTAGCGGTTGTTTCTGCCTTTCTTTGTATCCCCATTGCTTAGCACAGTGCCTGACCATAGTGGGTGCTTAAAAAATTATTACTGACTGAAAAACTGAATGAAGAATAGGCTCTTATCCTCAGGAGAAAAAGTGAAAAGTACAAACTCATCCATGGGGGTGAGTTAGACTCCTTCCTCTTTCTTTTCTTCCTTCTCTGCTTCCTTGACAAATTACAATAATCAAAGATACCAAAATATAGATCTATCTAGAAATGGAATTAATCAACAGTGTGCTGGTAAATATTTAGCAACCATTTCTCCTAAAGACAGGACAGATTTCTAATCTGCAATTTAGCACAAATAAATGTAAAGGGTTAAACTTGAATTAAAAAGTCAATTTCACAAGTTAATGGGTAGGGGGAAGCATGTGGCTAGAGACAAGTTGGTCTGAAAAGTATCTGAGGGTTTTAGGAGACTGCAAGATCAATATGAGTGAATAGTATTATGTCACAGCCAAGAGAGCTATTATAATCTTAGACTGCATTAAGGGAAACGTAGGACTGGGAGGAGGAAGAGTGAGAATTCCAGCTGTTTCCTGTGCTGGTCAGACCACATCTGTATTATTGTATTCATTATAGTATATCACATTTTAGGGAAAGACAATGATAATCTGGAAAGCATCTAGAGGAGAGCAACCAGATTTCACTTGATGTAAAGAAAGAATAGGTAAAATCCCACAGAACAACCAAGACAGTGATATGCCTCTATGTCATGCCATATGAGAACTGGTTGGGGGGAAAAAAACTAGATATTTAGCCTAGAAAAAAGAAGATTTGATAGTGGGAGCAGGGTTGGGTAGTGTCTTAAAAGTATCTGAAGTCTTGTCATGTGAAACAGGGAATCTGACTTGTTCAATTTGGTCCTGGATGAATGGAAGAATGAGGAATAATAAAAAAGCTGAAGTTGCAGGGAGACATATTTTCATTTAATATAAGGGGAAAACATTCAAACAATAAGAGCTCTCCAAAAATAGTATGAGCTGTCTTGGACATAATGGCTACTTTGTCATTGAGGTCTCCAAGTAAGGACTAGATGGTCACTTTTTAGGTTTGGGTTGGACCATATTACCTGCGAGGTCCCTTCCACCTCAGATATTCTGAGATCCTGAAAATGTAGTCAGGGATGGTGGTAGAAAGGAGACATTTGAATAATTAAACTTATGCCACTACTTATTATTCTAGGAAGCTCTCAATATCCTGAATGGTGGCAGCCTTGAACGTATTTTCTTAACAACCCACCGTTCCTAACCGCTACCTTATCACAGACTGGGATTTGGAGTCAGAGAGCCAGGTTCAAATCCCAGAACTATCATTTACTACCAATGTAAGTTTTTTCACCTCCCAAAAAGAGGGGGGATGGACCACATGATCTATAAGACGCCTTCAAATCTAAATACTATAATCCTATAACACAATGTTCAATGACTACCCTCTACATTAGAGTTGCAAAATCTTTTAAAAATAGAAAACATGGGGAAAGAGAAACTAGGTAGGTCAATTAATAAACAGCCATTAAACATCTATTAAGCACCTACTATGTGTGAGGCAATGTGTTAAGCACTGGAGATTTGGAGAAAGACACAAGATAATCCTTGCTCTCAAGAACCTCAGAGACTAATGTAGGAGACAACATGTAAACAGCTATATATGACTAAGCTATATACAGGATAGATTAAAAATAATCAACAGGGGGTGGCTAGGTGGCACAGTGAATAGAGCACCAGCCCTGGAGTCAGGAGGACCTGAGTTCAAATCCAGCCTCAGACACTTGACACAAAAACTAGCAGTGTAATCTTGGGCAAGTTGCTTAACCCCAATTGCCCTTAAAAAAAAAAAAGGCAAAAAAAAGAAAGAAAGAAAAGAATCGACAAAGGGAAGGTGCTAGAATCAAGGGGGATCCAAAAAGGGTTCCCTGTAGAAGGTGGGACTTTGACTATAACTTTAAAAAAAAAACTAGAGAAGACAGAGATGGGGAAGGAGAACATTCCAGGCATGGGGGAGAGCCAGTGAAAATAAGAAGGATACCGGTGTCACTGAATTGAAGAGTGAGTACATGGTAGGGTATAAGGTGTGAGAAGACTAGAAATGTGGAGGAAGGGAGTGGGTTATGAAGTCTTTTGAGTACCAGAGGGTTTTTTATTTGTTCCTGGAGACATAGGAAGCCACTAGAATCTATTAAGCACAATAACTGCTTGGACCCGTGCTTTAGAAAAAATCACTTTGGCCATTGAGTGGAGGATGGATTAGAACAGTAAGAGTCTGCAGGCAGACCCACCAGCAGGCTAATGAAATAGATGATAAAGGTCCACATCAAAGTTGTGGCAGTGTCAGAGGTGGGAAGGAGGAGTATGTATAAAAATATTACAAAAGTAAAATCAGATTGGATGTGAGAGGTCAAGGACGACACCTTAGGTCATGAACCTGAGTGATTGGAAGGATGGTAGTACCCTCAACAGTAACAGGGAAGACAGGAAGAGGGAATAGCATGGGAAGAAAGACAATAAGTTCCATTTTGGAGATGTTGAGTTTAAGGGGTCTATTGTACATCCAGTTTGAGATGTCCAATAGGTAGCTGGAAATACAAAACTGGAAATCAGGACAGAGGTTAGGGCTGGATAAATAGATTTGAGAATCAATAGCACAGAGATGACAACTGAATCTATGGGAGTTGATGAGATGACTAAGTGAAATAAGTGGAGAGGGAGAAAAGAAAAGGAACCATTATAGAGTCTTGTGGTTTGTTGGTGTGACTTGAATGAAGATCTAACAAAGGAGAATGAGAAGGAGCAGTCAAATATAAAGAAAAACAGAAGAGAGTAGTGTCATAAAAAATCTAAAGAGGAAGGAGTGTTAAGGTTTAAAAGATGATCAACACTGCCAAAGGCAGCAGAGAGTTTAAGAAGGATAAGGATTAAGAAAAGGTCATTAGATATGGTAGTAACTTTGGAGAGACTAGTTTTTATTGAATGATGAACTCAGAAGCCAGTCTGTGTAGAGTTAATAATGAGAAAAGGGGGCATGTATTATAGATGACCTCCTCAAGGATTTCAGGCACAAAAAAGAGTGAAGACAGGGGACAATACTTAGTGGGGAAATGAAAGGATCAAGTGAGGGTTTTTTTAGGATGGGGAAGATATGGGTGTATTTGTAGGCAGTAGGAAAGCCACCAGTACAGAGAGAGAAATTGAAAATAAGTCTAAGAGTGGGGATGATAGAGCAGACAAATTGCTAGAAGAGATTGGGTGGAATGGGATCACTTGTATATACAGAGATTTGCCTTGTGAGGAGACAAAGGAGATAGTGGAAGAAGGATCCTAGGGGATGTAAGGTAAAGAGGGAGAAGAGAGAACTCTTGGTGAACAGCCTCAATTTTTTTCAATAAAATATGAGACTATATTCTCAGCTGAGAGGGTGAAGAAAGGAGGAGCCATAGGAGGTCAGAAGAGGGATGAAAGGATTTGGAAAAGCCTGTGGGTAGTGGGATAATTAGTTAATTAGGTTAATGTAAAGGGATTGCCTTGTAGCAATAAGGGACCAGTTGAGATTTTATAATATGTATTTATAATGGACTCAGCACAGTTTCAGGATTTTCTCCAGTTCTATCCAGGAGCATATGTGTAGGAGCAAAAGTAGAGGGTGGTAGGAGTGATCCAAGGCTGAGGCTTGGCAGGGCTGCAGCAGTATAACAAAGGGACTAAAGACTCAAAAAAAACTGCTAAGTTGAACTTTTTCACCTCAAGGGGTCCAGATGAGGAAGATAGAAGAATGTGGTTAGTGTAAGGGTGATGACCTGGCGTGATAACCTTATATAAAGGGCTGAGGGATTTTAGGTCATAGTGTAGACATTGGAAGACGTGGGTATAGGGTTACAAAACAGAGAGAGAGACAGAACTACAACTGATTGTGATTAGATAAGGGAATTTTAAAATTCATGAACATGGAAGTAGTCTTATGGGTGATTACAAGATCAAAGATATGACCAGTTTTCTGTGTGACTGAGAGAGGGTAGAAAAGTAGGTCATATGAAGCTTACTGTTTTCACATGAGCAACAGCTCTGACCTCTTGTTTACTTGAACAGTGATTTACTTCATGGCTGCTACAAAGAACTATTTGGGATAGAGTGTTGGACTTGGAATCACAAAGACTTAAGTACAAATCCTAGAATTCTACTTCTGACACTTACTAGCTGTATGACCCTGAGAGAAGTCACCTAACCTCTCTAAGCCTCAGTCTCTTCATGAGTTAAATGAGAGAGTCTATTGACCTCTAAGACCTTACAACTGTAAATCCACAATCCTATGTAATCTGTGTAAAGTTGGTAGCAATTGGCTGAGGAGGAGAGGGAAAGAGCGTCTTTTCTCCCTCTCTCCATCACTGATGATTAAATCCCTTTAGTTCTTCTAACTTCCAAAATCCTTACCCTCCACTATTAGAGTAGACATCCCCATTCTGTTTTTTGCCCCTCTTTCTCAAGAAACCCAGTATTCTAAATGAGTTTGACCAGCATCAACTTTAGGTTTAAGGAAAAAGGTTGTGTTTGGTTTAAATTTTTCTCTATCTTAGGCTTGGGAATCAGCAAGGATGAAAATTGAAAAGGGCAAACAAAGAAAAAAGTAGTATGATAACAATATGGGCTTCATTAGAGCAATAAAACCTGGCCACCTCAAGTCATAGTATCACAGATTTAGAGTTGGAAGCAAGGTGTTGTGAGGCTTAAAGAGACAGTAGATTTGAAGACTTTACAAAACTTAAAGTGCCATATAGATACCTATCATTATCACTGTTGTTCTTAATTATCTTCCAGTAACCAGGCCTCTGATGACTTTATTCCCTGAACTGTGCTCCTGCTAAGTTCAAGCAATGTTTACAGAGCAATATAATGGTGTGCAGATAAATGTTTAACAACCAGACTCTCAGGGGGTGGAGTGTATTTAAATGTAATCTGTATTTTTAATATTTTCCGTCTAGAAATCAACAAAACAATAAATCAAGCCCTGATCTGTAGAGACTGTCAATTTATATAGTGTAAATGTTGTAAATAGTTTAAATCTGATGCAGCAGGAATGGTGTAGCATCATTTTCTCCCACTGCCTGTGGGCTCATATGTTCCACACAGTAATAAGAGTCCTAGAGTCATTCCCTAGCTGTACAGCTCAGATCTGAAAGATGAATGCCCTATGTAGCCCTGGACCACTTAAAGGAAAAGATCAGTGCCATGTAGGAGCATGAAGTGATCACAATACCAACCAGGTTTTGACCAGTTACTCTAGTGTACCTTACTTCTTTCTAAGAACACCACAGAAGCAGCTATACACAAAAGCACGAATCTTCCACGTAAGGACTCCAGAAAGCTTCATGTAGCTTCTGTCTACTTTTGTGTCTTCCGTGGATTTATAGATATTACACAGGACACAGGTTTCTGTGTGGCAAATCAAAAAAGATCACTGAGCAGCCCTCTTGTTCTTGCCTTGACACTGACTTGCTGTGTGGCTTTTGGATAAGTCTTAACCTCTGTGGTTCTCTGTTTCCTGACTTGAACAATGAGGGGTTTGAACTAGATCATAGCTTCCCAACCCAGAGCATATGGATGCCCAGGGAATATGCAAAGCTTGTCAAGGGGGAACAGGGAACATAGGATAAATAACCATATTATCTTATTGAATTATTCCAGAAACTCCAAATTGCTTTCCAATCAATGAAGTTATAAAATTGGGGGTATACGCCTGGAGAAGAAAAATTAATCTATTTAATTTCTTATATGCATATGCATGGTAAACTCTGGCATTTTCTTCATGCTGAAAAGAGAGGCTTAATGAAAAAACTGAGAGGTACCAGAAACCAAAATATCAAGGGACAATAAATTAGATGATCTCAAAGGTCCCCTTTCGGATCTTAAGATTGCATGGTTCATTTGCTCTCAGAAGGGTGACAAACTAAGGCACTCTGCCACAGAAACCTGGCCCTTCCCTTCCCAGCACTAATAACAGCCTCTCCATATAATTTAACAATTTTCTTGAAGTGTGAATAAGATTACTTAAATACATTCCATATGCTCCTTACTTGCTGAAAGACTAGCTCTTTAAAATAGGAGTGTTTTGCAGAGGGAAGATGGAACATGAATTTTTAAAGGCTACTCATGGTGCCTCCCTAAATGTTGGCTGCAAGAAGATGCACTCTAACACAGAAGAGAAAAAATTTTGTTACTTTTTTTTTGAAATGCCACAAAATATACTTGATGGATGTCCGGTCTGGCACTAGATATCAGTAATATGGGCTGAAACTCTCAGAATATTATCTGAAGTCTTGGACCTATGACTACATCCAAGTAGGGTACCCTCAGTGAGAAAACTCCCTCCTCTAATGCATATGTTGATGACTGTTCTGCAACCTGTGATCATTGAGAGTTGCCTATCAGAATAGTAAGGGGAAAATTATGAAAAGAAGCAAAAATTTCATTGATACCTTCTTACTTCTTTTTCTAATCCCTTTCCTGCTTCTTACTCTGGGGGTTCAGTGACCTCATGCTGAACTTTGGCTGCCTGAACCCCACCCCCCCATTATTACATACCACACAGGCCTACCTTCTCTTCAGTGTCCCAAAATTCTCTCTCCTGTTACCACATCCCTCTCCCATCAAAACTTTTATTTTCTAGGCCTAATGTTAAAAAGAAGAGCCAAAATGAAGTCATACTCAAAAGTAAAGGTCTCATAGCCACCTTAACTTTCTAGAGATATTTGCATTTCAAAGAGGACACTAGTTAACCAAACAGTATGAAATTAAAGAATTATTAAGTGGTAGAAGGGGAGCAGTTTCCCCTTATAGTCACACTGAATACTGCAGCCCTGGAATTCACAACCCCTAAGTATCCTCAGTCCCTGTGACCCTTCCCTTTCATTGGATGGCTCCTTCTGGAAACTTCATTTAAGGAGGGCATTCTCAGGCCAGTCATTTCTCCATTCTCACTAGGCTGCAAACTAGGCTTCTCCATCATGCCCCTCCAAGTACCTTCATTCCCTAACCACCTTCAGCTTCCTTTTATGTGTTGTCTTCCTCTATTAGAAAAGAAGTTCCTGGAGGGCAGAGATCTTTTTCCTTTTTGCTTGTATCTGTATTCCTGGTGCTTATCATAGTACATGGCACAGAGTGCTTAAAAATGATGATTGATCAACTTGTTGAATGACATATTGGCAACAGTCTACTCTGGCTAATCAGTGCTTTGAGACAACAATATTGAGAAGGAAATTGCTAAGGGGATAAAGTGTTGGATTTAGAATTAAATGACCTGAATTTGAATCTTAACTTTGACACTTACCTCTGTGCCCTTGGATAGCCACCGAACGTCTCTCTGATTAATAAGGGGGGTGTTGTTGTTCAGTCCCGTCCAATTCTTCCTGACCCCATTTGGGGTTTTCTTGGAAAAGATATTGGAGTGGTTTGCTATTTCCTTTTCTAGCTCCTTCTACAGACAAGCAAACTGGAACAAATAGCGTTAAGTGATATGCCCAGGATCACATAGCTAGTAAGTGTCTGAAGCCAGATTTGAAATGAGGAAGATGAGTCTTCTTGACCCCACACCCAACACTCTATCCACTTCACCACCTACTTGCCCTAATAAGAGGGATAGACAAGGTGATCTCCTGGATCCCTCCTCATTCCACATCCTATGATCCTGTAAACCTGTTTGCCTTTATTCCATGCAAACTTCTATTTCAGATTGAGAAAAAAAATATTTCCTGTTCCCAACTTTCCTAGTATCCAAGGGATAAATCTATACTGTGCCTTTTGGAATGAAGTCCAGGGTAACAGTTGGTTAGCCAGCTGGTTCCACTCACCCATTTGATGTTCTGAATTATTAGGCAAATGCCTTTAGGTCTGTTTGCCACAGGGAGTGTGTATGCCTCACCACTGATGCAGAATAGACTTCCTTCAGCAGTGCTTCTAATGTTTTCATGAATGATGAATGAAGATTTACGTTGGCGAGTTCTGCTCTAAGAGGTACGTGTTTGCCAGGGTTACAGTCTGATGCATTCCGCAGCAGTGTGGCCTTTGATGTTTCACTCAACAAGAAGAATTCAGGCATGTTGCAAGACTTTCTGTGTCCAGATCAAGACGTCTGGCAGCCTCACGCTCAGCGTGACGTGTAACAAGGACTAAGATTCGAGGGCCGCGATTTACACTCTCTTCTTTATTAGTTTCCTAATTACTTTTTCAGCGTAGTCCCATTCTCAGATGTGTTGTTGCAGATGTAAGATTTATCAGTATAAATTTCAGGATGTTTTCTGACATGTAATGTTTGAAGAAGGAATTCTCGTCCCCTCCTCTCCCAACCATTCAAGGAAGTTTTATCTTTTGGTAGGAAGCTGTGGTCCAAGAAAGGCAGTGTGGGACAATTACTGGCTTTGGAGTCAGAAGTCTTAGGTTCAAATCTGGCCTTTGTCACTGACTGCATGATCTTTGGCAATTATTTTAACCTCTATAGGCTTCAGTTTTCTGGTCTTTTTTTTTGAAGGCAGAAGGCAGGGCAATTGGGGTTAAACGACTTGCCCAAGGTCATACAGCTAGTGAGTGTTATGTGTCTGAGGCTGGATTTGAACTCAGGTCCTCCTGACTCCAGGGCTGGTGCTCTACTCACTGCACTACATAGCTGCCCCCCTGGCCTCAGTTTTCTTATCTGTAAAATGAGGGGGATGGGGTGCTCTATGACTTCTAAGATCCCTATAATTCTCATTGTTGTTCAGTCACGTCCAACTTTTTTTGGGGGTTTCCTTTGCAAGGATACTGGAGTGGCTTGACATTTCTTTCTCCAACTCATCTGATAGATGAGGAAACTGAGGTAAACAGGCTAAGTGACTTGCCCAGGGTCACACAGCTCCTAAGTGTCTGAGATATCAGGAAGACTCATCTACCTGATTCCAGGCCAGAAACTCTATCCACTGCGCCACCTAGTGGTGCAGTATGAATAGAGCCTAGAGAGACTACAGTTTATGAGGGCAGGAAGTATGTCTGATTTAAACTTTGTATCTTTCTCGGTAGGCAGTTAACACAAATGTATTGAGTGAACGACTTGAAATCAGAAGACCTGGGTTGGGTCCAGGCTCATCTACTAAGTAACAGAGATCTTGAATAAGGGACCTAATTTCACGATTCTCAGATTCTTCATCTATAAAATGGGAACTGACTACTTCATAGGCTACTGTTAGGATTAGATATGGTATTACATGTAAAAGGTCTTGTAAATCGTATAATGCTGTACAATAGTTAAGGTTTGGTACTCGTGTTGGTATTGGCTTTGGCACTGGTGTTGGTATAGGTATCGCCAAGAAAGAAAAGCCTCATCTCAAGCTATAAGAAATAGATCCAGAATTATAAGCACCTCATGATAGCTTTGGGAAGGCAGAATGGTGTCAATCAGTCACTAAACATTTATTAAGCACTTATTTTTCAGGCAGCGTGCTAAGTGCTAGGGATACAAAAAAAAAAGTCAAAAGATAGTCCCTGCCCTCAATGACCATTAGATCGTCATCTGATCGGGGAGACAAGACATAAATATACACAAAGCATGTTATTTACAGGATAAATAGGAAATAATGAACAGAAGGAAGATAATAGAATTAAAAGGGTTTGGGAAAGCCTTCCCATAGAAAATAGAATTTTAGTCTTGATTTAAAGGAAGTCCATAGGTAGAGTTGAGGATGGAGAGCAGTACAAGCATGGGGGAAAGCCAGAAAAAATGCCCAGAGCTGAGACGTGGAGTCTTACTCAGGAGGTCAGTGTCACTGGATCTGAGAGTACATGACACGGAAAGAACTAGAACTTGTTTCAAAACCTGGCCCTGCCCCTTCCTAGTTGTGCTGCTGAACATGTGTTGCTTGGCCTCTCTACATGTTAGTTGCCTCATCTCTAAAATGAAGGAGCTGGACTATGTGGAACCCTGTGGTCCCTGACTATGGAAGCTTCACTATTCAGTATATTGTCAGCACTTTGGGATAAGGCATCACAAAGAGAAAGAGTAGATTTTAAACTACTGAGATGCAGCTTAAAGTGGAGAAAGATCATAGAAAGCAAAAGCCCCCATAAACACTTTTTAGCTGACTATAAATGGAATATGGGGCACTGACTCCCTAAAACCCATGGGAATGGCCACATATTTACTTAACCTTCAATTTTTCAATGGATTTATCTCACCATTGCATCCCCACTCCCCTGGTAACAATTAAAGCCCTCCTGCATCTGGTTCTCGTCGGTGTTTTACCATAAATCTTCCATTAAGAATGTGCCCAATGCAACAGGGGCTTCTAGGTTTATGAACATTCTGTGGATACCACTGCACCCCTGGATGTCCATATGTCATGCTTAACTCTTGCTATGTGACTGACCCACCTCCTATTCTCATCATGCATTTCCTGAGTGATATCTCTTATACTGAGCTTCAGCACTGCACATGGATAGCAAACTGGACTAAGAGCAAAAATTAGTAAGATGATGATGATGATGGTGATGATGATATTTGATCCTCACAATAACCCTGGGAAGTAAGTACTATTATTACCCCGATTTTACAGATGAGGAAACTGAGGCAGGTGACAGTTAAATGACTTGCCCAGGGTCATACAGCTAGTGTCTGAGGTTGAATTAGATCTCCATTTCCAGATTCAGCATTCTATCCACAGTATCACCTAGCTGCCTCAGTTCAAGTCCTGCCTAACATATATTAGCTGTGTGATTCTAGTTAGGACACATACCCTCTAAGAACTCTAAGCCAACTCTCTAGCCTCACCTGGGGAGGTGAGACTACATTTCTAAGGCTCTGAGTTACAAGGAAGTTTCTGGCTTGAGTTATTAGAGGAAATTACTTCACTGGGGAGTTCCCCATTGATTTTACCACTGAAATCACAGTCCTGATCCCTATGCCCAATCTTTTACAATAGTTCTTCTTTACAAGTCATCATAGATAATATGCTTATTGTAACATAGATAAAAAGCAGCATCCCACATAGACAGCTTTAACAAGCTTTGTTGCTATTCACAAGGCAAGGAGGAAAACAATTGTTAGTAGGGACAATCTCAGTGGGACCAGAATGGGCAGCACATGGAGGGGGGAGGACTAGTACCCACACTCACTCCAGTCAAATGTCCCAGGATGCTATAGGCTTGACCTTATATTATATATCATTTCAGACAAAGAGCTAGTATGATACCAATGGGAGATTGTCCTGTTATCTGTAGGACCAGCAAAATGAAGAAATTTTCTAAATTATTAAATAAGAAAGTTGTAATGCAGAATAAGAAAGTAGGAATGAAGAATAGGGAAGTAGGAAGTTAATCCCAATAGCACCCTTCCAATAGGAGGCTGAAAATGAGGGGCTGGGGTCATACTAGTCAAATTGTGTTTGACTCATACTTATGCTCATCATGAAGTCCTCACTTTGGGCCATTCATAGTCTTGACTCTTCTGTTGTTGTGGTGTTCCATGATTGACAGTCATAGAGCATAACCAGAATATTGGCAGTAAAAAAAGATGGGTTTGTATATTGGGCAAACTGTTGGAGACTGTTAAAATCACTTTAAAATTCCCCAAATGCAACCCAGCCAGCTCTTTTTCCTCCTAACCAGTTCTGAGCCTGTCACTTTGTTCATCTATACCACTTACCCATTATAGCTGGACTGATGGGCCAACGGAGCCCATATATAATCTACTTAATAACATTTGTCATCCATTTAATTTTTCTTGGATGAATTACTAGTCCAATCTCTTTCTTGTGCTTATGGATGTTATTAAGGAGATCCTGTAGTATTCTGAGGTTTGATTAAAATCAGTTCAGGGCCATATATATCAACTCAGAGAGAATTATACAATTTAAAGGAAGTCCCTCTTCCATAGAACTCTGTGCAGGACTTCACAGGAGAAGTGAGAATGGGAATTTGAAGATCTTCCCTGCCCCTTAATAGGCTTAGGGGGGTAGTTTGAAGACGTCCCCTGCTTTGAAAATAAACTCTGCCCCCTAAGAGGCTGAATGTAATCACATGGAGCCTGTGAGGAAGGGAATTTTCTGAAGGGTACAGCAGAGCCCAGAGAAAACTTTCCTGCTGTGAAGATAAACTCTGCCCCCTAATAGGCTAAACATAGTCACATGAAACCTTTGGTAGGAGGAGTTTGCTGAAGGGAACCAGAGCCCACAGGAAGCTGGGAATCAGAGCCAGAAAGACAGTGGGGGAGAGAGGTATTCAGGAAAGGAGAGAGAGAGGTTTGTGAGTAAATATTGATCTTGTAGTAGTTTGTGGGAAGGCTGAAGGATGCTGTGGCTCACAGTATTATTATGGCTTCTTAATATCTTTGGTACAATGATGGAATCAGCTTACTTGTTTGGGGATTTGGTTTTCTGGTATCTAAATAAATGCTTCAGTTCTGTCCTCTACCTGGAGAATCTGTTATATTTTGCAATGCAACATCACGCTATATTTATAGTCACAGTCTTTATCATGATTGTGGGTACTGTAAATATGGCATTGGCTCTACAACAGGCCACAAAACAAATGTGAATACCTTTGACATCTTGTTTTATGCCTTCCTTGATATCAAAAGTCAGAGAACCATGGAACACAGTTGTTTCTGAAGCATTTATTATCTGTAATTTCATCAATATAGTGAACTCTCAGCATGGGAGATCCCTTCACCTAGCCATGCAAATCCATGATGGGACATGCATTGGTTTCAGAGGCCGAGGACCTGGGTTCAAATCCTAGCTCAGTTCCTTAGCACCTATGTGTCTTTGGGCAAGTCCCTTAACCCTCCTGACCTAATATGTAAAATAAGGGGATTGGACTAGATGGTCTCTGAGGTTCCCATAGCTCTAACTCAGTGGTACTATGACTTAAGGAAGAAGTCCTAAGGAGTTGTCTGAAGCACAGGGAAGTTAAGCAAATTGCCCAGGCTACTGAATAGCTGAAGCAGGATTTGAAAACCAGGTCTATTTTTTTTTACTTCAAACCCAGTATCAAGTAACCCTACTTGTAAATCAGTTCTATTTACAATAAAAAAGTCAATTTCCATGTGGGCAATATTTGGAAAGACCATAAAAATTAAGCATCTGTCCACGTAGAGCACTGTGAAAAGTAATTTAGAAATATGGAGATCTAAACTGTATTTATGGTAGAATATTTTGTGGTTATATGCAGTCATTTCAGTTGTGTCTGACTCTAGCAAAGATACTGGAGAGGAGTGCAGTTTCCTTCTCCAGCTTGTTTTACAGATAAAAAAAAATGAGGAAAACAGGGTTAAGTGACTTGCCCAGGGTCACACAGGTAGTAAATGTCTAAGGCTGGATTTGAACTTATGAAAATGAGTCTCCTGATTGCAAGCCCAGTGCTCTACCCCCTGTACAACCTTTCTGCTAAGATGGGTAATTGGATTATAAGACTGTTATAAGATTATAAGACTTAGAGCTATAGCAATCTTTCAAGATCATTTACTTCTGTGGTGTCCCACTTGTACGTGGACTGAGGACCTCGGGGGACTTATTGCAAGGGGTCCTTGAATCTATGTGCATACCTTGCATTGTTATTCTGATCCTTATTTAGCTCTAACAAAACATAAAACTTTACTTGGTGTAATAAATAAACCAGTGCTCTATAGGCTGCATAAATAATACCTCAGACATATGTTTTTATCCTTTTTAAATACATATGGATGTCATCACAATTAATAAAACACAAATTTATTTTAAAGCACTTTTGAATTTACATCTATTTTCTCAAGCAATGAAGTACAACTTCTAACACATAGGATGGGGGGATCTGTCCATGACACTTTTATGATAATAAGAGACCTATATACTCAAGAAGGTTAAGAAGCAAGAGTGTAGCCAATCCTCTGATTTTATCAACAGAGAAACTAAGCCGTAAGGAGACTTGCCTAAGTGACCTGTCCAAGGTCATACAGTAAGTGGCAGAGCAGAGATTTAAACCCAAAGCTCAATAACTCTAAACCCAATAATCTTTTCTCTATACCACCTTAACTCCAAATCCTTAAAGCCACATAGATCAAATGGCAGCTAGGTGGCACCAGAGTGCACAGAGTGCTAGACCTAGAGTTAGGAAGAACTGAATTCAAATGCAGTCTCAGACACTATCTGTGTGACCCTGGGCAAGTCACTTATTCTCTGTTTGCCTCAGTTTCCTCAACTGAAAAATGGGAATAATAACAATACTTACCTCCCAGGATTGTTGTGAGGATCAAATGCAATAATATTTGTAAAGCACTTAGTCCAGTGCCTGGCACATAGGAGGCACTTAATAAATGCTTATTCCCTCCCTTAAGGGAAATTATGAATAAGGAGAAAATTAGATGACTTTTTCTAATTATAATTTTCCTTTCCTAATAACTAGCATAATTGGGATGGCCTCAAGCCCCACTGTGACTAACAATGACTTCCTATGGACCTTCAATAAATGTTTGTTGACTGGGTAATAAAAACTTTAATCTATATAGGGCTTTAAGGTTTACAGAAACATAATAGGCAGAGGTAGCTAGGTGGTGTAGTGAATAGAGCACTGACCCTGGAGTCAGAAGGACTGAGTTCAAATGTGGTTGAGGACACGGAACACTTACTAGCTGTGTGACCTTGGGCAAGTCACTTTAACTCTAATTACTTGCCTTCCTCCCTCCCCCCCACAAGAAAAAAAAAAACAGAAACACAACAGGCAGTCTAAGTATTATTGCTAAGTAATAATCCGATGGCCACACAGACGGTTAGTGTCAAAGCCAAATATTCCAAACCAGGGATCCTAACTTTTGGCTCCTTCCATTGTATCACACTCTGCTGTGTCCCTAAAGCTTTCAATAATAGCATCCTAGAACTACAGTTTGAAGGGACTCCAGGGGCCATTGAGTCTGGCTCCTTCACTTTACAGAAAACTGAGTCCCAGGAAGATGTCACCTAAATAATGTGTCAGAGGCAGAATCTGAACCTGGGATCAGATTCTGGCACCAGCCCTCTTTCCCACTATTATTTCAGAATTTTTCATAAACAAATCAATTTATGAATGAATATTGTCCTTGTGGCTTGGAAATCTTGTTCCATAATTGTTGTTACCAGTAAAATCTGCCCAGTGTCAGTTGAATTTATCATTTCTTATTCTCTTCTTCCAATCTTATGTTTTTGAATGAATGAAACATTTATTAAGTACCTATTATTTGCCAGGCACTATGATAAGTGCTTTATAAATATTCATCTCACATAATGATGATGATGATGATAGCTAGCTTTTATATAGTACTGCAATGTACAAGGAACTGTGCTAAATACTTTATAAATATTTATCTCATATTAACAATAACAATTCATTAATAATAATTAGTACTCAATATTAATTAAGAATTATTATCATCATAGGTAGCATTTCTTATATCGCCTGCTGTATGCCAGGCACATTTGATTCTTACAACAACCCAACGCGGTAGGATAGCATTATTCCCATTTTACAGCTGAGGAAATTAAGGTAGACAGAGGTTAAGAGATTTGTCCAAGGTCACACAGCTAGGCAGTGTCTGAGCCTGGATTCAAATTTAGGTCTTCCTGACCCCAGCACCAGCCCTCTACCTGCCATGGCACCTCACTGCCTTTCATCTCCATGGGCCCCCATTCTACATACATAATAAGCACTGTCCTTGCTCTCTGCTGCTTTGGGCTGTTACAATGTTCAAAGGGTATTCACAGCAAGAAAGAATCATCCATCTATAGAACACCTTAAGCATTTCTCAGGAAAAGAGCAATAAAAATGGAGCAAATAAATGAATGATAATAAAAGCAACTCCATGCTGTATGCTGCAATTATCAAAGCACCCCAGGCAGATTTCACCAATTAAGAAAAGAGTTTGATGTATTTGAGGTGTTCTCAGGAGTTTTGTGACTTTAGGGGGAAAATGAAGATAATACACATCTGTGAAAAATAAAAGCTCCCGTGGTGTCCTGCCACAGTATGTGCTTCTGGGGACAATTCGAGGGCCCCAAATGCCAGGTTCATCATCTTACTCTTCACATTGACTCCCTCAAGACCCGGCTTTTTAAATGCTAGCCCACACCTCCCTGAAATCTGTCAGCAAGATCCAGTTTTCCATACAGTAATGAGACCCATTTTCCTGTGTCTTGGGGGAAATAGTCTCATTGTTTATAGCCGTAACTTTGTACTCTAGTAATTAATACAGCCCAGCAAGACTCTAACATGAAATAAAATGAAAAAAATGGTCCTCTGGAAGCAGTGCAAATGGATAAATGAATGAAAAAGCATTAATTAAGTGCTTCTTATGGGCCAAGAATGTGCTAAGTGCCAGGGATACAAATAGAAAAGTGAGACAGCTCCTGATTTCAAGGAGCTTGAATGAGATGGTGGACAATACACACAAGGGAGTGGTGGCCAAGGAAATGGAGTTTGGGTCCGATGAGTCATGGGGGTGGTGATACATGGGGCAATGGACTGACACACACTTTCCAGAAGCAATGGCTGTCCCCCATGCCTGGAACGTTCCTCTGCTTCACCTACTGACCTCCCTAGCTTCCATTAAGTCTTACCTAAAATCCCATCTTTTACTGGAAGCTTTCCCCTAGTCCTCTTAATTCTAGTTCCTTCCCTCTGTTAATTATTTTCTACTTATCCTATATATAGTTTGCTTCTCATATATTTATTTGCATGTTGTCTCCCTGATTAGCGTGTAAGCTCCTTGAGGGCATGGACTGTTTTTTATCTCTTTTTGTATCTCCAATGTTTAGCAGAGTGTCTGGCACATAGTAGGCACTTGAGGAATGTTTATCAATTAACTGATATTTTGATTACTGTGCCCAAAGCAGGAGATGGAAGACTGTGTGTATGTGTGTGTGTGTGTGTGTGTGTGTTGGGGAAGAGGCAGATAGTATGCAAAAGGTGGCATAGCCCAATACCAAAATGGCTGAGGTGAACAGCTGGATGGGATACAAAGCATGATCTACTCCCAAGAGTGGCTAGACATAAGGGGCTAGGTGAATATGCATTCAATCAGTCAAGAGAGTTCAAATGCATGACAAGAGTTCCAAAGCTGAGTGGATGAACTTCCCCAAGGACTAAAAGGTATAATTTCTGGAGGTGGCATTCTAGGAAGGGTAGAGCTGATGTCAAGGTGACCAGGGTACATGCCGGATGACATATGAAGCCAAACTGGAATCCCAATAAAAGAATCTTAACAACATTGTAGTAGAAGCCTAGAACCTTAACATAGAAGGATACCTGGATGTTGCCTTGTCCAACTTTCCACCCAGTGCAGTGTTTCCCCACTACAAAATGCCTAACAAATCATTATCCCACCTTAACTTAAACACTTCTAGTGATGAGAAGCTCATCACCTCACAAATCATCCAGCTCCATTTTTTTTAACATGAACTCAAGTCTTTCAAAAAGTTTCCCTTCTGTTGGACCAAATTCTACATTCTTTTTTTTTTTTTT
>CM053591.1:68462790-68490816 GCA_028646515.1 Pseudochirops corinnae
TATTTTATGGGTATTTTGGGGTGGCTATGTGAGAGCTGCAATATGTTGCTGCTGCTACGCCACCATCTTGGCTCCACCCCCCAAATTCTACATTCTTATAGGTTCTTCCCCCAGCCCTAGTTCTGTCTCTCAGAGACATCAGAGAATAAGTCTTTTTTCTTCCACAGGATGGACCAAACAGCAATCTTATCGTATTTAACTCTCCTCCTCTTTAGGCTAACCATCTGCAAATTTCTTCGACTACCTCTCCTATGACACAGCCTCCAGACCAGTAACCATTCTGGAGACCCTTCTCAGGATATGCAATTATTTATCACTGTGTCTCTTAAAGTAGGTTGCTCAGAAACCAAAGTCCAAATGCATATTGATCAACACAGAGTTGAACAAGACTATCCCTTGATCCTGATACCCTGCTTCTATCAATGAGGCCTAAGGCTGTAGAAGTGTGGTTGTTTGGTTGTGTTTTTTTTCCTTTTGGCAACCTCATCACATTATTGCTTCATGTTAAGCTTGTAGTCATGTTAAACCTAGAAGTCACCTTAGATATGATCTAGACTAGTCCCTTACTTTTACAAATGAGAAACCTGAGGCTCAGAGAAGCTAAGCAATGTGTCCAAGATCCCACAGCTGCTTAGTCGACAAGGCAAGACTACAATTTGGCTCTTGAGAATCTTGATTCTGACTTAAAATATATTGTTTTATTGGTTCTTGAGAATCTTGATTCTGACTTAAAAATATATTGTTCAGTCATGTCCAACTCTTCATGATGCCATTTGGGATTTTCTTTGTAAAGATACTAGAGTGGTTTGCCATTTCCTTCTCCAGTTCATTTGACAGACAAGGAAACTGAGGCAACCATAGTTAAGTGACTTGCCCAGGGTCACACAGCTAGTAAGTGTCTGAGGTCAGATTTGAACTCATAAAGATGAGCCTTCTTGGCTTCAGACCCAGCCCTCTATCCACTGCACCACCTAGCTGACCTTCAATATATTACAAGATATTTAAAACTGGAAGGGTCCTTAGAGACTATCCAATCACAGTTGTTTTATAGATATGACATCCAGACTTAGGTAAGGCAAGCTAACCTAGCTGGAGCAGCAAGGTACCCTGAGGGAGAGGAGGCAGCATGTGCCAGGCAAGTCAAAACTCTACCACTACTTTGACCACCATGTCTCCTCAGACCCTGATGGAAACAGCCAAAGACTTGAACCCAAAGAGCCCTTGGAAGAATACTGCTGCCAGTTCAGCATCCTTAAACATCATACTGGGAAGACATGACTGGGTGCCTGCTCCTATAGAAGCTACAGCCACATTTTCTGGAGACCAAAGTTCCCAGAATTTTCAAATAATTCAACAGTAGAAAGTGTTATGCTTGTATCAGTGGCTGCAAATTGAAATTTTCTGACTCCAAGACCATTTCTCTTTTCCCTAGCCCACATTTTCTCTCTTCACCACCTTCATTATCATCTTTTGCAGCTGTACTCTAAGGACCGTGGGACTTTTCCATCTGATTAATAGATAAAACTTCCCAAATGTGTTGACTCCCCACCAGAATGTAAGCTCCTTGAGGTCAGGGACTGTCCTACTTTTCTTTTCTTTTCTTTTCTTTTCTTTTTTTGAGAAGCCAACACATTTATTGGGGGGTGGGAGCGGGTGGAAGGTTCACAGGTTCTTCAGCCACTGGAGGGACGGCCCCTGGGAATCCTGGGGATGGCTGGGCACATCGGGCATGTTGCTGTCATCTCGGAGGGGAACAGGGTAGTTGTAGGGGGTCGCGCGGTTGATCATGCCTGCGTACTTGGTGTAGGGGCTGGGGGGGGGAGGGGGGGCCACGCGCAGCGCCAGGGTGCCGATGGTGAAGGACACGGTCAGCACCGGCTCCTTGACTCAGGCCTCCTTCAGGAACCAGGCCATGTTGGCCACTATCCCTGTCCTACTTTTCTATTTGTACCTGCAGTGCTTGGTGTAGTATCTTTGCAGAGTAAGTTCTTAAATCATTTGTTCATTCATTCATTCATCAGGAAATTGAGGTATTGAGAGAAGTAACTTGTTTGAGGTCAGTCTTTCTGCCCCAGCTTTGTGTCATCCACAAATTTGATAAGTATGTCTTGTATATATTCCTCTAAGTCATCGATAAAAAGCAAATACAGAACAGGAGAAAGTCAAGGAAACAGCACATTGCCAATCTTGTGGAGCTCACCTTACACACAGGAATCAATATAGTAATCAATTAACATTCCATAAGCATGGCTCGTCCAGTATCAATAATCCAGCAGTTTTCTTCATGTTTTATTCAGAGAAGGAATAGGAAACTGTCAAATGCCTTTCACAGTGCAATACAAATTATATCAACAACACTCCGCCCAACTTACCTACCATCTCACTGTCAAAAAAGGAAATTAAGTTAATTTAGTGTGAATGAATTCATGCTGCCCCTTAGTGATCGTCGCTTTATTAATCATTACAACTTAGAATTTTCTTCACAATAAACCTCTGGAGTAGGTAGCAAGTCACTTAACCCTGTTGTCTCAGTTTCCTCATTTGTAAAATGAGTTGGAGAAGGAAATGGCAAACCACACCAGTATCTTTGCCAAGAAAACCCCAAGTGGGGTTGCAGAGTCAGACACGACTGAAAACAACTGAACAACAGCAACAACATCCTTGAAGAGATTCCATTGGTGTAATAGAAAGAATAATGGACTGGGGGTGAAGAGACCCAAGTACTACTTGAAGTTCTAATACTGACTAGCTATGTGACCCTGGGCAAGTCACTTAACCCTGTTTGCCTCAATTTCCTTGTCTGTAAAATGAGCTGGGGAAGGAAATGGCAAATCACTCCCAGTATGTCTGCCAAGGAAACTCCAGATGGGGTTGCAAAAAGTCAGATATGACTGAAAATTACTGCACATCAATAAAATAGACCCTTTGATTAATACCTTATCACAACTTTTTCAGATTTATTTATTTAGTTATTGGTGATCAACAATGAGCTCACTCATCTAAAAGGTTCTGGAATGCACCCTTTCCCCCCTTTCTGAAAATTAATACATTTGTCTAACCCCAGTCCTGCAGTACTAGTCCAGTTCCTCAAGGATTATTATATCTGCTAGGTCTTCCAGAACCCTAGGCTGTGATTTGTCTGGTCTTGGAGACTTAAGCTCCTATAAAATAGCTAAATGCTTTTTTTTGGTGATTTTATTTTCTTGCAAATACCATGGTCTTTAATTTCCTCTCTGCTAATTTGTTGAGGAATGCCACAGGAGAACTATATTCCCTAACAGAGAAAGTTGGAAGCAGACTAGAAAACTGACCGTCCCACCTTCTCTGGGTCATCAATTCAGGAAGAATTTAACTGCCCTCTCCATGCCTCTGTACTCACAGCATGCATGTGCCTCACATGGCAGTTCTCTCTCCTTCTTGCTCTGAATACACTTTTAAAAAGTCTTCTGTGTTATTCTTATCAGTTTTTTGAAAATTTTAGCTTTTTCCAGGCTTCAGGGATTAAGATATTTTTTTCCTTTTTGACACATTTCTTACAGGGTCGTGGTCATCTAAAACTACAGGAAAGAGTCAAATATAAATCACACCAAAGAAATGAGACTATTTTTTAAAGACCTTCTCTTCAGAGAACAAGATTCCATATCCAACCTGCATAATTCATCCTAGCACTTGGGCCCTGCCATTCTCCTTTAATGTATATAGGACAAACTCTGTGTTGAGCACACTCTTTAAAATATATGAGCAAATCCTTGTTTATACATACTTAATTCTTTATTCAGCTTCAGATCATAAATAGCCAAAGGCAGTTTTCAAAGGAAGGAATCCAAGCTATCAACAAAAGTGATAAAAATGCTCCAAATCACTATTAATTAGAAAAATGCAAATTAAAGCAATCTGAGTTTCTTCATCCTGCCCATCAGATTAGCAAGGATGATTTTTTTAAGAAAAGCAAAGTAACAGTTGTCAGAGGGGCTGAAGGAAAACAGTCACATAAGTACACTGTTGATGGAGCTATGAATCGGTCTATTCACTTGAAAGAGTCAAGATTTTTTAAAATCTGCAAAAAAGGGAAACTGAGGCACAAAGGTCTGAGCATGATTAATTTATTAGTAAGGCTAGCAATCACCAATAAAAGGGATCTAAGGCCTCTCAATAACCAAAAACCTATCTGACAAAGAAGTTTATTTACAGTTGGTTGCATATGATACCAGAAGTGGTCCAGTGATGCAGACTAAACTAAGACTGTGATTGGTCACAGACAGATGAAGGGTGTGCTTCCCTTGGCTTGACTCAGAGGGGGAATTCCATAACCCAGGGCAACAAGGAAGAACACAGAGCTGACTCACAATTCCCTGGAAAATCTCTTGGTGGGCAAACATCCTATGACCATGTTGACTCATTTTTTCCTTCTCCCTCTTCCCTTCCAAAAACTTACTGATTTTGTGTCTTTGTGGTCAGACTGAGCCCCTAGAAAGAGGGATGTTAAACTCTTACAAACTCTACCACTAAGGTCTATACAAATCAAATCCAAATCTGATCCATAAGTACTAATATGCCAATTAGATTACAAATTCTCAATAATTAATAAATAATATCAAACAAAGTGGGGTATCAATTTTCAATTTCACAAAAGCAATTTGGAACTATGTCTCAAAAGTTACTAAACTGGTAAACTCTTTGACCCAGGAAATAGGGTTATGCCTCCAAAGAAATCAAAGAAAAAAAAGGACTCATATGTATAAAACTACTTATCTCAGATCTTTTAGTAATAGCAAAAAGAACTGGAAATTAAAGGGAGTGTTCATCTACTGAAGAATTTTTTTCAACTTTAAAAAAACATGATATATCAACATAATGGAATATTATTGTGTCATAAAAAGTGACAAAATAGAAAGTGTTAGAGAAGGCTGGGAAAATGTATATGAACTGAGGTAGAGGGAAGTAAGTAGAGACAGAAGAACAAGTTACACAGTAACAATAGCATTATAAAGTAAAACAACTTTGAAAGACTTGAGAGCTCTAGTTAACACAATGACCACAATGCCCAAGATCTGAATATGAAGCATGCTACCCACCTCCTAACTTAAAGGTAATGGACTCAAGTTGCTGAATTAGACATACATTTTTGAATAACTATGCATATTTGTTATGCGACTTCAATATCTTTGGTTCGATATGGAGGAGACAGTGGGAGAAAGAAAATTATTAATAGAAAAAAAGGTTTGGTTTTCTTTAAAAGAAAAAACCTTTAGATTATTATATAAAAGGAAGCTTTTACATTCTTTATAAAGTCATTTTAAATCAATCTTTTGAAAAAGCACAATCCCCAATAAATTTATAATTAACCAACCAAGCCCTCTCTTTCCCTTCCCCCACAAAAGATATAGGTTAGTAAAATCAATACATTTCACATTATTCCTTTTTCCTCATCCTCAGGGCCTAGCCCTTTGTACTATTTTAATGACTTTGAGACTAAGGACTGGACTTGTGATACACTAGGGAAATCCCTGAATGGGGAAACACCTACTCCTAATAAATAACTAGGTATTCATCAGTACAAATAATGAGTCCTCTAAAGTAGGAGCATTATTTGAATTCACAAGATATATTTCCATTGGGCTGGAACCAATTACCTTGTTTTACATCATTATAACTTGAAATAATGTGAATTTGAATACAAGAAACCACTTGAAGATATTCATTATTCACATTAATCAGGTCACAGATGCAGAGGCCAATATTAAGTCTTAAAGAACTTCCTAAGAAATTAGGAGATTTGTCTAGGCTAGGGTATCATAGCTAGTATGTGGCAGAAATAGAACTTCGATCTCGATCTTCCTGGTTTGCAGTCAGATAGATCTCTACTCACTATACAACACTATCTCTCTGTTGAGTATCCATTCTCAAAATGTGTGAAAGAAGATATGATAGCCCACAGCTAGAAATAATTGAGTATGTCATTACGACCTAAATAAAGATGTCACTAAAAGAAGATCAGGAACTACTGATCCACATGTCTTCTTTGTAATTTCTACAAATTCTTTACTGGAATAATCCATACAGCCATCAAGGTCATCCTTGATGAAACTATGAGGATAGGCTAGCTTTAGCAAATAATTCATAGCAGAACAAGGCTTTACAGTTACACTATTAACTGTAAGGTACTGAGAATTCAAGATTCCATTGGGCTCATTGTTTGTTGACTTTTTCAAAAAGCATTTAATTCAGTAGAGTAAAATATGACTTTAAAGACTCCCCTCCAATAAGATGTTTCTTGTCCCATGAATGTCATGATCATTCAAAATTTCTTTAAAAATGTACCAACACAGATACTTTTGACAATCTTTCAGTTATTAGTAGAATGTGAGGAATAAAACATGGGAACACGCTCACCAGAAATGTTTGTTAGAAGTCCAATGCAGAGTTCAAATGGAAGAAGAATGCCCCACAGATGGTGAGATTCTTCAAATGTTCTTCTCTGCAGGTGACTTATGCTGATTCCCTCCAGACCTTTGCATTGGAGAGTCACCTCAATGAAATCAGTAATCATGCAAAAGAGTTCAACCTAATTATCCACATAGGAAAGACCAATTGAATAAAACTTGCCTATTGTCCAGACTCTGATATGATAGTGTATGATACTAGTGCTCCATGAGTATATATATCTTGAAGAAATGTTATACATAGTTAGCCAGGTCCCAAAATGAAGAGGAGGAAGTGATTTGGCTAGGTTGCACTTAGGAAATTACTTACCACATTCATTAACCCCCAAACTTCTCCATGAAGCAAAATCCCTATTTTTTAATATCAAAATTAATTCAGTGAATGCAAAAACCAAGAATATGGGTCATACAACAGTCAATGAAGAGATATGTGGGATATGGACATAAATTTCAGCATGTTACCATTGATAAACTATGTACTTAAAGTGGTCTAAAAGATTCAAGAGATATATGAAAATTATATGAGTTACTCATATGGCAAGAATGAAGGCTAGCAGATAGCTATTGATACCTACATAATATCTAGAAGGAAGCTCCACCATGTCTGTTGAATCCGTGCAAGGTGGATTTATGGGAGGACACAGGCAAGAATTACACAACATGAGAAGGTACAGATACATGGTTTCTGGTCCAAAATAATGGAGTAAATATCCACATTGATAAAAATCATAACCCCACTAAAATATAGAAGTAAAATTTTCTATTTTCTGAAATCAAATTTTTCTTAACATTTTGACAAATCCTTGTTACTTTAGAAGAAAAAAATTAAGCAGTTATCTGTGACTTCTTGTATTTCACTCCTAAATTATCCATGAATTTTTTTAACTCGTAGATAAGAAAACAATGAATTTTTTTTTCATTTAAATGTAACTTCTCCCCCTCCCTTGAAGTCTCCACCTCCTTATATGGAGAGGAGAATGATGGCACATGCCTAATGCTAAAGAAGAAACAGAGCCTGCCTAGGCAGGGATTTCCATAGACAGGAAGAGCCTTAGGGAGGGAAAATGACTATTAGAAGGGAAGGAACTTATTTCTGGCCCTACTACTGTTTCCCATAGTAAGCCTTTGATGAGTAAAAGAAGACCTGGAGAGGAGTAGTGGAGATTCATGGCAGTAGGATGCTAGAGGTATGGTCAGCATCTGGCAATGGGCAGAGGTAACATTACCATGCATCAGAGAATCAAGCTCTGGACTCTACTGAGTCTCTGGGAGGTAGTGACCTCATCTGTAAAATGATGTGGTTGGACCAGATGACTTTTAAAACCTCTTGTAATTCTAAATCTATAATCCTATGCTCTGAACTATATTTCTTTAAGCTTCTGATTTTTTTTTCCAGGGCTTACCTAGAGATAACAGGGAAGTCTGAATGTGAGCCCAAGAACTGTTCTTTTAACTCTCAGGTTTTGGGGGCTACCCAAAGACTTACAGGCTTGGAATTGCTTGGTCTGGGAGGAGCCATGGGTGCATAATACATGTGGTGATGGTTGAATGTATTTGGCTTTCTTTCTACAGTCATAATGAAAGCTATGCATACAGTTGTACTGTGCTTGTGTTACTGACTCCAATGGAACTCAGAGAAAAGGAAGAAGGTAATTTCTCTCCAGCGGGTAAGGGCATAATGATCCATTAAAAGGATGGAGCTAGAAGATAGAAATAGTCACCTCTCTCTTACCCACAGAGAGTTTGGATTAACCTGAAAGCATCCTTTGATGTTAGGTAGAGGGCATACCTCTGGGGTAATCATGTACATGACAGACTGGTCCTTTTTATCAAACAGATTCAGTAAAGTGATTAGTAGTATCTCCATTGGTTAAAAAAAAATTAATTCTGCCATTTTGAAAAGTTTGTCAGTATGCTACTATAAAGAAAGAAGCATAATGCAAACTATAAGGAAAAGGTGAATAAAATTTTAGTGTCCAAGATTCCCCAAAGCATCTGCACTTAACGCTGAGAGCAGCTCTAGTGAAGTCACACCAGGAACAACCTTTCCTCAGCTCATGGAGACCGTCCTACTGTGACTGACCACCTGGGGGCAGAGCTAAGTGTCAGGACAGCTCTGGCCAGACCGAGCACTCTTTGGCCCATCTAGAACATGCTTCTCATTGGCCATTACAAAGTAAACCATCAAGCTTGTGGGGCTTGAAATAGGGGTGAAATACCAAATGTTGGACCTGCATTTTAAAGTAATCATAATGTGCTTATTATATGTCTGTTCGTTTTTCAGTTTTTAAGGTAGATTCCTATCTACAGTGGAAATATGTATTGTCAAAAAAAAACAGAAGTGTTTTTTGAATTATTTTTAAAAATAGATTTGCCCTTGGAACCATTCAGAAAACCACAGGGAAGACTTTTGAAACCTACTACTGGTCCCTGGACCATGTTTTGAGAAGCACTGCTTTGGCCAAAAGGATGAGTTTTGTAAGGGTGATTAATGACTAAGATCTCCTACCAAAGACAATTGTGAATCCATCTGGACCAGAGGTATTTTCCCCCTTTGGTAGTTTCTTTACAACTGGTTTAGTTTCCTTTTCTGAAATTGGATTGTTTGAGATTGATGTTCTGTTAATTTGCATATTTTATATTTTTATAGATAATTCCCCATGTCTTGCAAACTTTAAGTTTTGCTGGCATATAATTATGCATCATAGATTATGATTCTTTTAGAAAATGTCTTTTCTATTGAAATTTCACCTGTTTCATTTTAAATTCTGGTAATTTGACTATCCTTATTCTTCTTTTTAATCAGGTTATATAAAGGCTTATCAGTTCTGTTACTCTTTTCAAAGAACCTGCTTTTAGTTTTATTTATTAATTCTATAGGTTTTTTGTTTTCCCAATCATCTATTTCTTTTCTAATTTTCAAGATTCCCTCTATTGTGTTTGTTTTGACCTATTTGCTGATTTTTCTTATTTTTAATTATGTACCTGGTTCATTAAACTTCTCTTTTTCTCTTTTGTTAATATATTTTCTCTGTCATAATTTATCCTCTGAGAATTGATTTAGCTACATCCCAGACATTTTGTTATGTTGTCTCCTATCGTTCTCTTTCATATAGTTACCAATTATTTATATGATTTGTTCATTGACTCATTATTCAGGATGTCATTAAGTCACCGTTTAGGTAGGTATCTTTTGTTTGTGCTCCCTATATTAATTATTGTTTTTATTGCATTATGTTCTGTGAGATAGAGTTGCTCAGTAGGCAAAGTCAGTCTTGGAACGAGGAAGACTGAGGTTCAAATCTTACTGATAATATGTACTGGTTTTGAGAATCTGGATAAATTACTGAACCTTGCAGTGTTTTAGGCAGGCCTCTAAGACAATACATTGCAGAAAAGATGCTGGTGAGTGATAGGTGCTGGTAGGTAAGCTTCCTTACCCATGAATTCTTCATGCCAGAAAAATCTCAGGTTCAGTCCCTATCCCTTCAGTATATAAAGGATGTGTTTACTATTTCAGTCACTATAGAGCCTGGTTATGTTATCTTATTTATAATGTAGAGTAGTACAGCACAGGATTTGGAATTAGGGAGCCCGGGTTCAAATCCTCTCTTATGGGCTGCATGAACATTAATATAATACTTTTAACCTCTCAAAGACTCATTTTCTTGTGGATGCATCATGGTACAATAGAAAGAATGTAAGATTTCAAGTCAGAGAACATGGGTTTGAATTTTGGCTTTGACATTTAATAATTGTGTGTCCTCAAACAAGTCAAGTCACTTTCCTGGGTGTTGGTTTCTTCATCCATAAAATGAGAGGATTGTAGTTAGATTATCTCCCAGAGAATAAACTCTAGATCTATGAGCTTCTGATCTCTAGGTAACTTTGTCCCCCATAAATTTTCATTTCATACCATCAAAGTTCATTCTTTATTCTCATTCATCATGGGGTGATGTCTTGACCTGTGAGTAAGTTGGATTTAAGTGAGGCAGAGTTGCTTAAAGTAGTCAACCTCACTCTGTCTTCCAGAGACATTGAAGTCCAGTGGGAAGATGAATGTCAAGACAACTGGCAACAGTCCAGGATTCAGTGGATGACCAAGCTCTAAATGCTCTACAGCACCTGCTTCAGCCTCCTTCATGACTATTGGAACAAATTGTTCTCATCCTCGAATTCTGCTGGGGGAGGTCTTCACATCCTTCACCCCTACTAACTCATCAATGGATTTGAGGCTTGTCAGTTTCCCTCAACGTGGTTTGGCCAGTCTGCCAAGATGATTTTCCTGGGATGTGGCCACTGTGCATGCAACAGCTTCCTGGAGCCTCTATTATGTGTGTGTCTGTGTGTGTGTACATGTGTGTATGTATATGTGTGTACATACATGTAGACATGTATCTATCGTGTATGCATACACACTATAAATACATACATAATATTCATTTAACTGTCTATGTGTGTGCAGCTATACATGTATGTAACATTATTTTCAAGATTGGCCTATTTGTCTATGCTTCCTTCTGGACTTTCTCCTGCTCTCTTCTGTGATTTTCAAAATATATTTCAATGGCCCACTGTTTTCTGGCATCACTTTTGCTAACCTCCCTTCCTCCATCACATCCTTAATTAAAAACTGACAGAGAACCTTATAACAAATAAATATAGTCAAATAAAACCACAGTGTATTAACAAATGTTTGTCTCATTCCACCCCTTGAATCCATCAGCTATCTTTTAAGAGGTGGGTAACACATGTCATTATAAGTGTTCTGGAGACATGTTTGGTCACTGCATTGATCTGAGTTCTCAAGTCTTTAAAATTTGTTTTTCTTTACAATGTTGTTATCCTTTTACAAATTATTCTCCTTGTTCTTCTCACCTTAGTTTGCATTCCTTCATATTATCTTCACCAGTGATGTTAAATTCAAATAAAAACCAATCCCTAATGAAGCATATTGACTTAGGAAGCCACAAATTAACATTATCTACATTCTATCACATTATTATTTATTCAGTTAAATATTTCCCAATTACATTTTAGTCTGATTCTGGCTTCATGCAGAAGTGTTGCCAGCTTCCTCAATGGACCTGAAGGCCAGGAGTTTTACACGTCTGATCTAGAGTACCTTGTACCCTATTTGCAAACAGTCCCTCCCATTTTTACAAGGATTTCATGACAGCACTCTGCTATTAATAAGAATGGAATTGCTTGCCCAGTAATTATTAGCTACTACTTACAATCAAGAAGAATTATTTCTATTTGGTTGTCTGGCCAAGTATCAGTATCATTGTCTTCTGTGGAAAAGAATTTAGCCACTAGAGAGCAATGAGTTCACGTGCATACAGGAAAGTTCTGAGAACTGTCAGCCACCTCCACACCAGGTGGGCGTGCAGATAGCATGTTGCCTAAGTGGAGGACGAAAACTTTTGCCTGGGTAGTCAATCGATTGTGCCCTCTTCTGCTGTCTTCTCATTGGAGGCAGGTGTGCACGTGAGTGTGTGTGTGTACACACACATAATTGCCAGCAGGAAAGCTGGTGTTTGTTCATTAGCCAACTTTCTATAGGTAATTATTGGGCTGTAAGACTGGATCTTTTTTTTCTTCTTCTGTATGAGTGGAAGCAAGTAGCAGGTGTTTTAGATCCGATATCTGGCAGCTCTTTCTGTGTCTCTATTAACTTTTAAAAGAAATTTTTCCCAGGAAGAGGTGCAGTTTCTGGTCTGGTTCAAGGTCAATGGTGATCAGCATCTTGTGGTCCTTCATTCCTGCTGCAACCCTCGCAGCATTAGGCCCTCCAATGACTCTTCTGAAGAAGAAAGTCAACCTCAACTAAGGGACAGCAAAGTAAAGAAAACTCTAAAATTTAAAAAAGTTCAACTAGTAATTCAATGCAAGATCAAAATATAGGGCAGTAAATGGCAGGCTCTGTCTTCCCTAACCCCAGGGATATACAAGCAGTACTGGAAAGTTTCCAGATATAACTCAGAAACTGCCTGAGACCAGGAAGGCATAATCCAAAGGGTGAGTTTGGAGCTGCCCAGCTACATAGAGAAAAAAAAGGAAAAGAGAAAATTCAAAGAATATGGGTCTGTGGATGAGGAATGTGGAAGGATGTGGAGGGACATGGAGGGCCTCACATCCTATTGTGAGATACCAGGCTAGATCTCCATGACTTCAGGGCCTAAAAATTTGGATGAGTCCCCATCTGGACTTCAACAAGAACACTCCGTTCAGCTGTGAATATGCAGATTCATCCTGAAAACCTTGGTTCTACCTTAAAAGCTATGAATCTCTTTCCACATAAATTCTGCCACAGCAAGACCCAAGAACAGCAGAAGCGCACAGGTGGCTGCCCTAGGGCAGAATTAAAGAGATGTCCAATTCCTCCTCCGCACTTTCCTTGCCTCCAGGGCTCCACTTATTTCTATCGGATCATCATCACTGTTTTTTTCCAGTGAGAGTCGGGGAAATCCTTGTTTAGTCCTAGTTACACTGAGGACAGTTCTGTGAGTGTGCTTTCAGTGTAGGGAAAATCAAACTTGAGGTTAAGCAGCTCACTCTCTGCTTTTATGGTGGAGAAAGAAAGGTGGAATAGGTACCAACACAGGAGTGTGATCTGAGGGACTCTGGAAAGGTCATCTCATTTCTACAGGACTTGAAGGTTCACAAAGTACTTTCCTCAATAGTTAGTACAAGTCTGGTTATCTCCATTTTACAGATGAGGAAACTGAGGCCTAGAGAGCTTATCCAAGGTTACATAGGTAGTGTCAAAGGTGTCATTTGAACCCAGACCCTTTCGTTCCAAATCTATCAGTCTTCCCATTGTTCTACATTGCTTCCTAATTATGAACTATATACAGCAAAATTATACTCTTAGAACTCTGACAGGGCAATGAAGCCTAACAATTATAAATTGTGGTGAATAAGTCAATACACTACCCTCCTCCTCTTCCTCCCCCCTCCCCACCCAGTGGGACATAAACAGGGAATACAGTCTTGATACAAAGGATTAAATTTCTAAGGGAATTTCAATTCATTTGTTCATTCAAACATTTATTTAACACTATAATGCAGGGATGTGTAACACATAACCAACACCTCTGAAGAACTTACAATCTAGTATGAAAACGTAAGGAAACCAAAAGTTTTTTGCTGATCCCCAAAAAGCCTCAGAGCAATGGGATTTTGCTTCATAAGATAGATAAGAATAAGAGAGGCAGGAGTTCTGGCTAATTGGGTAGAGAACATGGCCCTTGTCTTTATAGCTTATCTTTTTTTCTGGCTTAACTTCTCTTACTTGCTAAACCAGAAACTAAGACTACCGAACTCGAAGTGAGATAGTTATCTAGAAGTGAGATTTATGATCTCTGCCTAGGCAGGAAGTTGAAAAGAAAAGATCTCATCTTAGCCTGGGGACACTCTTACCAGAGTTTTGTAGGTGGCTATGGCAGTTGTGACTAAAGAGCTCACAACCGAGAAATTCTAACATCTCTCAATGAATATTTATTAAGTGTCTATGATGTGGTAGGCACTGGAAAGAGGAAAGGAGGGAAGGAGGTATGGAGGGAAAGAGGGAGGGAGAGGCAGAGAGAGAGAGAGAGACAGAGAAGAAGAAGAAGAAGAAGAAGGAGGAGGAGGAGGAGGAGGAGGAAGAAGAGGAAGAAGAGGAAGAAGAGGAGGAGGAGGAGGAGGAGGATGAGGAGGAGGAGGAGAATCCCTGCCCTCAAGGATCTTGCAATCTAATGGTGGGAAGGGGAGAGGAAACGACAGGCAAACAAAGGAAACGACAGGCAAACAAATATATACAAATTAATCTCTATAGGGAGGATAAATGGAAAATAATTAACAGAGGAAGTCACTAGAATTAAGAGAGGTTGGGAAAGGCTTCCTGTAGAAGATGGAATTTTAGTTGAGAGAACTCGGTAGGTGAAGTTGAAGAGGGAAAGCATTCCAGACAGGCAGAGAAAATGCCCAGAGCCAAGATATGAAATGTCATGGACAGCCAATAGGTCAGTGCCACTGAATTAGAAAGTTCATGATGGAGTACAAGGTGTAAGAAGACTGGAAAGTTATCAGGGGGCTAGTTCTATACCCTAGCAGTGCTAAGATGGCTGGGAGATAGCTTTCTGAGGATAGTTAAGTCCAGAAGGTCTGGAGCAGAGACTTACACCCAGCAGAGATTACTGTGGTCAGTAACCACAAGGAGATCAGAGAAACAGTACCCAGATGAAACTACATGCCTAGAAGACCAGGAGTCAAGGAGACTTGTCTCCTTGTATCAGTCAGAGCAATGTGACAAAAGACAACACCACAATTAGTGAGAAGTGAACCCAATGAGAATGGAGCAGTGACGTTACCAGAAAACATTTGTGCATCCACAGGCTAAAAGAAACAAGTTGCTTCTCTATGCGTACATGCTGTTTACATGTTTCTGCCCCTGTTGCATAACAATATACTCTTCCTATTAATGGTATGTATGTTTGTGGGATAATGTGTCCCTGAGTTAAGGGAAAATGTTATATTGTGACTTTTTCTTACTAGCTACTTCATTTAAAGTCTTCACTTTAAACTGTGCCCTCTAGACTAGAGAAAGGAAAGTAACAATCAAGAGTTGTGGTTTCTAAGTAAGTGTGGACCCAGAGAGTATCTGGGGAAGTTATTCCGGTTCTTTCTTGTGAAAGAGGAATACTTCAGGTGCAATCATAGTAGTCAACATACAGTTTCATCCGTCTTCACCTCATTAAGTAGCCTTAGAAGGTCAAGGAACCAAGTCTACTAAAATTCAAGCTATCAGACTCTAGACATCAATCAATATTATTATAATTAAAATTTCCTGAGCCTCACTTTGGTCCTAAGTGCTATATACCAGAGGTGTCAAACGTATGGTTGGGCCACTAACACTTCTGAATAAGGAACTAGATTAAAATATAATTGGGAAATACTTAACAAAATAAATAAAAATATAATAACATAGATAATGTGAACAAGTAGGTTTTTTTTCCAAGTCAACATGCAGCCCCCCCAAGGATTCTTATGTAGGGTCTATTGGTCTTCCTTTTACATGTCTGATACCACTGCTATAGACTACAGAAGGTTAAGGGCTGGCAAGATCATTAGTTTAGGTTCACTACACTGACCCTCTAGCTAGCTGAATCAGAATCTAAAAAGAAGGAAGAAAATTTTAAAGGAAAAGACAAAAGTGATAAATGAGACTCTTTCCTAGTTGGCATAAACCTAAGGTAAATCTTTGCCATTACTTAATAAGCCAGTTGGCCTTCAGCTTGAGTAGACTTTCACAAATATACCTGGACTTCCCTAGAAATGTCATGCTAAGAAGGAATTCAAACTAAGCTCACACACAGAATCATCTAGAGCTGTACTTTTCGATAAGATTTAACCAGAACATTAATATCCTACGGTGGTGTACAGGATTGATGAATAGGCTTGGGTAACCTGAGTGATTTTTAAATTCTGCAGACAGATAAACAATGTGTCAAGCAAATAAAATTAGCATTTGTGAAATCAAAAAAAAGCATCAAAAACATCTAGGGAGAATTTAGATAAAGGAACAATTTTTAAAGAATTGTTTGGTATAGTAAAGTAGTATATATATGTATATATACATTATATATACACATATATACATATATACACATATGTGCATATATACATATATACATATATATATATGTTTATAGTAAAGTAGTTTGGTATAGTAAATGAAATAAACCTTAAGTCATTTACTCATCACTCAATTTCAAGAAGCTCTAAGAAGAAAAATCAAGTAATAAGTCTATTAGAAGTGACTACAATTTGCCTCTATGTATTTTTTGTCCTGCAAAAGGAAAGTGTCAATGGTTTGTTTTTTACTAAATGGGTTGGGCAGACTTTCAATGTATCTGCTCCAGAGTGGTGAGGCTGGCTTGGCGAATGTCAACAAGTTTTCAAGATGCTGAACGTCTTTATGGATCTGTTGACTTTTGAGAATAAAGCGTGATTTAAGACAGACTCTCTTCCCCCAGGAAGTACCCTGGAAGTCATCTAACCCGTCTCCCCCACTTTACTGAGGAGGAAGCCGAAACCCCAAGAGGTTAAATTATTTGCTCCCAGTCACAGTTAGTAAGTAGCAGTCAGGTTCACAGCTGTGAGCTAAGCATTGCAAGGTCCACGCTCTTCACGCTGCCGCACAGACGTTCTTCAAAGTTTTCACCACCGCCAGTTTTCTTATGTCCTCTGTATTTTACCATTTGAACGAGAAGAAAAATAACAGAGCATCTTAATGAGTGAATTCAATTCCACACATGCTTATTGATGACTAATATTTTCAAACAGCTAAATGGAGTAGTGGAGAGAGTGCCAAGCCTAGAGTCTTGAGGAAGATTCATCTTTGTGAATTCAAATATGGCCTGTGTGACCCTGGGCAAGTCACTTAACCCTGTTTGCCTCAGTTTCCTTATCTCTAAAATGACCTGGAGAGGAAAATGTCAAACTACTTTAGTATCTTTGCCAAGATAACCCCAAATGAGGTCACAAAGTGTTGGACACGACTAGTCACGTAATCTATCCAAAGAGTCCCCTAATAATGTATTTTTTTTTAATTCTCTTCCTCCCAGGTCTCTGTCAAGGAGAATGCAGTTAAATGAAGAGAAATAAGACAGAGACAAAGATAATACAAAGAAAAGTGGGAAAATACATAATAGTGGTACAAACAAAAGGTGGTATGAGTTCAAAAGGATAACTCGGGGGAACCTAATCAGTTGCTTCCTCACCTGGGCAAGCTGCACGTGTGGGTGGGATTGGGGGGTGGAGCGGGCAGAGGCTGAAGTGTTTATAGAGAACACCATACTATGGAAGAAGAAAGATCCTGTGATCCTTTGAGCCCAGCTCCAAACAACAAAGAGAATAAGAAGTTACTGGTGCTATGAGTAAAAAAAGTCTTTTCTTTTTTTTTTTTTTTTTTAGCAAGCAACAAGCAGTTACTAAACACTTAGTGTACACCAGATACTACTGTGTCTTAACACTTAGCACTTATGCGGGGGTTATAAATATTTATAAATGTAATATATATATACATATATTTTATATATTATGATAGGATATAGTTTATGTAATATATATTTTATATAATATATAAATAAATATAAAATTTATAAAGAAAAGAAAAGGGAGCTTACCTTCTACTAGGTGAACACACACAAAAGGGAGCAGCTGTAATAGGGCATGAGGAGAAGGGGGGGTATCAAGGAAGTCAGAAGCAGGCCTTGGAGGAGAGAGGGAGGGAGAGAGAGAGAGAGAGAGAGAGAGACAGAGAGAGACAGAGAGAGACAGAGAGAGACAGAGAGAGACAGAGACAGAGAGACAGAGACAGAGACAGAGAGACAGAGAGATAACATGAATACTTTTTTCAAAAAATAAATTTTATTCTTATTTTTGGTTTTTGCATCAGTCACTTATAGCTCCAGACTATGTTTCCAGAATGATTTCCCACCTCTCCCCTTCACACATGCTACTTCTCTGGAGTCCTGGAGACCTGAGCTGAAATTCATGCTCAGATACTCAGTAACCTATGTGACCCAGACCAAGTCACTTAACCTCTGTATGGCTTGGTTTGCTCATCTATACAATGGAGATAATAATAGAATCTACCTCCTAGGATTGTTGTGAAAATCAAAGGAGTTTATATTTGTCAAGCATTTTACAAAGGTTAAAGCAGCATATAAATACTTATCATCATAATTAGTAAAAATATCTCCCATAGCACCTTTAAACAAGTTATTTTTCTCCTTCCCCTCTTGGAATAAATGCATGCCCTCCCCTCTGCCTTTTAGAACTCCTAGTTACTGTCCAGATTCAGTTGAGGTACCACCTCCTACATGAAGACTTTTCTCATGCAGCCACTCACCCCCACTCCCTCACCCCCTCCCCACCACACCCACACCCACCCACACACACACACACACACACACACACACACACAGAGGTTAGTAGATTCTTGATTCTCAAATTGCCTTGAATTTACTTCTCTGTTTACATATCGTATTCACCAGTAGAATATAAATTCCTTGAGGGTACGTACCGTCTTCATTTCTGCCTTTGCACTCCATGATGCCTTACACATAGTGGGTGCTTAATAAATACTCATCTGATTGCCTTTCAAGCAAGCCTTATGCAAACAAAAGAAAAAGTAAAATTAGAGCTTTGTCAATTGTATAATCTTAACTTTAATGATTTATGTTCTGTTGAAAATAAACAAATCATGCATCCCTGGCCTAGTGTAAGCCATCTAATAAATAAAGATCAACCATAATCCTTTATTGTCCTATATTGAATAAGATAAGTGATTTTTTTTTGAAGGGCATAGGTAAACATATGTGTTTAGTTACCAGCAACTCAATTCTTTCAGCCACTACATTTTTTGTACATAAATAATCTAATTACATTCTCCATTGTTAATCATCTGTGACTGCAAAACATTCTATGGCTTTGTTCAGCATGATGCCCAACTGTGTGTTATCAGAATGCTTTATTCACCAGTGGAAATCTGGTGCTCATTAGCGTGCATAATTCTGGAGCCAGTCAGAATAACAATCTCAGATTCTGGAAGGGGCCTCAGCGTTCATAGAAGACAATTCCTATCCAGATTATGAATCTCCTCTATAACATTCCCAATAGCTGGTGAGCCAACATCTACTTCCAAACTTCCAGCAACATTATCTCCTAAGGTAATCCTTTCCACAGGGACAGCTCCAACTTTTAGGAAGTTTTTGCCCGTTGTTGTTGTTGAGTTGTTTTTCAATCATGTCCTACTCTGTGTGACCCCATTTGGGGTTTTCTTGGCAGATACTGTAGTAGTTTGCTATTTCCTTCTCCAGCTCATTTTACAAATGAGGAAACTGAGGGAAGCAGGGTTAAGTGACTTGCCCAGGGTTACACAGTGAGTGTTTGAGACCAGATTTTAACTCAAGAAAATGACTCTTCCTGAATCCAGGCCCAGTACTCTATCCACTCCCTACACCACCTAGCTGCCCAACTATAATGTCCCTTAATGAAACATCAAAGAATAATAGGGTCTTAGTGTTGAGAGGGTGCTCAGAGATCATCCTTGGAATAGGAAAACAAGAATCCATTTTCTCATAGCAGCCTTGAAATGATTATTTGGCCTCCCATTAATGTTGATGGTTCCACATTCCTACTTAGGCACTTAGTAGTTAAGGTTTTATTTTGGTTTTGACAAGCATTTATTAAGTGCCCTCGACCTATAGAGTATTGCTATTAATGAGAAAAATAGTCCTCATTTATAGCCCTACTCTGAAGCCTTATCTAAGGGGTTGGCCTTTTTACCAAACATGAGCCATCCTCTCCCAGCCCTCTTCCTGATTCACCAGTTGGGGGGAATGTTACAGAGGAGATTCCTTGAGGACAAGGACAGTTTTTTCTTATATTTTGTATCCCCAGAACTAGGTTGGCACATAGTAGATACTATGTAAGAAGCTGTGGATTGATTGAGGGCTATGCCAACAGAATACAAGGCTGATAGGTTGCATCAATCAGAAAAGGCTATAAATATGGGCCCAGAGATGGACTGAGGACCAACCTTGCTTCAGAGAGATGCTCAAAATCAGAGGGCTGACCACCAGGAGACTGGTAATCTCTTGTGGCCAAAGCAACTCATGAAATCTTCTCACTCTGATGTTGAGGGGTTGAGATCTATGTTGGTGAATAAAATATCCCCACCAATAAAATCATAGAGCTTTTGAAGTATTGACATCATAGTAGATATGTGGCTTTGTCAGTTTCTTCTCTAAATTGTCTGCAAGGCTAGACTAGTATATCTTGTTCACTTGATCAGTTAAGACTTTTTATCTCTGAGAGAACTTAGCACTGATAATTAGCCATGATTAGTACACATAGCCTTGTATTTAAGATGGGTGTGCATTCTGAAGTTGTTGGGGGTTTTTTTGTTGTTTTTTTTTCATGTTTCCCTTAAATAAGCCTTTTGAAGATTTTGGACACAAATAGCACACAGGAAACTTTTTCCTAAAACCAATTATAAGCTAAGATGAGCAACACATAGAGTGAAAATTGTATTTGAGCTCCTTTTTGTTCTGATAACTTGCTAGTTAGCTAATTCAAGTGGCAGAAAGGATGATGAATCTCACTAACTTCTACCCATAGGGTCTGGTTCTATCCTCTGGCATCCAGCCAAAATGCTGCAATCCAAGATAATCTTTGAAATATTTAAAGATAGCTATTCTATCACCCTTAAGATTCAGCCATATATGCGTACTTGCACCTAGATGTCCAAATATCATTCAACTCAACAAACATTTTGAGTGCCCACTGTATACAAAGCAAACTCTTTAGGAATATAAATTGCGGAACAGTTGCCAACCTTGATTGGTAGAGGAAGGCTCCTTATCAAGGAACTCCCTACACCAGTGCAATCACAAGTCCAGACCAAAATGTATGTAAGGTGTGATACACTGTGGTCTGATGGATAGAGCTGTCCTCAGGGTTAGGAAGTTCTGGGTCCAGGCATTGCTCCTGATACATACTGACTGTGTGACCCTGGGCAAATCACTGAACATCTAAGTGGCAATAGAGGTTCTCTAAGACTATTAATAAGCATTTATTAAACCTACTATGTTCCAGCCACTGTGCTAAGCACTAGGGATACAAAGAAAGCAAAATACAGACTCTGTCCTGAAGGAGATAACACTCTAATGGGAGAATATATTTCAGAATAGTTACCCATCTGGGTTGATAAATGGAATTTCCTACCGTATGCCAATAAAATTACAGCTTCTGACAAATCCGTGTAACATTTTATAAGCCACTTTCCCCACCATAACTCTTTGAGACAGGCCATCTAAGTATTATTCTTGTCTTAATTCTATAGATAAATTGAAATTCAGAGGACTCACAAAGGGTTTGCTTGGGGTTACATTATTTAGTAACAGAGTCAGAACCTGAACTCAGTTCTTCCAAACCCTAAGGCCAATGCCCTTCCCAATGCATCACACAGCATTTGACCCCATACCTTTCCCTCTTCCTGGGAACATCACCATAGACTGAAGGAAACCTTAGAGGTCAATCATGTGTATAGTGGGAAAAGCCCTGGTTTGGGAGCTGCAAGGCCTAGGTTCTACTCTCAATTGTGCCTCTAGCAGGGAGGGGAGAGATCAAGGTAGAGGGGTATAAAGAGAGTAGAAAGGACCAGACTCCTCAGAGTATAAGGAATCTCGCCAGACATCATTTACTTCATCACAGTTACAGTGAATAGAACAGTGCTAGAGAATAGAAAAAGGTAACAGGAAAGGGATAAAGAAAGGGAGGGAGGGGAAGAGGGAATTAAAGACAGAATTTCTAAAAAGCCCTTTAGAGGAGGAGTACAGTAAGAGAAAAAAAGAGCACTAGACTAGGAATCAAGAGACCTGTGTTTTAATCCTGGCCCTGCCACCAATAGATAGATTGTATAATTTTGTGCAAATCTTTTTATGTGGGGGCCTCGTGTTCCTTATCTGTAAATCAAAGAGGGTTGATCTAGAAGGGGGCAGCTAGGTGGGAAAATGGATAGAGTGCAGGGCCTGAAGCCAGGAAGACTCATCTTCCTGAGTTGAAATCCAGTGACAAATCTAGCTCTACTAGCTGTGTGACCCTGGGCAAGTCACTTAATATTGTTTGCCTCAGTTTCCATATGTGTCAAATGAACTGGAGAAGGAAATGGCAAATCACTCCAGTATCGTTGCCAAGAAAACCCTGAATGGGGTTACAAAGTGTGGGACATGACTGAAAATCCCTAAACAACAACAGTACCTTCCAGCTCTAAATTCTTTGATTTCTCTTACTCTACAGTTCAGAAGATAGAGATTCAGAGAGTCTGACTTACCCAAGGTCATATAGCCTTGGCAGAGCCAGGACGAAGCACCCAAATCCAGTACTCCTCCCTCTGGATACCATGCTTTCTCCTCTAGTGATTTTTTTCTGTTCAGTCTCTCATCCCTCCACTCCCCATTCACGTCCTACCTCCTGAGACTTTTGCATTTTATTTCTCTGGTTCATTGGGGTTCACTACATACATGATGTGACCCAAAATGAGATCTGTTCTCTGAGGGGCCTCACCTCAATGAAATCTTTCATTGTCTCTTGATTCCCTTTCTCTTCCACCCTGCCAGAGAGGGCAACATCTTGCTAAAGATTTAATATTCCTCCTCCATGTGCCAACTCTTTTCCACTCCCACTACCAATCAATTGCACTCTTCTGACTTTGCAGCAGTCCAAAGTATTTATCATAATTACCCTGTCTATAAAAATCATCTTTTCCAGGTAGTCATAGAGTCTTATGTTCTGACAGGTCAGCTACAGCAGCAACATCTGGTGATGTACCATGGACTAGAATTGTTCTTGCTTAATGAACCACATCACAAAAATTGTGAGATAAGTGCAGAATAATGGAGAACTTCGGTAAGAGTGCTGGGGAGATTACTAGCTTGTTATGAAATAATTAGATGAGCTCTACATTTATGCAAATACTTCAGGCAAGCCTTACCACTGTCTCTGCGGTTCAAAGTGACTATAAATATCCCTGGGTATAAGACAGGGAGACAATTGGGCAGAGCTTTTCCAGACTGTCCTTTATCTATGAACTTCAGTTTGTTAATAAATGCTAATATTCCATAATGCACCAGGTAGAATGGAAAGAAGTTCACTGACCTACAAAAGGCATGAAATCCATTTTTTAAGAGCAAAAACAAAATCAGGGTATTTTGGCAGAAACTACAAACCATAGACAAGAGCATGGGATATTTTGAACCTGGCTTGTATCCAGTGCCAACAACTCAGTTACAGCTGTTCATTAGATTCCTGCCCTCCTCTGACCACTGCTAACTGAAATGAGTCTAATGATAAATGAGGCAAGGCATGAAAAATGACAGCCGCAAGAATGGCTGACATTGAAAAATGCTTCAGCATTCAAATGATAATAATGGAGGCTCTCTGCAGTCATGTAACCTCATTCCATCCAGAATTCTATCCTTTCTGCTTGGTACACCAAAAGGCAAAGATGTAGACAATTGGCGGGGAGGGGGAGGACTGTCCACACTGTCCCTGGAGCGGTAGCAGGATGCTGCCACCAGCATCACAGGTGCCCCTAACCAGTGTAGCCCCAGGACCTCTGTACTCTGTGTCAGGACAGGCAAGATGCTCTTCTTGGCACAGCATAACCCCCTCCACAGCTGCATGGGCCCCTCCTTTCCACATAAACATTTAATAAACATAATGACTAACTACCAAAGGAGATCACTATCATCCTCCTCAATAAGCTACTTTTTAAGTGCCCATTTAGATGTGGAACCACAGTAGGCACTCTACAAAGAGCTGCATAGACAGCAGTTCTTGCCCTCTGAGGAGGATAGCTGTGAGACTCTAAACCAGTCAATGATGTCCATGTGATGAAGTGAATGCAAAAGCTTGAAGCATAACTAGATCTTCAAGTATAAATTTCAACTATGCAATGGACTTGGTGGGATTTTGAGGTGACTTATTCCCATTACCAAAGAACCATCTGGGAAGTCAGAGGATCATAGGTTTGTCAATCTATCAATTCTTAAGCATTTCACTTAAGCCCTCTCAGCCTCAATGTCCTCCTCTGTAAAATGGAGCTATTTACTCTCAGAGGGTTGTTGTAAATTTCTTTTTTTTCTTGGGAGGGCCATTGGGGTTAAGTGACTTGCCCAAGGTCACATGGCTAGTAAGGGTTAAGTATCTGAAGCTGGATTTGAACTCAAGTCCTCCTAGCTCTAGGGCCAGTGCTCTATTCACTACGCCACCTAGCCACCCCAGTTGTTGTAGATTTCAATGAAGATAACACACATACAGTGTTTTGCAACTCTTAAAGTACCACGTGCTTTTATTGATAGATTATTTTTATTCATATATTGATAGAGCTACTTTCATTGATGTATTATTAGCATTAGTATTATCATTCTTTTGTTCACTTACTATGGGTCGGACACTGTGCTAATCGGTGAGAATGCAAAGAGAAAGCAAAACCAGCGCCTGCGCCTAAAGGATTTACATTCATATGGAGGGACACCAGGCATATAAATAGGTAAATACCAGATGTAGCCTATATGAGGTGTTCAAAGTGAACTGGCATCTCTGATGTGAGAGCTTGCCAAATCCCTTTCAACACTGCTCATCCACTTTGGGTATCTACCTGGCATTCAACTCACCTGTAACTCCAAGAAACCATGATATATGCAGCACCCACACAGGTCTCAGTAGATGGGAAAAACCAGATTGAGGGTAAACGAGGGGTCTCAAGACATCGGTGAGCAAGGGGAGTGTCTATCCCAAGCACAGAAAGACTTCTTCCTTGGATGGAGTGGGTAGATGAAAACAATTTGTTCCAACAGTCATGCAGGTGTTATGGAGTGCTTGGAACTTGGTCAGACATCAAAGATACCAAGGTCATCCACTGCATCCCAGACCATAGACAATTATCCTGACTTTTGTCTTGCATGACAACTTTGTGCTACTCTGCTCCATTTAAATTCTATTCACCCAGAAGTCAAGACAGAACCCTGTGAAGTCATCAGTCCTCTTTGAAAATGAAGGGACAGACAATAACACCACCAGATATATGCCGAGTAAATGGAAAGTAGACTTTGAAGGGATGGTGCTAGCTACCACAGGGACAAGGAAAGGTCTCCTGCAGGAGATGTGCTTGACCTGAATCTCCAAGGAAGCCAATGATTCTAAGACAGGAAGGTTAGGAGAGAGAGCACACCACGTATGGGGGATGTCCATCTAGTCCAATTTGTTCATTTATAAGTGAAATAAATGTCTCGGAATGACTTGTCCAGGCAATAATTGACTGAAGGCTCTTTGACCTATGGCTTACAGAATCTAGAGATGGAAAAGACCTAAGAAATCATCTAATCCAAACTTCTTGTTATATAGATGAGGAAACCAAGGCCAAAGGAAGCTAAGTGACACACCCAAGGTCAGACAAGGAATAAACATCAGAGGCAGGATTTGGGTTTCAATCCTTTGGCTCTAGAATAAATGCTCATTCCAAACATCCAAAAGTCATTGCACTTTGAAAATAAAACTGAATGTGACCAACTTAAATTTATATTCAATTCTCTTTCCAGGTTGATTGACTAAATAAATAAATAAAAGTTTGACTGCTGAAAGTGAACTTAAAAAATAAAGTTCAGGTGAAAAGGATAAACCCCGTAAGAACATGAAGATTATTTTACCCTTCAGCTCAACAATCCACTGGTGGCTCTCATGTACATAATATTTATTATTCAGCCATTAATGTGCTGTAAATGTCAATCATAGTCAAGGACAGAGCTATCATCTATCACTAAACTCCTTCAAAATAGTCAGAGATGGTCTCATATCATCAATTAAGTAACCGAGAATATGGGAATTCAGTTTCTCTTCATATCATTCATATAATCCTAAAGATCAAATTAATAAACACGCTGAGGCCTTTCTTGAAAATGAATGTTGAAAATTCTGGATTTATGGGAGACATTGAGGATTTATTTAAGAAGACTAATTAGATCATATTATGCATAATGAAGTTCTCACGAATGAAGTCTTGCTGGAGCAGAAATTAAGACCTGAAATCATCTTGACTAAAATTCCTGAAACCTGAGTTATTTAAGACAGAAGTTTTCAGAAGTCTTGAGTGATGCCCATGTTTGTCATTTACTGCCTACGTCACTTTGGGTAAGTTATTTAATGTCTCAGTTTCCCCATTTTGTAAAAAGGGAATCAGATAAACTAGATAGCCTTTAAGGTCTTCTCCAGTTCTATGTTTATGATCAGGAACCTTGGATTTACAATCAAAGTTAAGGAAGGGATTAAGCACAGAAAATGAAAGATAAACTAGATTTATGCATGTACATGTGTGATAAAAGTAATTCATTTTCAATTTCATACCAGAATATTCAGGTAGGCCTTGCCCCGGGTCCATGTGTGAAGTTTCTTATGGGAGGAAGAAGAGTTCTTGTTGCCAGCTGATGAAGACTTTGTTCTGGAATTGATATCTCTTTAACAAAGTTAACTCTTTGAAAAGGGATAAAGTCATTTGTTCTTGATATCACCAGGTTGACTGAGACTCCATCTGGATGCTGAAGTTAACCAGTATTTATTAGCCAATTGGCACCTCACTACTGATGAAATTAACCTCTGAGCTGTACATTTTTGCTTCATCTTTCAAGGGTGACTGGAGCCCATGGAGAAGAGGGAGTTAATGGGGAAAAAAGCAAGGGAGAACAGATTCAGGGTTCTGGGAGAGGGGAAGCCTGTACTTCCTTGCTGAAGGAAGGGACAATTGAGGAAACACAGTACCAAAAAAGCCATAGCAAAGCAAGGCATGTACATGAGTACACGACCTAAGCCTGGCCTAGGAATCCCAAGCTCAAGTGTAGGAATTTCTGGACAAAAACACATGTGCAAGAAAAAAATGTGGATCTTGTCTTTCACTGGTGATGTGAGTCCAGTAGACTAAGAAGTCCAGGAAACTGGAATAGCAACCCAAGGTTACAGGGGAGCCTCAACCCTAGGATAATACAGTAGTCTGGTTTAGTGTTCTAGAGAAGATTGCTGGGGAAGGGAAGAGAGAAGGGAACAAGCATATATTAAGCCAAGCACTGTGCTAAGCACAAATTTACAAATATTATTTCATTTAAGGGAGAGCTCACTTTAGGGGTGGGTTACTTTTGTATTAACTAGTCAATCAATTAACAAACACACATTAAACATTTACCACGTACCTAGAACTGTGCTTTGTGTTTTGCAGTTTCGGAAAGATAAAATAAATCTTGTCCAGTACTGTTAGCCTGAGTGTTTGCGTGGGACATGAGAACTATTTCCTTTTTAGTGAGGAGACCTGGGTATGAGCCACATTCTGATGTTTCCAAAGGAAACCCCTGGTGGGGAGCACAAACTGGAAGAGAGATTGCCCACGCTTGCCATTGTGCCAGAGGTCTACTTCAAATTCCATAAATGTCAGCCCTTAGGGAATAATTTCAGAGTCTTATTTAAAATAACAAAAGTAACAAGCCTTGACTCCTTGAGAATAACATGAGGTGATCCTACTTAGGGAACATGCAAAAGAGCTAGTAGGAAATATAAAACAGGTTTAAAAGACAGAGTGTGTGAATATATGTGTGTATGTATACGTGTATATGTAGTAATATATTATCTTTATATTGTATTATATATGAGATCTTTTAAATCTGAGAGATATAGCACACATACACATACATGTATACACATGTATGAAGTTATATATTATCTTTACATGAAGTGTTATATATGGTCTTTTAAATCTGAGAGATATCTGCACACACATGTATCTATACACATGTGTATGTATAGTCATATATTATCTTTACATGAAGTGTTATATATGATTTTTTAAATCAGAGAGATATAGCACACATACACATACATGTATACATATGTATATAGTCATATATTATCTTTACATGAAGTGTTATATATGGTCTTTTAAATCTGAGAGATATCTGCACACACACATATCTAAACACATGTGTAT
>CM053591.1:68491316-68507771 GCA_028646515.1 Pseudochirops corinnae
TGAGAGATATCTGCACACACACATATCTAAACACATGTGTATGTATAGTCATATATTATCTTTACATGAAGTGTTATATATGATTTTTTAAATCAGAGAGATATAGCACACATACACATACATGTATACATATGTATATAGTCATATATTATCTTTACATGAAGTGTTATATATGGTCTTTTAAATCTGAGAGATATCTACACACACATATCTATACACATGTGTATGTATAGTCATATATTATCTTTACATGAAGTGTTATGTATGGTCTTTTAAATCTAAGAGATATATGCACACACGTGTATGTATAGTCATATTATCTTTATATGAGGTATTATATATGGTCTTTTCAATGTGAGAGATATGTGCACACATCTACATATATGCACATGTATATATAGTCATATATTTATTTTTATATGTGGTTTTATATGCGGTCTTTTCAATCTGAGAGATATGTGCAATTACACATATATATGTATATATAGTCATATGGTCTTTCTATGTAACATTATACATGTGGTCTTTTTCATCTGAGAGACATATGCACACACATACTTATAGGTATATACATATAGTCATACATATTATCTTTAAATGCCATATTGTATATATGGTCTTTTAAATTTGATATATACATATACACACATATGTATATAGTATATGGTATTTATATACAAGTGTGTGGTCTTTTAAATTTCTGCTATATATACATATATATATATACATATATATACATATATGTATACACCTATAACTTCCTCTAATTGTGGGCTGGGTATATAGCCAATCAGAATGCTTAGAATGTGATGTCACACCTGCCCTCCCAATTTTGTCTCCCAAGCATGCCTATGAGCATGGCATGAATAGTGGATAGAAAACTTATCCTGGAATCCTGAATATTCATTTTAACTCACCTGGGCTTACTTCTTTCTTACATTGGGATGTTTGAGAGAATAATACTTAACATTTGCTTAGAGTTTTACAGATTACAAAGTGTTTTCCCAGGCTTGATCTGCTTGGATCATCCTCAGAACTACTTGATGTTAGGTAGGGCAGGTATTTTTCCAGAAAAGGAAACTGAGGCTCAGATTTGCTCAAGATTCTTCAAGGTTAAATGACAGACTACTGAGACTCTTCCACCCACTCCACCATCACTACCTGATTCTTTTTTACACATTCACTTGAGGAAATATTTCCAGTTATATGTTATTTCTACAAACTTCCTACTTCTTTGCAGTGACAGACCCTTACAGATCCAAGAGCAAGGAGAAAATTGTTATTTTAGCCGAGACATATTCAGTATTTGAGTGCCACTGGGCATAGAATTTAGGCATCAACCTCACCTGGGCTTTGACTAGATTTTCCCACCAACTTGTCTTAACAATTAGCTATTATTTACCCTAATTATAATAATAACTCACATCTATATAATGCTTTAAGGCATCCAAAGCACTTTCTCCAGAACAACCCTATTGTTAGCAGTATTACTGATACTTCTCCCATTTTAGAGATGAGAAAACTGAGATGTTGAAAGGTTAAAGGGCTTGCCCATGACCACATAGCTAGAGAGTATCTAAGGCAATTTTTGATTTTTTTTTCTTTGTTTTATTTTTTTACTGTAAGGCCTCCTGACTGTAGCTCTAATACTTTATTCCCTGAGCCATCAAGCAAGTCACTTTTATGTGCCAGGTTTGTGCTAGGCATAAGGAATATAAATTAAAAAGAATGAAATTATCCCTATTTTCAATCAATAAACATTTATTAAGCACCTACTATGTTCCAGGCATTGCTAAGTACTGGGGATGCAAAAAGAAGCAAAAGACAATCCTTGACCTCAGGGAGCTTATAGTCTAATGGGGGGAGACAAGTTGCAAACAAATATATACAAAGCAAGCTATACATAGAATAAATAGAAAATAATTAATAGAGAGAAGAATCTAGACTGAAGAGGGGATGGGAAAGCCTTCCTGGAGAAGATGGGATTATAGTTCAGACTTAAAGGAAGCCAGGGGAGTGAGTAGTATATTTGAATTGGGAGAACATTCCAGGTGGAACCAGAGAAAATTCCTAGAGCTGAGAGCTGGAATGTCTTGTTTGTGGATGGCCAAGAGGCCATTATCATTGAATGGAAGAGTACATGGTGGGGAGAAAGGTGTAAGAAGATTGGAAATGTAGGAGAGGGCTAGGCAATGAAGGATTTTGAATGCCAAACAGAGCATTTTGTATTTGATCCTGGAGGCAATAGGGAGCCATTAGAATTTATTGAAGGGGAGAGGGGGCAGTTAGGGTGATATGGTTGAACGTTAGCTTTGGGAAAATCACTTTGGTGGCAGAATGGAGGGTGGAAGTCATGCCACCTCTTATACATAAGCTTAGTTGCCTAATTATATATACAATAGTCATGTGTACAGGACTTCCATAATATTAGCCATTAATGGGCTACTTACACACAGTTTTCCAAATGAACCAGAGCCTGCCCCTATAATAAGATTTCTAATTGCTTTTCTTTTTTTGCTGGAATCTATGATAATTCCATTTGTATAGGGTATTCCCACTGAGGATGCTCCCTATAGCAAGGCAGATTACCACCTACTCTGCAATTTATCATTTTAGAGAGTTACCTGGGGGCACGGAGAGCTTGACTGTCTTGCCCAAAGTCACACAGTCAATATGGGATGGAGGTGAAAATCAAAACCAGGTTTTCTTGTCAACAAGATTCGTTTTTATCCCCTATACCACAATGCCCCTGATTGCTTAGGTGTTTCCTTTTCTGTGCTTCTTAGAGAGATTTGCTTTAAAGGGTCATATAATTTAGTGGGAACTTGGGGGTTTTCTAGTCCAGAGAGGAAGGTGTTGGGACTTCCCTAAGGTTCAGAGTAATAGAGTTAGGATTTAAACCCAGGTTTTTGGACTCCAAATTCTGCACTCTCTCCACTATACCAAATGACAAATCTCACTGTACCATGGTACTATCTAGCGACTACCACATTTTCTGGTCAATTTCCATGTGGCCCTGAAATGAGGGCTTTGCAGGTAATTAAGTTGGTGAATGTTATGCATGGAGAAAGGGCCAGACTGGACAGAATTGGCTAACCTACTCTTAGCTCATCGTGAATTAGGACTATAGTCTACATTAGGGCTAGAATGGATAAGCCCCTGGAGATAATGCTAGGGGATGTTTTTACAGTAATTTATATGGCCAAGATTTAAGAGCATGCTATAAGCATTAAAAGTGAAGAATGATATATTTAAGAAGGAATGATGGAGGGGAGGGACAAGAATTGTGCTTGATTTTTTTCCACTAAATAATAGAATCATAAAAATCAAAGGCATTCCAAGAAGGAAAAGAGGAACTTGCTAGAGATTGGGAAAATGACATATCTTATGAAAGCTGACTGGTGAATCAAGATCTATCATGGCTGTGGTATTGATAACACACAGAACAGGGGAGAATTCAGTCCCTGGAGTTGCCCAGATCTGTTTACTGGGAGCAAGTAGCTTACTTTGAAGCTTTCACAGTCTCAGAGCAAACACTTCTGGTCAAAATGACTAAATGCAATACTCCAGGTAAAGATGCTGGAGCTCTGCCTATGGTCCTTTCATGACACTAGATAACTAGAAAAAGACAACAGAGGCCGCTTCTGTCCTTCAAGACACATATTGATTTGCCCTGGAGCTGATCATTGTGAGTTTAGACTCCTTTAGTAATAGGGGGGTGAGGTTCTGCTCCATTGCAGATGAAAGGCTACAGGGGAGATGTTAACAGAGCCTTAACTAGCAGCCTTCTCAAACTGAGAAAATATCAACAAGCAATATCAATTAGATTTCCTGTGTTTAGAAGGGACATGAAAAGAAACAACTCACAAAGGAGGCATTGCCCACCGCAAAGCCTGGAGACCAGAGGCAAAGATTTGCAGGGTCATTAACTGGCAGGTGCAGAGTCCTAGGGATTCATTAGTGTATCTAAAGATGCATCTTCTTTATTCACACTCAACTCTCCATTATCCAGAGACAGGCCATCTCGTTTCTCAATTATCCATAGCTTGCAGTTTCTCCAGCCTTTTCTTGCAATTTGCCCCTTAGTTATTTTGTGTGACTACCAGCACATTTTTTCCATTGATATGAACCTCCAGGGTTGCACTAGGTGATCACAAATACTAAGTCAGTAGCATATAAACTCTGAAAGGGAAGGGAATAAGCATTTATAGAGTGCCTACTATGTTCCCAGAACTGTGCTAAGCACTTTACAAATATTAATTCATTTGAACCTCACAATATCCCTGCAAGATAGGTGCTGTTATAATCCCCACTTTATAATTGAGGAAACTGAGGCAAACAAAGAGAGCTAAAGTGATTTGCCCAGGATCACATGAGCCAGGAAGGCTAAATTTGAACTCAGTTCTTCCTGACTCCAGGTCTAGTGCTCTATCCACTGTGCCTTCTAGCTGCCTCTACAAGGTTGGAAAGACTTCCAATATAGTTAGAGTAGAAAATTGTGTGGCTGCTGTTTGTGGACCACCCTATGTACTTCAGAGAGGTCTCTCCCCAGAAGATTGGCCAGCAAATGGGAAGTATTTTTCAGGTACACCAATTTTACTTCAGAAATACATATCATATTGAATTGAAGCCAGTTCCCAATGGACAGTTATGGTTTCAATTGTTAAGTTTGTGGTAAGCTCCTCCATAAAGACCTGTTCTTTAATGCTTCATCAAAATATGGAGGTAATCCTAACTTCTATAAGGCAAAGAAAGTGAACTATGAGCTCTGGAAGATCCTACCAAGTTGGAAAGGCTTCATGTACTATTCTGGAAATAGGTTGAGCCTACTTTCCAAAAATGAGACTAGTCAAGTATAACAAAGAGCTGCATAGAGCCTACCCCTCCTGATTACCAGAAGGCTATGCAGTGACTCAGTACATTTGAGATAAGACAATCTCGCTCTTGGGTAGAGAGCATGAAAAGCTAATGATTCAGTCAACCTTAAAAAAAAAAAAAAGTAATTCTGTCCCAGGCCTCTCTTCTATCAATTCTTTCCATGGCAAGTAGTGTGTACTCTCAACTTCCCTATGGTCCTAGGTAAGGCAGCTTGCTCTATCACCTAGCTGTGTATCCACATAGCTATAAGTACATGGCAAATAAAGCCCATGTCCTGCCTAGGCAAGCCTGAACCTAGATTTTTGGCTTCCTATTTCATGTTTGTTTTTTCTTGATCTTATGTAAATAAGTGTTGGTATAGAGACGGACATGTCCAGGCTTCCTGGTGAGTTCAAGAGATTGTTCAAGAGATTTGATGCTCTTGAATCCTTTGATTGGATCCATTTGGAGGGAGAAATACTGAACTACTACACTAACACTTTGTGAAGAAGATGACTACAAGCATAAGGATGAACTCAAACCCCAACCTGGCTTGACAGAAAACATCTGCTATGAAAGAGCATAGGGTCAAGGTGAATTGTGGAATGCCCATTCAATTGTCCCTCACACTGCTTTATGTTAAGAGGATATTTTAAGTGTCAACTGTCCATGAGAACATAAATTAAGCTACCAAATCCTGTTTTAAGTGCTTCTTCCCATACATACTTATGAGGGTTCTGTATTTGGCACTTCTTAAATGTGTAGGAAATGGTTGGTTGCTGTCCTTTGTTCGAAAAGAGAACCAAAATGACTTCATTATTTTGGAGTGCCCGACCAGCTGTTAAAGACCAATATAAGCTCAGAAGGCTCTACCACAGATTGGGCATAAATAGTCCATATAACATGTGCAGTGAAGATGTGTCTAAATTTGCACATCTCATGTTTCTTTTGAGCTACTGAAATTCTGCTTTGCTCATAGAGCACAGTGCCTTCTCTGATACAGGCATCCCATGCTGGGCAGTACTGTGCCAGTGTCTCCCATGTCATACAATCAATTCCAAAGATCTTCAGAGAGACCTTGAGAGTGTCCTATCACTTCTGACCTCCACAGGAGTGCTTGCCTTGTGTGAGTTCCCCATAAAATAGTCTTTTAGGCAAACATACTTTTGGCATTCAAACTCTGCAGGAGAGAAAGGACCCCTTAAGAAAGGACCACAATGTCCCATACCTTTTCTTGCTAAGTGATCTTCAGAATCTTCCTAAGACAATTCAAATGGAAGTGATTCAGTTTCCTTAAATGGTGCTGATATACTGCCCAGGTTTCACAGGCGCACAACAATAAAATCAGCACAATGGCTCGGTAGACCTTCAGTTTGGTAGGCAGTCTAATACCTCTTCTCTCCCAAACTTCCTTTCAGATCCTCCCAAACACTGAGCTAGCTCTGGCAATGCATGAGTCCACTTTATGATCTACATGTACATCCCTGGAAAGCATACTGCCATGGTAAGTGAACTTATCAGTATTCAATATTTCTCTATTTGCTGTAACCAATGGTTCCACAATGTATGTATGGTGGGGAACCTGTGTTTTCTTGGTGTTAATTGTTTGGCCAAAAATATGATCCATATTTTGTTGCATCTCGACCTCAGAGGCTTAATTTAGTGCACAATCATCTGAAGACAAAAAAAATTATACACCAACTTTTCCTCCACTTTAATCTGAATGTTGGAAATACATACTTGTCTGGTACCTGATGCATAATACATATTGAGTATTTTTCTTTTAAGGAGACCCTGGTATGAGCCAAAATGTAACTTTTAAGAAATTCTTCACTTGGTCCCCAAGGTAGGAGTGTCACAAGCTAAAGAGCACAAGAAAAAGGAAACCAAATCTCTCATTAGAAGACAGGTTTCCCAAGATTGAACCTGGTTCAAACCATGCTTATGGATCCAGAGAATATAGGACCCCTTAGTGCAGTGGTTCTCAATCTGTGGGTTATATTGAATTTAAAACAATGAAAATACATCCTGCATATCAGATATTTACATTACGATTCATAAGAGTAGCAGTTATGAAGTAGCAATGAAAATAATTTTATGGTTGGGGATCATCACAACATGAGGAACTGTATTAAAGGGTCATGGCATTAGGAAGGTTAAGAACCACTGCCTTAGAGGAAATGGAATGGGTATAGTGCTCTAGCCCTCTGGGTAGGTGTTACTGTTGTTATCTGAGCACAAAGAGGCTTGTCACTGACAATGTGGTCATGGAGTAGTAAATTCTTTAATGTATCAACCCAGGAAACAAAAAAAAAACCTTCAGAATGAGCCTCAGTTCTATGGAGTTCCCTTCTATATCTGCAGTGATGGTGGCAAGTGAGCGAAAAGGCAGGGCAGAGGGTGCTAACACACAGTTTTTAAGACCATTTATAATCTTTAACTTAGCTGTTAATGTGGGATCTTTATCCAGTGATCCATGAGAGGATAGAAGTTGAATTGCATCAGTTGCACATATTCTAAACTAAAACAAAACCAAAAAACGGAAGGAAGGTGAAACTATTTGGAGAAAAGATGACTCACAGATTCTCTTTAGAAAGGCAAATAGAGCTGTTAGTTTTATTGTTCATCCAAAGGCAATTGTTAAAAATCATTTCATGGTCATCTTGTGTTGCAATGCTCATATAATTATTTGTTAAAAGACCACCATGAAAATAATAATAGCTTATACATCACTACCAATCATGAGGATAAAAAGGTAGAAAAATTCTAATAATAATTCACTAAGACACTCCAAATGAAGTCAGCACATACTTTGATCTTTGGTAAATTCTATGCAAAGAGAAAATAGGAGGGGATGGTAAAAAATATGCTGAAAAATAAGGATTAGAAATAATGAATGAGAAGCCAAAAACTTGGAAACTAGACAGAAACCATAGACATACAGACATACAGACATATACATATACATATATATGTGTGTGTGATACTTTTTTCAAAAAACAATCAACAGGTGTTAAATATGCTAAGTCCTGACCACCATCACCAAAAAGAGTGAAGTGATTCTATTTTAACATAAAGGGAATGCCTTATTGTTGATGTGGAAATCAGCATGGAGTCAGCAGTCTCTCAAGTCAACTTGTTACAGCAAATCATAGAAGTCTTACAAAACTTGAAGAAAAGACTTAAAATGAGATCATAAGTGTGCATATAGTACTTACTCTGTACCAGGCATTGTTTGCTAAGCACTATTTACAAAAATTTTCTTGCTTGATCCTTACAACAACCCTGCAAGGTAGGTGCTTTTATTATTCCCATTTTACAGCTAAGGAAACTGAGGCAAAGAAAGATCAAGAGACTTGCCTTGGGTCATGTAGCAAGTAATTGTCTATTGAACTTAGGTCTCCTTTTTCCAGACTTAGCATTTTATTAATTTAGCCATTTAAAAAGCCTCAGCCTGTTAAAATGATATGGTGTACAATTAAACAACTCCAACCTGACCTATTTAAACAAGTCATTGACAGAGAAAGTGAGAAAGGATATATAGAGTGATTATAATAATTCATGTAGACATTAAACTGATGTCAATCACATGCCTTAATGAGCTCCACAGAGCCTAAAAATGCCTTAATCAGCAACCCCTTGACTTATTTGCTGAATGGATATGTGTGGCAGCCAAGAGCAACACTGATTTAGAATATAATCTCATTTATAAAATTTTATGGAGAAGAATAGAAGAAGAAAAAGAAGACTGAGAAATCTATAAACAATTTTATAGTAAACTCTTTTCATCAAATACAGTGGAGTTACTGAATTTGGTCTCTAACACCACTGTCCCAGATGTACTTCCAGAGGAAAAACTGGCATTAGGAGATCAATTCACAAAATCTCTTCCCATGCCAAAGCAATGGAAAATATTTCAGATATCACTAAGAGGCACTACATGGCACAGTGGACAGAGTACAGAGCCTGGAGTCAACAAGATCTGAGTTCAGATGTGGCCTCAGACAAGTATCACCCTGTCTGCCTCCATTTCCTCATCTGTAAAATGGGGATCATAATAGCAATTACCTCAAAGGCTGGTTTTGAGGATCAAATGAGATATTCATAAAGTGCTTAGCAGAGTGCCAGGCACCTAGTAGGTGTTTAATAAATGTTGTTCCTTCCCTCTGCTTCCTAACAATAATAACAAAAGGTGTCAAATAGAACAACAACTTCTGATTTATATGCCATTTATCATTAAAAAGCTCTGAGCTCAAACATGGCCTCATATGCTAATTAGCTGCGTCACATCCGTCTGCCTCCATTTACCCAAGCACAGAATGGCGATGATAACACCTCGCTCCCAGGGTTGTTGTAAGGATCAAACGAGGTGACATTTATAAAATGCTTAGCACAGTGCCTGGGACAAAGAAGGTGCTTCATAAGTGCTTATTTCCTTTCTTCCATCAATATGAGAATTTTATGAGAATAATATACATACATTGAAGGTGTCTTTTATGAGGGTATTATTTGAGAACAGGCAGACTTTCACAGGCAATACTCCACAATAAAACCACATCTTTACCATCACATGAAGAATACACATCCCACCCTGCTTACTACTTGTTGACCATAAATAAGCATTTGATTTGGAGGTGCTGCTTAAAAGGCTCTCTTCTAGCATCTCTAAGTATTTTCTGTCTTATAAAGTACATTACAAATTTTATCTCTTTTTATCTTCACAGCAATCCTCTGAGGTAATTCCACTTTACAAAAGGAGAAATTGAGATGCAGAGAAGGAAGATGCTTTGTCCAAGGTCACAAAGCTAGTCAGAGGTAAGAATGGATTCAAGAATGGGATTCAAATTCTGCTGTCCTCATGCCAACTGCAGGGTTCTTTCCACTTATTCCATAGCTCCCTCCATTATAAGTACTATTTATTATTGGGTTATTGGTGAAGGTTTTCCAATTAAAGTGAACCAAAATTAAATGTGCATTGAGAATTTCCTGAAATATGATACCAGGGGTCGGGAATCTGCAGCCTCGAGGCCACATGTAACCTTCTAGGTCCTTGAGTATGGCTTTTTGACTGAGTCTAAGTTTTACAAAACAAATCTTTTTATTAAGGGGATTTGTTCTGTGAAGTTTGGATTTAGTCAAAGGGCAGCACTTGAGGACTTAGAGGGCCACATGTGGCCTCAAGGCTGCAGGTTCCCTACCTCTGAGACTCTGTATTTTCATAGCTAAACCTCACTCTCAATACAAAACTGGTCCACCTCTTTTTCTAATTATACATTTCTCTCTCTTCCTTCAGCTTTCATGTCACTTCCATGCATTTATCTGACAATCTCTTTTATGCCACCTCTCTTGTGCAATTCTTTACTGGTAATATGATTCAGCCTACTCATATCCATCATGCATTCCTCCATTGTCCTCTGGGTGACCCATAGTTTTAATTCTTCAGAGACCGTTGTATTACATTCTTTGAAACCATGTAGAATCTTGAGATTAATATTGGTATTAAAAAAGATAGGCTTTTGTTCTATTGAGAAGCATGAAGTCATTTTAATACTGCATACATCTCCCTGTTTTATACCTTGCTTGATATTTATAATTAGAAGGTCACTGAGCAAAGTTATCTTTGTTATTGCATCTTTCAAGGAATGTTAGTGTGATTTATACACTGACAGTAGACATTTTATTAGAGAAATACCTTCAAGGTGGAATTTTGTTCTATCAAATCAAACACTTTTTTAAAAAAATAATTAATGAGGGGGCAGAACCAAGAAGGTGGAGTAAAAGCAAGGACTTGCCAGAGCTCTCCTCAAACCCCTCCAAGCACCTGTAAAAATTACTCTAAAATTCTAGAGCAGGAGAACCCACAAAAAGATAGAATAAAACAAATCTCCAACCCAAGACAACCTGGAAGATCTACAGGAAAGATCTGTTGCGCTATGCTGAGAGAGGAGCACAGTCCAGCACAGGCTGTGATAGCACAGATCTGGCCCCAGTAAATCTGGAGCAGGCCTCAGGGGACTGAACCACTGGCAGCTATGATGGTTTCCAGACTTCTCAACCCACAAAAGCCAAAGACAACTTAGAAGGTCAGTAGAAAAGGGCTGTCAGACCTGAGTGAGAGAAAGGAGCACAGTCAAGCCTCAGCCCCAACACAGCCCCAGCCCCAGCAAACCAGGAACAAACCTTGGAAGTGATTGAATCAGCAGTGGTGGTGGTGGGAGCAGTGGCAACAGCTGTTTCTGGAGCACTCAGCCCACAATCAGTAAGTGGAATGAACAACTGGTCAGAAGGAGATTACAGGGGTTTCTATGCTGATACTGAGGCAAGACTCTGTTGCTTTGCTCCCCTTGGATCTGGGTTGCAGTCCTGGGTGGCAGTCCTGGGGTGAGGAGGGGCACTGGTATAGCAGAGTTTATAGCACCAGTAGAGAGGGGACCCTCCTCACAGTTCCAAGGCAGAAAAGAGGGCTTGTGGTCACTCACAGACCAGAGCACAGGGCAGGAGAGGAGTAAACACTTCACCTAAGATCATACCACCTTGGAAGAGCTGAAATTTTACAGGACTCTAGAAGTGACTCTGAAAACAGTTGCATAAAACCCCTGAAACTTTGGATGGTACACCTTCCACACTGGAAATAGAACCCTATCTTAACAGTTAAAATGTCAAGAAATAGGCTGGGAAAACAAGGAAACAATGGGAAAAACTCAGACAATAGAATCTTACTTTGGCAACAAGGAAGAACAAAACATACACTCAGAAGAAGACAACAAAGTGAAAGCTCCTATATTAAAAGCCTCCAAGAAAAGCAAAATTGGCCAAGTGGAAAAGGAGGTCCAAAAGCTCACTGAAGAACATAATTTCTTAAAAATTAGAATGAACCAAATAGAAGCTAATGACCCTGTGAGAAATCAAGAAATTATAAAACAGAGCCAAAAGAATAAAGAAAGACAATGTGAAATATCTCATTGGAAAAACTACTGACCTGGAAAATAGATCCAGGAGAGGTAATTTAAAAATTATTGGACTACCTGAAGGCCAGGATCAATAAAAGAACTTAGATATCATCTTTCAAGAAATTATCAAAGAAAACCGCCCTGATATTCTAGAACCAGAGGGCAAAATAGAAATTAAAAGAATCCAACAATCACCTCCTGAAAGAGATCGTGAAATGAAAACTCTCAGGAATATTATAGCCAATTTTATATCATAGCCAAATTCCAGAGTTTCCAGGTCAAAGAGAAACTATTGCAAGCAGCCAGAAAGAAACAATTCAAGTATTGTAGAACCAAGACCACAAGGATAATACAAGATTTAGCAGCTTCTACATTAAGGAATCAGAGGGCTTGGAATACGATATTCTAAAGGTCAAAGGAGATAAGATTAAAACCAAAAATCACCTACCCAGCAAAACAGTATAATCCATGAGGGGAAAAACTGACATTCAATGACACAGAGGAATTTAATGCAGTCTTAAGAGAAAAACAAACAGAGCTAAATAGAAAATCTGACTTTCAAATATAAGACTCAAGAGAAGCATGAAAAGGTAAACAAGAAAGAGAAATCATAAGGGACTTATTAAAGTTGAACTGTTTACCTTCCTACATGGAAAGACAATATTTGTAACTCAGGAGACCTTCCTCATTATTAGGGTAGTTGGAGGGAATATATATAGACAGAGGGCACAGGATGAGTTGAATATGAAGGAATGATACCTAAAAAATAAAATTTAGGGTGAGAGAGGGATGTACCAAGAGAAGAAGAAAAGGAGAGGTAGAATGGGGTAAATTAGCTCCCATAAAAGAGGCAAGAAAAAACTTTTATGGTTGGAAGGGTGGGGGGGGGGGGAGTTGGGAGGGAATGAGTGAACCTTACTCTCATTGGAATTGGCTTAAGGAGGGAATAACTGGATATGGAAATCTATCTTATCCTACAGGAAAGTAGAGGGGAAAGGGATGAGAGTGGGAGGGGGGACAATAGAAGGGAAGACAGATTGGGGGAGAGGGCAATCAGAAATACTCTTGAGAAGGGACAGGGTGAAAGCAAACAACATGACTATTATGGAAATGTTTTGTAGTAAAACATGGAATATGTTTTACTACATATGTATAACCCATATCAAATTACTTGCTTTCTCAATGATGGTGAGTAGGGAGGGAGGAAGGGTGAGAATTTGGAACTCACAGTTATAAAAACAAATGTTAAAAATTGTTTTTATATATCACTGGGAAATAAGATGCACAGGCAATGAGGCATACAAATCTATCTTACCCTTGAGGAAAATAGAAGGGGGGGTATAGAGGAGAGGGCAGAATTGGGGAAGGGGTAATCAGAAGCAAAATGCTTTTGAGGAGGGGCAGGGTGGAAGAAGAGAGAATAGAATAAACAAGTGTAGGGGGAATAGGGTGGAGGGAAATACAGTTAGCAATAGTAACTGGGGGGAAAAATCTTTTTGAAGCAAGTTTCTCTGATAAAGGCCTCATTTCTCTAACCTATAGAGAACTGTGTCAAATTTATAAAAATAAGAGCCATTCCCCAATTTGTAAATCAACAAAAGACATAATCGGTTTTTAGATGAAGTAATTAAAGCTATCTGTAGCCATATGAAAAAATATTCCAACTCACTACCGATTGGAGAAACGAAAGTTAAAACAATTCTGAAGTGCTACCTCATACCTATTAGATTAGATAACAGGACAGAAAAGATAAATGATAAATGTTAGGAGGTGTTGGAAAAATGAGACAGTAATGTACTGTTGTCAGACTTGTGAATTGATTAAACTATTATATAGAACAATTTGGAACTATTCCCAAGGGACTGTGGAAACATGCATACCCTTTGACATAGCAATACCACTACTAGGTCTGTATCCCAAAAGTGATATAAAAGGAAAAAGAAAAGGAAAAGGACCCAGATCTACAAAAATAGTTATAGCAGCTCTTTTCTTGGGGCAAAGAATTGGAAATTAAGGGGATGTACATCAATTGGGGAATGGCTGAATAAGTTGTGGCATGTAATCATGATGGAATACTATTGTACTATAAGAAATGATGAGCAGGATGCTCTCCGAAAAACTTAGAAAGACTTGCATGGGATTGATGCAAAATGAAATGTAATAGGTACAAAGTAACAGCAATATTTTAAGATGATCCACTGTGAATGACCTAGCCATTCTCAGCAATACAATGATCCATGATAACTCTGAAGGACTTAGGATGAAAAATGCCATCCATACCTAGAGAAAGAACTGATGGCATCTGAAAACAGATTGAAGCAACTTTTTCTTTATTTTTCTTGAGTTTTTTATCTATGTTTCCTTTCACAACATGACTATTACAGATATTTTGCATGACTACATATGTATAACCTATATGGAATTTCTTGCCTTCTCAGTGGGGGGGGGGAGAGAGAAGGAGGGAGAAAGAGAGAGAATTTGGAACTCAAAGTTTTAAATGCAAATGTTAAAAATTATTGTTTACATGTAACTGGGGGAAATTAAATACTAAATAAATACCAAAAAAAGTTATTCCTAAGTAAAAAAAAAAAAAAAAAGAATGTCAAAAACTTTTAAAAATGTAATTGCAAAAATAAATAAATTATTAAACTAAAATAAACAATTAACCAAGAAATAAACATGGTAGAACCTTACAATTGTATCATTGTCAAGATATGATCTGATGTGTGTTATCATTTGTGAAAACATATCTCTTTCTAATAAATGTACCAAAGATATCCCAATACATGTTAAAGTTATTCTCCTAGATCTTGTAGGCATGAGGAATTAAGTATCTTGGTAGGAAGTTAATGATGTTTTCTTAGTTGCCTTCTTGAACTAGAAAGCCAGCTTGGGGTCAGAACAACCTGGATTCAAGAACTGTCTGATAATAATGGGTCTGTGAACTTGAACAAGTCACTTAACCTTTCAGTGACCCAGGCAATTCCCTAAGATAATAAGTTGCAGAACAATTTCTAATTTGCATTGGTAGACGGAACTTTCTCATTGAGAGCTTCCCGTACCAACTGAATTAAAGATTTCAATGAAATAAATATTGTATATACACATATATATTACATGTACAAATTTAACTATATAATTATGTTTCATTTATATATAAATAAAAATGTATATGGCCCTCACCATATCCACAGCATCTCCCTACTCTTCTTGAAAAAAGTACTCACAATATGGGCAGCTAAGTGGCATGGCATACAGTAAGGAAGATTCATCTTTCTGAGTTCAAATATGGCCTCAGATACCCATACTAGCTGTGTGAACCTAGGCAAGTCACTTAATTCTGTTTGCCTCAGTTTCCTCATCTGTAAAATGAGCTGGAGAAGGAAATGGCAAAGCACTCCAGTATCTTTGCCAAGAAAATCCCAAACTGGGTCACAAAGAGTCAAACACAATTGAAACAACTGAATGACAACAACAAAACAACACCAAGCACTAAAGCGCATATTGATTTCATTCAGTGTGTATTACCAAATTCTTTATAGATTTTCCCTACATCCTCATCTTCTTTATAAATGCTGCATAAACTGCTATTATCCTCATTGAGGTAATATACTACAATCTGTTTGCACCCACTGGGAAAATTTTCTTTACCCTTTATGTCACCTACAATTAGTTTTGTCTGAAATTATGATTCACAGCCATATATCACAGAGAGAGACTGGTATTACAAAGAGATGGATTTTTCTAGCAATGAGCACCTTAACATGCGGGAAACATGTACAGTTTTTCCTAAAATGACTTCACAAGCCCCTCCCCACCCCGACATGTTTCCTTTTAACAGTCAGCTGGAGGACACAGTTAAAAACAAAGATACAATGAAATGGGGCACTGAGAATAGTAGCAACGAGATATTTCTCGATAAACTAGAGTCTACAGACACATCTAGAGAACCAACATAGGGAGGAATATACATAAGGAACAACACGTGTAGCCAGGCTATATGTATGGAGAAGCAGTGGCAGTACAGGTATGGCCACAGGTGTGGCCAGGGTACATGTATGGAGGGGAAGCTCATGTCTCTAACATTACAGGGACATTTGTGAAATCATCATGTCACTGCAGCTCCTCCTGCAGGGCTGCTCCCTGCTGAACTGCCCCATTCCTACCTTCCCAGTCCTCTTACACCTTATATACTAAACACACACACACACACACACACACACACACACACACACACACACACACACACACACACACACATACACACTCCATGTCTCCCATACCTGAAATGTTCTCCCTCCTCATCTCTACTTCCTGGCATAATAATCATTTATTTTTAGTGTCTTTCCTCTGCCAATTATTTCCAATTTATCCAAAACCTAATAATAATAGTAACAATAACTAACATTTATATAGCTAACTTTATATAGACATTTTTATTTATGTCAATATATTTTTATAAAAATATTTCTATAAATGTTTATAGAAATATATTTCTATAAACATTCATTTATAGAAATATATTTATGGAAATGTTTATTTATAGAAATATATTTATGGAAACATTGACTAGTATAAATATTTATAAACATTTATATAAACATATTTGTGTAAGCATTTGTTTATATTATATATTTGCATAAACATT
>CM053591.1:68508271-68538203 GCA_028646515.1 Pseudochirops corinnae
ATTATTGACTACATCCAACTGGAACTTGAAATACGCAGGCACTGTGGTTGGGAGATCCATCCTGACCTACTGAAAAGTGACATAGGAGAGAATAGACTGGGGGAGGGGGGACACACTGGGATGGCTCTTTTGGGGTGGGGGGGGAAAGAGGGGGAGAAAATATGTAACTCAAAATCTTGTGTAAATGAATGATGCAAACTATAATAAAATTTAAAAAAAAAAAAGATTCCTATCCAGTTACTAATTGAACTAGCTGGCCTCCAATGGGTTGCTGTTGTTGTTCCTAATTTGGGGATTCTATGGTTTTAGGAATCAGAGGGCCTTACTTGAAAATCCTCATTCAGCTACTTGCCACTTGGATAGCTTCCTAATTTGTAAAAATGAATGCACCAAACCAGATGATTTCTAAACTGCCTTCTAGCTCTGACATTCTATGAATCTTTGAGGTCTAAAAGGTTTAATTATTTCCCCAGTAGAAACCAAGCTAGGTTATTTTTGGAGCAAAAGAAAAAGGGAAAAGGAGGGGAGATGCTTTCTAGATGACTGTGAAATAATAACCAAAAGCAAATGAGGGTTTGCTTTCCCCAAAGACTGATATCACTTTTTACAGTAATTAAAAGGAGAAAAGAAAAAAAATAATTTGAATGGTCTCGAAAGGGAAGACACTGAGGGATAGATTTAGAGCCCTCACATGAATCTCCCAGAATTCAATTACAATGATGGAGATTTAGGATAGGATGTATTGTTATTATACCCCAGAGAAGGTCAATAAACTGTATTACAGGGTCTCCATATTATTTCATCATGAATATAATGTAGATAAAGTCTCATTACTCCAAATGTTTGTAACCACTCTAAGCTAATTTTCCATAATACCATCCTATAATTACTAAAAATTATTAAATTTAGCATCCCCTGATATTATAGGTTATATCTTTGGGGAGACAGCTTGAACCCAATATTTAATACTAGTGATATGATTAGACTCTGAGAAAGTAAATAAATAAATCATACCAAGCAAGAAAGAATAAGAGAAATGTAGCTTTAGCTAGGACACAGATGATATAAATGAATGGTCCCTATGCCTAGAAAAATTCGATTACATAGAACGTATAAGCCTTTTATCAATTTAGCTTTATTTTCAGTGTGAGTTATTAAATAGTCAGTTACACTCAACATAAAGTGCTATGAATCTCAATTGAAATTAACTGATAATGGTGAAAACAATGTCAGCAAATGAAAGAAGGAAGAAAATGGGCATATTTAGATATAAATATTTTTTGACCTAGTCTTTTGCTGGGCGGGGCAGCTAGGTGACACAAGACAGTGCTGGGCCTGGAGTCACAAAGATACATCTTCCTGAGTTCAAATCTGGCCTCTGACACTTGCTTACTGTGTGACCCTGGGCAAGTCACTTAACACTGTTTGCTTCAGTTTCCTCATCTGTAAAATGAACTGGAGAAGGAGATGGTGAACCACTCCAGTATCTCTGCCAAGAAAATCCCAAATGGGGTCACAAAGAGTACTGAAACAACTGAACAACAACAACAACAAAAACTGCTGGGCAGAAGTAGACATAAAATAGTACTTGCCAATTGGGAGTGATTTGAGGATACCATAGGGAAAAGACTTGTAGACTTATGGTAAGGCAATAACTACCTTTGAATCCCACTTTTGACACTTAAGAGCTATGTATTCCTGAACAAGTCACTTCATCCCCTTGCAACTTCAGGTTCATCATCTGCAAAATGAGGGTAATAATTTCTATACTGCCTGCTTAACAAGGTTGGTGTGAGGATCCAATGTATTACATATTTTAAAATGCTTAGTTGGAAATAAGTATATTGACTTAGGATGAGCAGCTCTATTTTAATAGTTTGAGCCAGTCTTTTGTCCTTCCTAACATCCCTAGGCTATTCATCTCAATGCCATCTAGTCTTATGGACTCATTACCTGTTTGATAGCCAGGTGGCTTCTGACCTTTGATCAAAGTCTTTATATACTTCACTCAATTCAGCTTTTTCAGTAAGCTCTAGTTGCTGATCTATTGGCCATTTCCTTTCTTTCCTTAAAAATCTTATGGGTTGGTAAAGAATGTGAGACGCACTGGGATTCATCCATATCCTCATATCCCTCTTGCTGTGGATAACTTGTCCCACCACCAAATGGATTCCTTCTTGGCCTTCCATTTGTTGTTTTGGCTTCCCTACGCCTACAAGCTATTTGGCATAATGCCTTTACTAAAATCAAAACAATAAATAACTAAATTGACGTTATAATTCTTTAGCTTATTTTCTATTTCAATATACTACATTCCGAGTACTTGGAAATTTCCACATGCAGATGTTGCTCAAGAACACGACTAATTGATCAAGACTTGCCAGAATGCTAACTCAGAGAGAGATACACAGCCTCTGGCTATGCAAAGAGGGAATGTCTTCATGAGCACCAGGATGAAGTATGCTTACCGGGAACTTTAGGAATCAGGTTGTTGGTTTGTTACTGTAAGGGTTTATGCTTGTATTATTGAATAATCCATAAAATTTGATTGCATGCATTAATGAGTCTAAGTCTTATTAGTGCACCATCCGTCTAAGAAGCGCACATAAGATTAAATTGGTTTTGTGCACCATACATTGTAAGTGCTTTGTAAAGCTTCAGGTGGCATATGAATATTAGAGGCCAGACCATAGGTACAGGGATTTCATTGGTGAATCAATTCCTTCTACCGATGGAAGTAGTAGAGATTGTACCTTCATAGTAACTTAGAATCTTAGTGAGTTGTCTACTACAACCACAGTCTATGTATACTCACAGACTAGCTGACTCATACAATTTCATACAGCCATGTGTTCCTGGTTTTTAGACTACTTTTCTATCCATTACTCCACCCTGATCTTTCTATATAAATGTTAGCTATTCTTTTGTTTGTTTTAAGAAAGGAGTCTTCTTTCAGGCCTCCTGCACCATCTTTGCACCATGGTCTTTCCAGGGAGCCCTGTGTCAGTCTCAGATCCAGGTCAACTATCTTTGCCTTTTCCAGTGTTCCCTCCAGTGTTCCATCTATACTATGCATTCTTGTCATTTTTTTGCATCACAGAACCCTCTGACAGTCTTGTAAAGCCTTTGGCCCCCTTCTCAGAATAATGTCTCTAAGTCATTGAAGTAAATGTCAAATTTCATTAGTTTTTAGTAAAATTAAAGATGTGATATTTTTTTTCACCATCCAGTTTCACAGACCCCAGTGAAACCTATCCATAAAACCCTTTGGGGTCCATGGAACTATCTTGTTTGGTATTTTCATCAGCTCCCATGATTTCAATTATTATTTTTATACAGGTGATTCTCAGATCTCCTGATCCAGATCAAGATTTTTCTAACACCTGATTGAGAATTACCAACTGCCTCTTGAACATCTTGAACTGAATGTTCCATAGACAGCTCAAATTCAACATTTCCAAAACTCATTATATTTCCCTCAAGACCCTACCCTTTTTAAAACATCCTTAATACTGTCAAATACACTATCTCCCCAATAACTGCAATTTCAGTGTCATCCTTGACTCTACAATCTTTTGCCCAGTATTATAATTTCTACCTTCATAACACCTATCCATTAAGTCCCTTTCTTTCCATAGCTGCCACCCTGGTATAGATCTTTATCACTTCACATCTCGTCTATTGCAATAATCTACTGGTTGGTATACCAGGATTACACTGCTAGTAAGTGTCTGAGGCCAGATTTTAATGCACGAAGATGAGTCTTCCTGGACCTAGGTGGTACAGTGGATAGAGTGTGGCCCTGGAGTCCTAAGACACTTAATAGCTGTGTAATCCCAGGCAAGTCACTTAATCCTGCTGGCCTCAATTTCCTCATCTGTAAAAATGAGAAGAAAATGGCAAACCACTCCAGTATCTTTGCCAAGAAAACCCCAAATGGGGTCATGAGGACTGGACACAACTGAAAAAACAGCAATACTTCATTGAATGTCAGCTCCTTGAAGGCATGGATAGCGCCCTTCTTGTCTCCTCAAGATAGGATTGAGAAAGACTTCCCATAGGAGATGATTGAGACTCATTAAAGTTGAGTTGAGGGATACTAAAAGGCAGAGGTGAGGAAGGAGTAAATTCCAGGCACTCCAGATGGCTAGTGCAACCATAAAGGTAAGGTTTGATGAGTTCCCTGAAGTTTGGAGCAAGGTGGCAACCAGGGAGTCTGGCTCTGGGTGGGGAGACCCTGGCCTATCAGATAGAAGCATTAGAATCCTGGGGAAGACAGACAGGCAACAAGTACTTATACGAACACCACGTTTGTCAAGAATAGTAGATTCCTGGGAATTCTTGTTAGGTGTTGAGTTAGATGCTGTAATCTATAATCTCTTCTAACTCACATTCAGGGGTGATAATGACCAGTTTTAAAGATTTGTATACTTAGTCCCAGCCCTAACCATTGACCCCAGGGCCTAAGTTAGTTCTGTTTGATTTCCCAAGTACTAAGTATAACTTCTTTCTCCTGTTCTTAGCTTGCATATTAACTTAATACCAACACTGTGAATTTGATAGTCCAAGTGGCTATTTCATCCCTATGTAACCTACTTCTAGGGCAGCTGGATGGTACAATGGGTAGAGCGCTGGGCTTGGAATCAGGAAGACTCATCTTCCTGAGTTCAAATCCAGCCTCAGATATGAGCAAGTCACTTAACCCTGTTTCCTCAGTTTCTTCATCTGTAAAATAAGATGGAGAAGAAAATGCCAATCCCTAGCAGCACCCTTGCCAAGAAAACCCCAAATGAAATTATGAAGAGTCAGACATGACTGAACGACGTCAACAACAACACTCTACCTCTCTTTAGACACCTTAAGCAAGTTGTCCTCCCTCAATCACTATCAACTTCTTTGGTCACTTTTTGGGTACACTTTACAGCCTGGCAAGGTACCTGTTGATGCACCCCCTCCTCCCACCCCCCAGACTGTAAAGGCAAAAGATGCTTCAATCACAGGCCCCAAAGCTATTTACTCTGAGGTTTCAGGCCTTAGTATCTTCCTCACCGTTGGAATTTATAAGATCTAAATCTGTTCCTGGCACATAATAAGCACTTAGTAAACATTTGCTGATTGACTGAATGACTGATCTCATAATATTGAGATTTCCAAAGTTCTGTCACCTATAAGTAATGACTATTTTTTCTCTCCTCTCTTCCTCTGTCATCTCCTCTCTTCTCCCTTCTTGCTTCTCCTCTCCCCTTCCCTCCCCTCTTCTTCCCTTCCTCTCTTCTTCTCTTCCCTTTAGTGTCTTCTTCTGTTTTCTGGCTGTTTCCCTAAAGTCAGGAGTATAAGTTGAATCTTTTTGGTCACATTGAACTTTTATGGCCAAGTCACTTCTTGTCCCTATGTCATGCAGGTGACATGAACCAAGACTAGTCTCATGCCCATGCCAGCCCCCTCTCAATATGGGTCTCCAAACTCCTCATCATATAGCTTCTCATTTGCCCTTGAATTCTGAATGTATACTCCCAAGCTCCCCACCACTTGGGAGCTGAGCTGACAGAAATATCCAAGAACCAGTAGGCACCAGAAACATCTTTCTGTCCTCACCTAAAAATACAAGCTCTCTAGTTCAAAGAGCTGGGTCATTAAATTTGGCTTATTTGAGGATAGTGTTAGAATAATAAACTGAAATGATTGTTCCTCGGAAATTTCCTTCAGATCATCCCTCCTCCTTGGCATGAATCCTAAAGACTACATATTCATGAAAAAATGCCTGGGAACATAGTAATATCAACTTATCTTGACCTTCTACTCCCAGTAATTGGATAGTGTCATTTCATCACACCCCAATCCAGTTTTCCTTCTCATTCCTTCTTAGAGCATCACTGGATATTCCTGAGTTTATGGCATTTTACTAGATTCCTCAGCTTCATTCAAATATTCCCCCAGTCTTACCTCTTGACCTCATCATCACTAAGCTCACAGAAAGTTAAGCTGGTTAACAGGCCGAGGAAGTTGCCTCCAATAAAAATTTCTAATACAATAATCCTCATATATTATTTATAGATAACCCACATAAAATGTTATGCTTTGAAGACTTTAAGTAGTTCATAATTATCTGTACAATAGAAGCCAATTTTTTCTACAAGAGAAAAAATTGTGGGGGTGCATTTCATTCCAGTGTGAAATCCTACATTTCAAAGGAACAATCAATCTTAGTTGTTCTAATGCTTCCCCAAAATAAGCCAAGCTAAATGAAGTAGAGTCACTCTCTCTTTTTCTTCCCAGTACCCTCCCCACACTATAAAACTAGAGGTAAATGCTGCAACACAAAACTACATTCATTTGGATTCCATTTTTTCACTTTAGGGGACATTGTGAAATCTAATTTTTTTTTTCAGTAGAAATGTTATTATGGAAAAATGACTTTTGTGGAAAATTGAAATCAGCTATTTATCATACAAATTTATTTCTTAAAATTCTAATGCTATTGTTCCCCTCTCATGGTGCTTGCTGTAATTCTGAAACATTAGCCTGATCTGAGCAGGGCAAAAGGTGAATTATCCCAAGCAAAAAGCTCAGTTACAGTAGCTAGAACAAGGGAAGCAAGCAAACAGATGAGAGGCAAAATGTAAGCAAATAGCAGAATATGAAGGTAATGGAATACACATCATGCTATAAGAAAGGAGGAAAAAGTTTCAAACAGATTTGGAAAAACTTGTATGAACTGAAACAGAGCAAAATAACATCAATGTTATAAAAATTAACAATTTCAAAAGACTTAAGAACTCTGATCAACCTTAAAAAAAAAAAAGCTGATAAAGAAGATTGCTGCCTACCTTACAACAAAAGATGACAGACTAATACAGAGAATAGAAATGCATTTTTGGATGTGACCATGTGAAATGTTTTGTTTGTGTGACACAGATGTCTCTCTGGGTTGATTTGATTCGGTTTTTTGCTTGCTTGCTTTTCTTTCTCTCTCCTTCCTCCTTTCCTTCTTTCCCTCCTTACTTCCTTTTCAGTAGGTGGGAGAAGATAAGAAGGAAAAAATTAATTATCATTGAAAAAAATAATTTCTTACAGTTTTGTTCAAAATCTAGACACATGTGTTCACAATACAGGATCCAAAGAGCAAAATAGAAAAACGTGGCCCAGGCAGAGGCAAGAATCTTCTAAGAGGCTGGACCTCATATAAGGAGCTACAATCTCAGTTGACTTGCTTTGTGGAGTGATGATACTCTTCTTTTAAGCTACAGCATTGTGAGCTAAAATCTGCCCTCCCTGCCCCTCTTACTCCTACCCTGTCATGGTGCTGATGCAGCTTCAGGCATGGACAATACTTATTCTCTCATCATTCCCTGCCCCCAAGAAATTTTTATGAAAGAAATTTCTGTGTTTATATTTCAGCCAATACTATGCTAATTGAATAATGATGGTAGGCAAAACGTGCTTCTTTCCCCCATTAATGAATTACAATTCACACAAAAATTCAATTTTAAATTACACACAAGGCTTATAAGCATAATTTAAATCTTTACTGATTGTTTTAATTTCCTAAGACCAGTTTTTCTATCAAAACACAATTATGTTTTTAAAAATGAGATTTTTCTTTAATTCAGACATGAGCTATGCTGAAGCTTACCTTTGCACTACTTATTAAGGAAGGATTTGCTAAGCAAATTAAAAGTGGAAATGAAATTTCAAGGGATGTGCTTAATTTGGGAGAGAACAAATTATTTTCAAGTACTTTAGAAGCACCCATTTGCATAAAAATGTGTGACACACTAATTACAAATTATCATTATTTGTTCATTAAAGTAGGTCCCCCAAAATCCTCTACTTGGCAGTGTTTTGCCAAGTTACTTCAAGTTATAGTGTTATTTCAAGTAACAAAACTTTTAATATTCTAACTAGGGTAGGTTTTTCACTAATTCAAAATGAATTTTTCTCTTCAAATTAGTAAGGTTTGACTATATATATTTTTAATGTGCTGACATTAAATTATTAATAATAATTTAATGTTAATAAACATGAGGTAAGCCTCATCAGAGTTTTAGTTTATCCTCAGAAGGACCCAAATCCTAAATGTAACCCTTTCTTATTTTCTCCTGCTTTTACTGTTGTTGAGTCATTTCAGTCATGTTAGACTCTTTGTGACCCCATTTGGGGTTTTCTTGGCAAAGATACTGAACTGGTTTGCCATTTCCTTTTCCAGCTCATTTTACAGATGAGGAAACTAAGGCCAACAGGGTAAAGTGGCTTGTCCAGGGTCACACAGCTAGTATGTGTCTGAGGGCCAGATTTGAAGCCAGGAAGATGAGTCTTCCTGATTCCAAGCACAGTTCTTTATCTACTGTGCCACCTAGCTACCCCCTTTCTCCTGCTAACCTTAGATTTATTAGTGTTAAATGAGTATGGAATTAACCTTTCTGAACAAAATCTCCTGTCTTTCTACCTCTCCAGTCCCTACCACTGAACTTCTCCTTTTCCCCTCATCATGACTTCCAAGGAAAAATGTACTCTTTATCCAGATTTGCCTATTTCTGTTCATGGTTTCACTGTTTTTCAGCCACTAAGACTTGGATTATTAGTCATTTTTGTTTACCTCTTTTGTTCACTCTTAGAGGATTGTCTAAGGCAGCAGTTCTCAACCTGTGGGTTGTGACCCCTTTGGGGGTCAAACGACCCTTTCAGAGGGGTCACAGAGGTTGCCTAAGACCATTGGAAAACACAGATTTCCAATGGTCTTAGGAACCAAGACACTGCTCTTCTATCTGTCTCCAGGCAGGTCCACCCACATGCAGATACACCCACATACGAGTATTAAAGGGTCATGGCATTAGGAAGGTTGAGAACCACTGGTCTAAGGTATTAAGAAATTAAATGACTTGCCCAGGGTCACACAGCAAGTATGTGTCAAAAGCAGGACTTGAACCCAGGCAGGCTTCCTATCTACTAGAGGACCTATCTATACTCTTTTTCTCTTTTTGGTTTTTTGGAGGGAATTGGGGAGGGAAGGGATGGTTATATGATTTGCCCAGGGTTACACAGCCAGCAAGTATCAAAGGTTGGGTTTAAACCCAGGTCCTCCTGACCCCATAGCCACTGTTCTATCCACTACACAACCTAGCTACCTGTATATATACTCTTCATCTCTTGTAAATATATATGTGTGTGTGTATGTGTGTATGTAAATATTGAAATAGCCTCCTTATCGTCTCACTTCCAATTCATACTATGTGCTTCTGTGTAAAGCCAAGCACATCTTTCCAGAGGACTGCTGCTGTGTAACAGCTTCAAGGTTCTGATTACATAGTATAATGAACTCTCTATATATTCAGTAATAAACCAAGACAAAACATGCACAGAAATCAAAATACAACATTCACAATGTTGTAGCATAACAAATTATCACTAAAATGACCACATAGTTTTCACCAAAGTGATCATACAGTTTTAAGCAAAAGATGTCATTCAGTAAGAACTTAACTCAATCATCCTTAAGGAGGCTTGCCTCCTTAATGGAAACAAAGTATGAAGGTCAAAGTTCTCCACCCCTAAGTCACATTTTCTTAATCTCTCAGTCAAAAAGTCTTCTTTCTCCTCAATTGGAGATTAGTTTCCAATCATCCTTAAATCAATCATCTTGAAGAGGTACAGGATACAGAGCACAAAGTCCTCCCACCCCTAGGCCTGCAGTAAATCATGATCTTATCAGTTTGCATTAAATATCCAAGGAGAGGTCTTTTCATCTTGACTCAAGGCTGGCTCTCAGATTCCATGGTTCCTCTTCCATGGTTCCAGCTCCTATCTGAATCTACCCAACTGTCACCTGGGTTCAAAAGCAGGCAACTCCCAACTCCTCATCTACTCCTTGTATAGTCCGTGTTCCATATTGAAGCTCACAGTATCCAGTTCACCTGAAGTCCTTCACAGTTTCTGTTCCTGGGAAGACAAAGCTTAACAAAGGTACAATAACATCCATACACATTGCAGGCACCATCATCAATTCACTTTCTGTCTGTGAAATCAACACAAATCCAAAAACAAGGTCTGAGAAATCAACACAAATCATCAGTATAGTCCCAGGATCTCTGAAAACATCAGTAAGACCCTCCTCCAGGATTTCTGTAAACAGACAACAAGAAAATCCTCTTTCAGGGCTTCTGAACCAGCAGTAAGGTCTCAAGGCTTCTATAACAACAGCAACAGCAGACGAATCTGACAAAGTAACATAAAAACAGTCAGACAAAGTACCAGCACCACAGCCATGCTTCCTCCCAGTTTCTGCTTTCTCAGCCTGGGCTTTTCCTTACACTTGGTCATTAAGCTCCTCCATGTTCCACCCTTTCCTGTTGCATCAGCAACAGTGGTTCACAAGTTCTGTTTCTTAACAAAAGACTTGATATAATCATGGGCAAGAAACTTTGAACTGAAACAAGGTGCTAAACAATTAAATAGCTGAAATAAGGTGTTAACTACTTCTTTGCCATTACACTCTGCCAGATTAATATTCCTAAAATAAAACTCTGACCATGTCATTTCTCTGCTTAAAAGTCTTTACTGGCTCCCTACTCATCTAGTGAATTGGATCTAGATTCCTTGGCCTTATTTTAGGTTCTTTACAATATGAACCCAGAAGACCCTTTCCCAGTTTTATCTCCCACCATTTTTCTTCATACGCTATACTTCAAACAGTGCTACATCTTGCTACCCTAATCAGAGTTGACTTTCCTTCTTATGAACCTCTGGCCATGCTCACTCTCACCACACTCAAGCTATTGAAACTTATCCTTCAAGCCCCCTCTGTATTGGTAATGGAATTTGGAGATGCCCCTGTATTGGCTTGGTTTTGGGGTTGAGTGTTAAAACCCAGAGCTTGTGAATCCCACTTGTGGGATGGACTTGTTGACATAAAGAGAGAGCGCTGAACTGGGAGGAGCCATGAATTGGGAGAGAGGCCTAAGCCTAGAGAAGGCCAAAAGGACTTTGGGAGAGCAGTATTGTGAAGCCTGAATTGCTGAGAGAAAGACTGCTAAGAGCCTGTTGGAACTGCCACCTAAAACTGCCACCCGGAACTGCCAAGGACTGGGGAGGCATGGCTGTGATGCCGTTATTTTTGTCTGTCTGTTTTGATGTTGTTTTGCCAGATTCACCTGATGGTGAAGGACAGTGCTGCTGTTGTAGAGGTCCTGGAACCTGGCTGTTGGTTCAGAAGCCCCGAAGGAGGATTTTCTTGTGGTACCTGCACAGAAATCCTGGAAGCGGGCCTTGCTGATGTTTTCAGGGGTTCTGGGACTGTTCTACAGGCAGAGTGACTTGATGAGGACACTGGCTATGTTGAGCCTTGTCTCCCCAGGAACTGAGATTGCTGAGGGCTTGCCTCCAGTGAAGATGAAAGAAGGCCCTTGCCTTGGGTATTCAATGCTGAACTTAACCTTGTAACTTAAGGGTGGATGGCCTTTCATGTTCTCCTGTCCCTTTTGAGATTCAGGGGTGGGAAGCCTTTGAGTGAGTGACCAAATGAATGTACTTTGTTTATGGTTGGAGACTAATCTCCATTTGAGAAGAGACTTTTGACTGACTAAATGAATGTACTATCTAGGGGTGGAGTAGTACCTGGATTGAATTGAGAACTTGCTAAAACAACAAGTTACTCTGTATTTTTACTTTTTCTGCTCTGTGAGTATTTGCTGAACAAATGGGGTTTACTATGCTGGTAATTCGAACCTTGGAAGTTGCCTTTGCTTGGCATTACACCCTCTCAAATGCTATTTCCCTTAATGCATAAAAAAGTAGAAGGGCAGAAAAAAATCACAGATAATCAGGGCAGCTTTGAAAGTTACATGCTGAATTTATTATACCCTTAAGTAAAAAGTAACATAGATAATAGAGATTTGTAGTTTCAAGTCCAATATTTTTTCTATTTTATTATGAATTTAGAAATGTTCACTTTATTTGGTATTTAAGTTCAGTGATACTATAAGCAAATTAGGAAAGCATGGAATAGTTTACCTGTCAGATCTATAGAAAAGGGAAAAATTTAGGACCACACAAAATATAGAAAGCATTACAAAATATAAGATGGATAATTCTGATTAGATAAAATTTAAATATAAATATATTAAATACAAATACATTTTTAACAATTTTAATCAAATGCCACTTCCTTTGTGAAGCTTTTCCTTATACCTTCCCCCCAACTGTATGGTATACTTCCCTCTTTTACATCCCCAAGGCACTTTCTTTCTATCTCTTATGTCCTATATACACCAAAATTCCATCCTAATGTCAAATCTTGGTGTAGAGGTTATCTTGGCTTCTCACAGGCTATTTCAGCACAGGACAAGTTCCTCTAAGTCTTCCTAAGCTAGTAAAGCTTTGAGCACAGACTCAGTTGTGGACTGTATGACTGTCACATATATCATAAACATAAGCATATTTCATTGGGGTATATGCCCAGGGCACTTTATTTATTGTTTTTTAATGCCTTTATTGATTTGTTTACTTTTAGTTTACAAGATTCAGTTCCACAATCCCTTGAGTTTCAAATTTTTTTCCCTTTCTCCACCTCCCCCCCTTCCCATGGTGGCATGCAATCAAGTATAGGATCTGCAAATATTTTCATATTAGACATTTGTCTGGTTGTAACTGATAGAATGAACAATGGGAAAGAGGAAACAAAACCAAACATAAAAAAGAAAGAGAGCATGTAGTTTGCTTCAGTCTACGTTTAAACTCTGTTCTTTCTACATCTTTCTCTGAACGTAGACATCTCCTTCCATCATGACTCTTTTGGAGTTGTCTTATAACCCTGTGTTGCTGAGAAGAGTCCAATTTATCAAAGTTGGTTATCACACATAAGTTGTGTCTGTAATTGTGTACAAATTTCTCCTGGTTCTGTTCTTCTCACTTAGCATCAGTTCATATAAGCCTCTCCAGGTAAACATGAAGTCCATATCCTCCCCATTTCTTTTAGCACAATAGTATTCCATTACATTCATATACCACAACTTGTTTAGCCATTCCCCAATTGTTGGGCATCCCCTTAATTTCCAATTTTTTGCTACCACAAAGAGAACTGCAAAAAATATTTTTGTACATACAGGTCTTCCTTCCACTGCTATGATCTCTTTGGGATACAACCCTTGAAGTGGTATTACTGAGTCAAAGGGTATGCAATTATTTATAGCCCTTTGGGCATAGTTCCAGATTGCTCTCCAAAATGGTTGAATCAGTTCACAACTCCACCAACAATGGATTAGTGTTCCAATTTTTCCACATGTTTTCCAGCATTTGTCATTTTCCTGTTTCGTGATCTTAGCCAATCTGACTTTATTGTTTTTAAAGCTCATATTCATTAAGTAGTCAATCCTTTTATTGGTGAGTTTGCCCCCAAAAAGGGGAAGCACCTATGCCAACTACACTCACTCTAAACCAAGCTTAGCCCAAGACCCCACAGATTACTTCTCCATTTTGGTCCAGCAGTCTCCTAAAATTAACAATACCTCTGCCTCTCAGTCTCCTTTTCTGGTTGATAATTTCATAACCAGACCTTCCCTGTAAGGAAGCACTCATGATTACCATCACTCCAAAGCTGGTTTAGCTCTTGATTCTCCCAACTACTCTTCAACTTTGCCCCCTTATTGGTATCTCTCTCCCCCTTTCAGCTTCTTTTTCTTTGTTTTCTTACCTCCATTTAAAAACAAGCTCTTTGAGGTCAAAGAGTATGATGAACTTATGAGGGTGTGGTCATATGAGTGTATACTATGACATCTCTGGAAACCTACATACATGAGTGTATACCCCACAAAGTATGCTCTGAATTTTGATCAATCAAGCAACAAACATTTATTAAGCATCTTCTGTGTGCCAGCCACCAACCTAGGCAATGAAGATACAAAGGCAAAATGAAGTAGCCCCTGACTTCAAGGAGCTTACAATCAAGGCAGAATAGACAATGGGAATATATATAAATCTATAACAAAAAAAATTTAGCAAACGTTACTATAGCACTTTATAATATCTCAGTTGATCCTTATAACAACCTTGGCCATTTTACAGAGAAGGAAACAGAGGCAGATAGAGGTTAAGTGACTTGTCCAAGGTCACAAAGCTAGCAAGTATCTGAGGCAGGATTTAAACTCAGATCTTCCTGACTCCAGGTCCAAAGCTCTCTTCACTGCACCACCTAGCTGCCTCTATATAGTTATAGTATAAGTGTTTGGTGAGTTGAATGAAATAGAGAGTGTAGGTTTAACTTAAACTCCTTCTGTGACAAAAGAAGTCTCCTCAATTTCTTAAATGGATAAAGAAAAAATACCTAGCCAAAGAAAGAATGGCATCAGTGAGACCCACAGGGACTCTAAGACTTGAAATGGGCTATTAAGAATGGAGTTGGAAGGATGCTTTGGGGATAGGACAATTCAATTCAACTGTCTTGAATCTTGGTCAATTTTGCTGCAGAGATTCAGAGCAGCTCCAAGGGTCTTTAAAAGTCTGGAAACACCAAATCTCAGAGTTGAAGTAATCAGAGACAATCCAAGTAAAAAAAGCAAATTGGGTTTGTTCAATTATTCCAAACAAGTACTGGAACATCTGAGTTATCCACCAACCTTCTGGCTCCTGGGGAAGTGTCTGGCAGAGATGGAATGGCTGTCTAAGTATGTAACATTATTGTAGCACTGAAGTCAAAGGTCAAATCAGAAACCTTATTTCAAGTTTGAAGAAATTATATTTCCTAAGACAGATGTCACAACTTTCAACTTTTAATAGCTTAGAGGGGATTGACATGAGGTCATTCCAAGGCCCAGGTCAAATCTGAGACCTTCCTACACATTGAGGGAAAATTAGCTCCCTCTGACATATGGTGCAATTGTTGGCTCATAATGGTCTAAGAGGAGCTGCCATTTAAGCCGTCAGAATTAGCAAGTTTTGTTGTGAGATCAGGTGATTGCTCCTTAACAGCTACACCTGCAACTCTAGGGAAATTAATTTTCCACTTTTACCTGAGAATTCCAACCCATGTTAGCTTTAATCAGACTATCTGTGAGTCTCAATTTGAGTTTCATTTAAACTACCTCTCTGAGCCGGAGTGTAGAGAAGGCCTAAGTGTGACTTGGAGAAAAGGTTTGATTTATCAAGGCTCTAGGATATGCCCTTCCACACAACTAGGGGAAATGTGAACTAGCATGGGGGGAGGGCAGAGCCATTAATGGAGAGTCCATTAGTGAAATGGAGAAAGAAATGAGTACATTTTTTTATGATGTAACTAATGCTATGACATGTCTGAAAACCTACATGTATGCAATTGATTTCACCACAAATAACAGTTTTACAAGGTAAGAGAGAGAAGGGGCCATGCTGTTGGCTTGAAGACATTATGATTTTGGGCCCTGTTCCTTCCTTTAGCTATATTTCACTTTCTTATAAAAGAGGAATAAGTGGATGGAATTTGTTCAGAAAGGACAAGAAAGAAGAAAGAAAAATGACCAGAAGAAAGAGAAAACAATGTATAGATGCTCACCCAGGAAAAGACCTTAAAATAGTCAGAATCAACAAGATTGATGAGCAGACAGGCAATACAACTTCAAACCTGGAAAGAATCCACAGAAAAGCTTTGGATTAAAGACAGTAAAACACACGTATGTGCGCACACACACACACGCACACACACCTGAGAGGCAGGAAGAGTAGGTGGGCAGTACTCAAACGAAATGATCATAATTACACCCAGAGGAAGTTCTTTCGTGAATCTGAAAACAAAGCCCTGAAGAAAGAGAAGAAAAGAAGATAAATTCAAAGAACTGTTTATGTAACCTTAGGGGATTTGAACGGGGAGAACTGATGGTCCCTGAAACATAGAAGGAAAATGAAATGGTGTGGGGGCAGAATGTTAAGAAATAGAGCTTTTGGCAAGAGGTCAAAGAGAAGAACGGAAGTGGGGGGGATTTTAAAGGGGAGAGGAAGAGAGACTGAGGATGGGGGAGGTGTAGCTTTTATGTTAAAAAGAAGTTATGTATTTCTTTTAATGCAATTGGAATCTAGAGATAAATACACCAAAAAGAGAGAAGGAGTCTTCTGGCTGGGATGGTTATGTGGGCAATAGTCTTAGTGAACTTGACCTTGCCATGAGTGTCATCCCCTAATTTCATCTGTGTCACCTCCAAACCTATTGTTACATTGAAATGATGAAAAAGGACCCCTAACAAGAAGTTTCTGGAGAAACAGTGCTGAGCTCACCAGAGCTGGGTGTGAACAGGAAGGGAAGATTTCAGAAAAGTCAAGTGGTATCTGTGGTTTATGTATCCCCAAGAGTCACTGAGGGAGCAATAAGGAATACTTGTGATGAGAGCCCAGCTTCCAAGAGTGACTGGATGCTTGGGGCATTCTAAACCAAATTCAGGTAAAGAATCTATATAGGGTGCCCACTCACCCTATGCCAGACACTGTCTTAAATGCTAAAAGAGGAAATAAGACTACAATACATATATGTGTATATATACATGTATGTATTTGTATATATTTATATGTGTATATATGCATTGTATATGTATGTGTATATGTGTACACATATATCTATATACGAATACATGTGCATGTATGTGTGTATAGCATGCATGTACAAAAACATATATAACACAGTCTCTGCCCTCATGTAGCTTTCAGACTACATATTAAATCATGGAATATTAGAGTTGGAACAGATTCTAGAGGAAGGGTTCTTACCCTGAGGTCTGTGAATTGTTTTACTATTTTGTTATTTCAATATATTTGGAGTTTTTTGTAATCCTATGTATTTTAATTTATGCACTTAAAAATACCCCAGGAAAGAGTTCATAGGGCTTACTAGACTGCTGATGGAGTCCATGACACAAAAAAAAGTGTAAGAACCCCCACTTTAGAGATCATTGTATCACAGATTTAGAACTGGAAGAGTCCTCAGAAGATGTCCAGGGCTTTTCAACTTTTTTCCACTTGTGACTCCTTCAGCACTTCTTCATTTTACAGCACAGGAAACTGAGACCCAGAGAAGTTGTTACTCCCTCATGTTCATGTAGCTATGGAATTTGAACCCAGGTATTCCCAATGCTAAGTCCAGCAGTTTATCTACTATGCCAGTCCAATATTCTCATTTTTAAAAAAGATTTAAAAATAGAAGCCAAAAAAAGAATTATCATGGTTGGCTGGTTCCCCAGCTTCTATCTGATGTGTATTCTTAAGAAAAGGTGGCATCCCAGATTTCCAGATCTCAGTGAACCAAGCCTCACTGACCGCTGGGTAGGTCTGACAGTATAAGACCACATTCCAAGAACTACCAAGCCCTAATAGCACATTTAACACAAGAGGGGCTTCATAATGAGACTCTATTTACTCAGGGACAAGAATAACAAAATGACCTCATCCTAAGGAAGCCCCTAACCTTGTGTAAGACAGGTAAAGCTTTGAAAATTGAGTAGGCTGGGGCGGCTAAGTGGCGCAATGAATAAGCACTGGCCCTGGAGTCAGGATGACCTGAGTTCAAATCCAGCCTCAGACACAACACAAAAACTAGCTGTGTGACCTTGGGCAAGTCACTTGACCCCACTTGCCCTCCAAAAAAAAGAAAGAAAGGAAATTGACTAAGTCTCCCAAAGTGATAGAGCTCATATTGAAGAATCATAAAATCTCATAATAAGCAAGGACCTTGAAGGTCACCAAAGAGGTTGTGTGGTAGAGTAGAGAAAGTTCTTGATTTGATGTCAAAAGAGACCTGTGTCCAAATCATGTGATCATGGCTATCATTTAACCTTTCTGAGCCTCAGTTTCCTCACCTGTAAAATCGGGGTGATAATACCTGTAGAAAGTATGTACCTCATGGGGTTGCCATGAGTGTCAAATGAAAAAAATACAAATGTGAAAGTAGTCTATAGGTATTAGTCATTATTATCTACTCCAACTCACATGTGATGATTCTACTCCATAATATCCCCAAGAAGTGGTCAGCCAGCCCCCAGTAAGAGGGAAATCCCTGCTTTCCTAAGGCATTTTTGAAAAGCCCAATTTGTTAGAAAGTTGTTCCTCACATCCAACCGATATTTGTCTCAGCAACCTCCACCCACTGCTTCTTGTTCTACCCTCTAGGGACAAACAGAACACATATAATCCCTCTTCCACATGACAGGCCTTCAGATACTTTAAGACAGCTATCTTGTTCCCCTTAAGTCTTCTTTTCTCCGAGCTAAACCTCCTCATTTCCTTGCATTGAACCTTATTTGACAAGTTTTGAGTCTCTTCATCATCCTGGTTTCCTGCCTCTGGATAAGCTTCAGCTTGTCAATGGTCCTTCCTAAAATGTGGCAGCCAAGACTGAACCCAAGACTCAATGTGACTTGATCAATACAAATGGGACTCTGAACTCCCTCATCCTGGATATTATGCTTCTATGAAGACCACCCAAGTTCACATTAGCTTTTTTGGCATCCACGTTACATTATTAACTCACTGAACTTGTCCATTAAAATCCCAGCAACTTTTTCACATTAATCATGTCTCCAATAGCCAGTATTCCTTTAGCTGATTTTCTGAGCCTAAATGTAGGACTTTATGTTTATCCCTACTAAAATTCATGCTTTTAGAGTAGTTCTAGTTTACCAGAATATTTCTGGGATCATGATTCCATCATCCAATGTACAAGCTTGCTTCCCAGCTTCAGGTCATTTGTAAATTTGAAAAGTATTCCATCTATATATTTGTCCAAAATAAGATGCCAATGATAGCATGCCGTCTATGTATTAATACAATGTTATGCTAAATAGTGGACAAAGAAAGGCTCAAAGGCAAGGCCCTACAATACTACACTACAGACTAAATTGATATGATTCATAATGAATGGTCCAGGGGTGGGGAAGCATTCAACTCATTCTAAATACATTTAACTATAATATTATAGCTTATATATTATTATATATTATTTAACTATTATATTTTATATATTATATTAATTTTATTTATTTATAATTTATATTTTATATTATTATATATTATTTAACTATAATATATAGCATGCATTTTTCCATAGAGTTCACAGTTACATTGCAAAAAGACTTTGTCAAACGCCTTACTGAAATCCAGTTATTTTCCCAAGGATAGTCTATCCTGTGAGCAATTGTCTTATTTCAAACAACGAAATGAGGTTAGTCCGCCATAACTTGTTATTGATGAACCCATGCTGGCCCCAAATGATTAATGCTTCCCTTTCTCACAAAGTATCCCTTTTAATAATACATCTAGCATTTTTCTGGGAAGTCAAGTCAAGCATATCTGTGTAGAGTAGGAAGAATCCATTATCTTCTCCTTTTGGAAATCAGGATCTATTATAATATCCTTAGTCCAGAGCAGCACAGTAAATTCTTTCTCTGTACCTGGGGCCTTGAATTCATCACTGAGGGAAGCTAGATACTTTCTCAATATCTCTTTATTTATCTCTGACTTAAACTCCATGTTAACTATTATGTTCTCCACCACCATCACCCCAGTTTAAAATTCTCATTGCCAGAGAAAAAAGAAAAATACTAAAAATCAAGTAATTCTCCCTTCTCTGCATTTTGCAATATCATTCTCTCATCTGTTCCCAAAGCAATGACCTTATCCTTTCTTACATTTTGCCCCTGACCCCCAGAATGGTTTTGAAACCTCATTTTGTTCTTCTCAGCCTTTATCATAGCCTTCCATTCATTTTAATCTTTAGCAGTCTTGATTGACATTATTCTTAAAGAACCACACCACCCTTTTGTGTTCATTTTCAATTTTCTGCCATTTCCTATATATGCCTTTCTAAATCTAAACAAGTTTCCTATGCAAACACATCAATTTCTTTAGACTGTATGTCTTTGATATACATCACCCATCAGATTTTCAATGCCATGGTCACTCCCTCTCAAATTTCCCGTAATTTCTATTTTGGCAACCAAATCCTTACTAGTGGTAAGAATCAGACACAGTATGGCAATTCTCCTCATCTATTCATCTACTTTTGCATTAAATGAAGTCCAGTATTTGTCACCTGTTCTGTTTTAGCAGAGCAAATGACCCAACAGATGTCCTAATAATTCAAATCCCCATCACAGTTCCAAGATCTTGTGCCAGATTTATTACATACTTGTGGAACTTATCCATTTCTTGCCTCTGGTCACATGATCCATAACACTATCTCCATGTGAATATTATTTCTGTTTCTCCATTGCCCTTTACCCCTTCCAGTTTGTGGATTTCCTCAAAGAAGCACATCTTCTTCATATATAATGCTACCATTATTTTAATCTCATGCCTTTTGAATAAAGCATGCCCTTCCGTAGAGAGTCTAGTCATGAATCACACTCTATCAAGTTTCAATGGTACTTAAGAGGCTGAATATAACTCTTCTTGTGCTAACATATCTAATTAATTTTGTTTATTGCCTCATAGATATCCTTGAACTTACAGAAAACATGAGTAGTACATCCTTGGAAACTCAGTTTGATCAAAGGCAGGTTCCCTATTTCTAAAAAAATTCTTTCTAACTACTCTTTGGATGCTTGAAAGAGGGGTCATCTAGTTACAGAATCATGGAATTGTCACAAGGGAAGGAAATTGTCAGAGTTGGCTGGTTCTCCAGTCAACTGCAAAACTTCTGCCACTTTGTAATATGTAAATTGTTTTGTTTGCTGGATATTTCACTGATTTTACATAGCAAGTGTGGCAGAAGGAAATTGAAGGAGCATTAAGGAATACATATAAATATTATGGATACTTTAAAAATGGAGGTGCTATCTAAAGAAACTGATGCAGCTAGATGGGAAAGACATGTTTTTGAAAATTAAATAGATATTCACCTATTGAGGAATGCCTAAAAATACTGTGATACTTAGATACAACAGGATATTACAGAACTATAATAAATATGAAGGCTACAGCAAAACATAGGAGAACTCATGGGAATTGCTGCAAGGGGAAGGAAACAGAATAAAAAAAATAATATATACAATGATACAATGTAAACAGAAAGAAAAAATCAAAATGCTGTGAAATTATAAAGGCCAAGCTTGTCCCCAAAGAATATCTGTAAAAATGAACCTGCCCCAGCAGCTAGGTGGTGCAGTGGATAGAGCACCAGCCCTGAAGTCAGGAGGATCTGAGTTCAAATGCAACTTGACTCTTACTAGTTATGTGACCCTTGGCAAGTCACTTAACCCATTGCCTAAAAAGAAAAGAATGAATCTCCCTCCCTCTCTTCTTTCTGGAGGTGTGAATACTTTATATAATTTTGGACTTGATTGTTTTGGTTAGTTTTGCTTAACAATTTTTCTGCCCCTCCCTTTTATTCTTTGTTATAAGGGACAATTCTCTGGGAGGAGGAAAGGGGAAGATAAATTTGAAATTAAGGTGATATAAAAATAAAAATATCAATAAAATTTTAAATTCAAAAAGACATGTTTAACAGTTACTAGAGAAGACTTAAAATGCAAATACCCTTGTTAATACATTCAATTCTACAAGCCTTTATTACCTACTATTTTTTTAAGGTATGCGAGGCATTGGGGTAAGGAACACTAAAATCAAATGATCCTTTCCCTAGATGATTTTGCACTATATTTAACTTAATACACTGTATTAACTTAAGTTACATATATACACATGCATGCACACACACACACACACACACACACACACACAAAATGACTGATACGAATGCTTTTCCTAAGGGCTGGTTTTCAGAGCAGGGAGGAAAGAAGAGAGGGCATGGGGTCACTGGGCACTTGAAGTGGAAGAAAAGAAGAAAACTACATGAAGAAAGAGAACAGAAAGGACCTTTGGAGGCACTGAAATAAAGCTTCTCCATAATTCTCATCAGGACTAGCCCTCTCTTTGTTTTTTCAAGAGGATAATATTGAGATAAATGGCCAGACTTGGTGCATGCCTTGTCATTTCACTCTTTTTGAAACTAGGTTTTCCAATGGGATAATGAAATTAACAAGCTGTAACAAGCCTCCCTTACAAGAATATGAGGAAGACTCACTTTGATAACCTTTAGTGGAAAAGAGCTTAATGAACAACACCAAGTGGGGATTGTGCTATCACTACTTTCCCCAGAAGCTCTTATTCCCTTATAATGTTCCCTCTAGATCAAAAGCTGAAGAGACCTCTGATGCTATCTGCTCCAATCGCTTTCATTATAGAGGCAAGCAAATCAAGGCCCAGAAAGGTGACTTATCTTGCTCAAGTTTATGCAGGTAATTAGGCATAAAAGGTGTGATTTGAACTCAGGTCCTCTATTTTTCACTATTCCACAATGAAGCGGCTTCATATTGAAGTCCTACTTTTGTCTTTATTACTCTCTTTTGATCAATTTCTGCTATTTTATAATATGGAAATTGTTCATTTACTGAATATTTCTCTGATTTTACATAGCAAGAGGGACAGAAGGGAAGCTGAAGGAAAGTTAACACATAGGAATGATCAGAGAACAACAAATGGATAACGTATAAGACCACCAATTCTACATGAAGCAAGGGTTAATGTGCATTTGTGTACATGCATGTACACGTGTGTTTCAGAAGATCCAGCACTAATGTGAGAGGTCATGGCTGACCTATTAGTGGTAATAATTTTGCTTTTCTTCCATGCTTCATTAGGCATGAAATATACACCATTAGTTAAAAATTAGATGTTTCCCCTCTGAAGTTTGGCATGTGGTCTGCATGAGTTGCTGTGGCTAAAAAAGTTTTTCTGTTGTTGTGCATTTGTTTTTCATATGTTCTGACTCTCCATGATCTCATTTGGGGTCACTCTATCACCTGTTAATCAGTCTTCTCCTAATAGGTCTCTCCAAACTTAATTGGCCTGTTGTTTGAATGAGAGCCACTGTAATAATAATGATAAAATAATAATACTAGCAATACCGAAGTGCTTTTATATATAATAATTCATCTGATCCTCAGAACCATGGTGTGAAGGCAATCCAAGAGATCATATTGTCCAATATGACAACCTCCCATCACCCAGTAATCAGCCTTCTATTAATGGGCCTCTCCAAGCCTAATTGATGTAGTGTTTGAATGCCTGGCACTGGGCTGTTTTATGATTTGTATCTCATTTGATCCTTACAACAACCATGGGAAGTAGGTGCAATTGTTGTCCCCACTTTACAGTTGAAGAAACTGAGGCAGACAATGTTAAGTGACCTGAGCAAGGTCACACAGCTAGGAAGCATCTGAGACTAGATTTGAACTCAGGTCTTCTTGACTCTAGGCTTAACTACTCTATCCACCACACCATATTGTTACTGCCATGACCTGAAGGGTGCTTAACCCCAGTACTGATCAGGTAACTATGAGGCAAACTTCCTAAGTCACCCCTCAATTCCTGTCCCATCCTTAGAGGTAAGGACACAAGTACTTGAAAAAATGATTTTTAAGTTTAAGGAAGAGAACAGTCAATGAGAGATAGAGAAGGCTAATAGTACAAGGGCTAACTTTGTGCTACAAAGCAAAGACAGGCCTGTCCCTAACTTAGTAGCATCAAGCTGACATGCTATTGATAGTCAATGAACAGTGGCTTCATGCTTTATGTTAGTCAAGCGTCCCAGGCAGCGCTCACAATTTTATAAATCAAAATTCAGCCATAAATATTAAAAATGTCACCTGCAAAGCCCTGAGCTAAGGAGTTTTGTGGGGTTTTTTTTCCCCTTTCATCAGCAGGAGACATAGCTTTGATCTGCCAAGAACACAGCCCACAGCTACACAGCTTCATTTGAGCAGAAGTGAGGGAGGTTAACAATCATTGTAAAGACCGGAACCTAGGCCTTGCTAGAAGAATTGGCCCAGAGTCAAAGAATGGAATTTGTTTTCTGCTTATCTGGTGACTCTCAGTTTGGATATCATACCCCAGGCACAAGCCTACCCACCTCTCTATCTGTGCACAAAAAAAAAAGACAAGAGAGAGGGAGAGGGGAGGGAGAGAGAGAAGGAAGGAGGGAGGGAGACAGACACAGAGAGACAGAGGGAGAGGGGGGAAGGAGGGAGGAAGGGGAAGAGAGATAGAGGGGGTGACAGAGAGAGAGAGAGACCGAGAGAGAGACCGCGAGAGAGACAGAGGGACAGAGACAGAGAGAGAGAGACAGAGACAGAGAGAGAGACAGAGAGAGACAGAGCAGAGGAGAAAGAAGGAGGAAGGAAGGAGAGAGGGAGAGAGGGAGAGAGAGAGAGAGAGAGACAGACAGAGGGAGGTTTTAAGGGAAGGGGAAAATATATTATCTTTTAAAATCTTTACTTTTGGTCTAATTTTTAAAGGTTTCATTACTTAAAGCCTATGCTATAACAGAAACTATAGCTCAACATCCCTCTTACCCTTTCCCCTGTGTATTTTCTCTTGTTTCCACTAACTTGCTACTTAGGCACAATAAATAAGCCAAGAGAATCAAAATTGGGATTTTAGGCGGAAAAATGTTAAAGAAGTGGGGCAGAGAAAGTGAAAGACAGATAGAGGGAAAGGAGAAGAGAACTAGACAGTGGAGAAGGATGATGATGGGGGGAGGGGAGAAGTGAGGGACAGTGGGAGTGCAAGAGGAACAAGAGTAGGTTAGAGGTAGGCTGGTGCCTTTCTTTCATGTAAGAGGAATTTAATGAATAGTTAGTGAATTGAACTGAATGTCACTGAATTGCTGGGAACAGGAATATATAATAAGTGAGAGAGCCTAGAAGAACATAACAAGTCTCATATTTTCTTTTTAGCAAAAGTTTTCCATAAATGAAAGTGTGCTATCCTAGACCTGGGTTTTATTCCAACTGTAATATTACATAGCAGCCACATGATTGGGCAAGTCACTTAACTTCCCTACACTTCAGTTTCTTTATCTGTAAAATGGAGATAATGTCCTACAGTCCTACAGGGCTCTACATAGCACGGCTTCCCATCATACACCTGATCCTAATACCAGAGCTTCTCAAAAAGCCTCTCTTACTAGATCCAGGCTTTGTTTCTTGTGTAGGTAGGCCAGATCCTGCTCTGAGGGTTCACCCCAGATTGCCTGGGAGAAACCCACTCCAGAAGTAGAGAGTAGAACCTTCTTCTTCTTTCACTGCATTCCACTCTCCCTATCACCGTCCTTGACTTGCTACTACCAGGCCCTTCTTCCTCCTCCTCCCAAAGAAAAACAAACAAACAAACAAACATCTCTTTTGTCTTCTAAGTCCAGGCTTCCTTCCTCTCTAGCACCAGAGAATTAGTGAAGTTAGTACTTGGGTGAGACAGGACCTGGCTTACCCATCACCAAACCACACTCTAGCCTGAAGATCCTGTACATGTGCAGAAATTAGCCCTACTTAAGGAAGCCCTGTCCTTGGGCTGATTAGAATACCCCAACTGAAAAACCTCATTCTTATGCCCAATTACTTTAGGACCATTCATTGCAGTCATTTAAATGAGGGCTATTTCTGTGAGTTTCAGGAGTTTTCAAAGGAGAAGACATGATTAGGTCCTCCCACCCACTTCAGTTCCTATATTTTGCAACAAGATCTTGCCAAACTAATGGTAATGTCAATATCCATACAAGGAAGGGAAGAAGAGAAAACCCACACACAAGAATTATATGTTGGAGGGAGAGTTATTAAAGAACACCCCGAAGATGAGAGGGATGCTGGAATCCTCCAAGTCTGTGTTCCAGGGGGAGTGGTGGTGTGGCAGATCCCCCCAAAAACAGTTTCCTAGACTTCCTCTTTCATATAGGAAAACTCCCACATCTGACATGTGTCAGGATGCTCCTTTGCTTTTTAGAAGTTTCAGAGTGGTGACTGATTGGGGAAGCAAGGAGGTACTGAGATGTTGGTTACATCTGTTCCTAGATCTATGTTTTGTGATTTTTGAGCATTATCATTGGCTGAGAGGTCTGAGGAAGAAGAAGGGGGAAAGACTGGGAGAGAGTCTGTGGTTTGTTCCATGGTTGACTTTGGGCCCATTCTCATAGAGATAGGAGCCTTGGTCTTTATGGCCTTGGCTGGACTTCTAAGAAACTCTTCCCAGCACAGCTGGTCATGAGCTCATACAGAAAAACAAAGGTGCCAAAGTTCCTTCAGGGTCTGAATTTATTATTTAACTTTCAACTATCCTGAACCAGTCTCCTACCTCTAGAACGGAAAGTATTAGCCTTTTTTTTTTTGTATCATAGACTGCTTTGGAAGTCTGGTGAAGTCCATGGATCCCTTGCAGAATAATGTTTTTAAAAGAATAAGATAAAATACATAGGATTACAAGGGAAACCCATTATATTTAAATATAATTATTTTTGAAAAATTTTAAGTTCACTGACCCCAGGTTGAAAACTTCTGATCTAAAGCATGCCAAAGGTGAACCAATCAGTTCAGCATTCACTGGGGTCTTTTCTTATGCTAGGGTGGTTTGCATCTATGAGAGGAGCCCGCAGATAAATGCCTAGCATTAAAATAGGTCCTAACACAATGCCCACTGTGGCCCTTTGGACCATCCACAGTTTTAATTCTTCTGTGATTGTGGCGTTGATGATTCATATAGCACCATGGGGAGAAAGAATATTGATTTTTAAAAAATGACTTTTATGGAAAAGGACAGCTTGAAATCATTGAAAACCTTGCCCAACTTCCCATTTGAAATTATTCATAGACGAAAGTTATGCTAATTATTTCCTTTCAATAAGATGTATCCTTTGAACTGTTTCACAGTAATAATGATAAAATTCAATTCAACGATCATCCCTACTGGATGCAAATCACTATACTAAATGCTGGAATGGAGAGATAAAACATTTATATAAGAAACAGACCTTATCTCCTAGAGTTTATAGTCCAGGGGAGAAATATCTACAATCCACATTCAGATCACCATATTAGATATCATTATGAATTGGAATGATTAGAAAGGGTTTCATGAAGGAAGCACTTTGTGAACTGGACTTTAAAAGACAAGTAGAATTTTACCAGGATGGGATGAAGAGAAGGATATCCCAGACACAGGGAACGTCATGAGTCAAAGTACAGAAGTGGGAAAGCATGGGGTGTATGTGAAGGATACAAGTAATCCTTTGAAGCACAGAGTACATGAAGGAGAACTGTATGACTGAAAGAACTAATGGGTGAATGAAAAATCTATTTATTATGAATTTATCGAAAACAAGGTCTTAGGCTGAGAGCTAAAGTGAACCTTAGAGGCCATTGAGTCCAAACCCTTGTTTTATGGATAAGAAAACAAAGGCATAGACAGGTTAAGTGACTAATTGTCTAAGGTGGGATCTGAACTCAGCTCTTCTTGACTACAAGTGCAGCACCCCATATACTTTACCATGATGATATGTAATTATTAAGTGTTAGGCACTGTGCTGGGCACTAGAAAATGAGACAGGCACTGCTTTCAATGAGACTACAAGGGAAGACAACTCTTACAAGTAGGGAGTCTTGGACTGGAAAATTATAGAGTACAGCCATAGGATGGTGGATTATCAGACTTTTTCCCAAAACTGTACATAGAATATGGGCCTTGTGGGCCTCTGTGTGTGTCTGAGTGTGTGTGTCTGTGTCTGTGGGTGTGTGTATGGGTATGTTTGAACGTGTGTATACCTGCATACTCTTCATCCTTTGCCCTCACCCTGACAGAAGGTGAATGATGGTGCCCCTCTCTGTCATACTTCTGACTTTTCCATTTTCAACATAATGGCTTAGATGCAGTCTCGCCCTAGAACTCCCCTCATTACCTGGTACTTCCATTCTAGAACATCCCTCTGCTATGCTGGCCCTTCTCCCCAGTGGGGGGTTCTCTCCTGGGGCCTCCATTTTGGGGAGGTGCCCAGGTTGGCCAATCTTTCAGATTGGCTTTCCAAACTTCAAAATCATGCCATTCCTCTGCATGCGCACACACACACACACACACACACACACATATACAATCTTTTCAGTTCCTTTTGAGTGTTTTATATATACATATATAAATATATATAGCTTGCTTTGTATGTATTTGTTCGCATATTGTCTCTCGTGTTAGTTCTTTGAGGGCAAGGACTATCTTTTGCGTCTTTTTATATCTTTTTGTACTTAGCACAGTAACTGGCACATAGTAGTAATGAGTAGGCACTTAATAAATTTTATGGATTGATTATTTTCTCCCATTAGAATATGAGCTACTTGAAAGTATGGATTTTTTTTGTTGTTGGTTTTTGCTTATATTTAACACATAATGTAATTAGTGCTTTTAAAACCTTTCTTGCCTTTCAGTGCCACAGACAAAAATATTAAAGGAGAAGAGAGAGTAGGTTTCAGAGGAAAAATAATATATTCTTGTTTCATTTTGTTTCTATGGTCCTCACTCTTCTGGTTCCCTTCCCTACCCCCATGGAGAAAGGAAAGACCCAATGGTAATACCAGCCATTGGGAGTGGGATATGCTAACACACTTGGCCCATTGCATACCTAGACTTTTTCCAGAAGCAGTGGTAGCATTGGTTTGAGATTATTATCTAGCTCAAGAGGTAGAGAACAGAGGGATGTGAAGCATGGTCTGGGACTGGCTAGATTTAAAGTTTGCACTTACCAATCAGTACAATTGGGGCTGTCAAGGAATTCCAAAACTGAGTGGATAAACTCCGCTAGGGAGCAAGCATGGTCCTGTCCATCTGTTCTAGGTAGGAAAAAGTACGGTGGAGGGAAAAACCAGGGATACAATATATGGCAAAACATCCAGGATGAGGTGATACAGCTGAAAAAGCTAAGTGGCAACAGATTGTAGAGAGTCTTGAATGCCAGACTAAGAAATTTCAACTTTATTCCACAGGTAACAGGTAACAGTTGAAGAGTTTTCAATAGATGAATGTACAGGGTGCTACAAAAGTCTTAGTGCAGTTCCAAGCTTTCAAAGCTCAGAATTGCACTAAGACTTTGGAACAACCTATATTAGGAAAATAAGACTCACAGCATTGTGATAGGAGATTTGGAGCAGCAAGAAAAGAGAGATAGGAACATCTGGTAGGAGGCCTAGTCCAGCTGGTTTATAATGGGAGCATGAACTAGGATAGTAATAATGGGAATAAAGAAGAGAGGATATTGCAAGGGTAGAATCACTAGGCTTTGTTAGAGGATTGGCTATAAGAGAAAGAGAAGGGAACATTTATTAAACATTTATTAAGCAGCTAGTATTCTCCAGGCCCTCTGTTAAGCACTTTACAAATATTTCATTTGCTCCTCACAACAACAACCCCAGAAGGCAGGTGATATTATTATCCCCATTTTATAGTTCAGGAAACTGATACAGAGAGGTTATGTGACTTGCCCAGCATCACACAGTCAGTGAGTGACTGAGGCAAGATTTGAACTCAGGTCTTCCTGACTCCAGGCCCAGTGTTCTCTCTGTTGTGCCTCCTAGATGCTTCAATTTTTTTTAAATGAGATTAGGGTTAACAGAAGATTTAACATATATTCATAAGCCAAATGGCTAAGCCCAGAAGGTACAGTCTATGGCTATGAAATTTATTTTCTCTATAGCAAGTCAACAGGACTTTCTGAAGATTGAATATGTGACCCTGGATATTGTACTTCCATTCAGGTTGGTATTTTACATACTTTTGTTCTGCCTTCACACCCATGTCTATCTCAATGTGTCTATGTCTATATGTCTATGTCTATGTCTGTGTCTATCTCTGTGTCTATGTCTATGTCTGTGTCTATCTCTGTGTCTATGTCTGTGTCTATGTCTATGTCTGTGTCTATGTTTATGTCTACGTCTCTCTCTGTGTCTATGTCTGTGTCTATGTCTGTCTATGTTTGTCTCTATGTCTATGTCTATATCTATGTCTATGTCCATGTCTATGTCTGTAATAGTAATCAGTTTAGCAGGATACTTAGCACTACTAAGTGCTAAGTGTGGAAGATGCAAACTGTCCCACTGTTGAGAAGGCATGAACTCCCCTG
>CM053591.1:68538703-68560045 GCA_028646515.1 Pseudochirops corinnae
TGTTGTGAATATTATAATGTTTTGAATGTTTGTCTTGATTTGTAATGGAATAAACAGAGTGTTCACTATATTTTGTAATCTGAACTCTAAAAGCTGTTCACAGTAGCATTCCTTTGGGAATCTGCTGGTGCATGGTGTTACAATGTCCATGTCTATGTCTGTCTCTGTGCCTATTCCTATGTCTATGTCTGTCTCTGTGTCTGTGTCTATATCTATGTCTATGTCCATGTCTATGTCCATGTCTATGTCCATGTCTAAGTCTACATCTGTCTCTGTGTCTATGTCTATGTCTATGCCTATGTCTGTGTAAGATTCTCTCCCTAGTAATTTGGTTGGTTGGTTTGTTGCTGGGTGTTCTTGCATATATTTACCATCCCTACCTCCACTCTGAATATCCAAATGAAATCTTTCTTTGTTCTTGTCTCTCTGACAGAGGACAAAGTAGATACAGATCTCTGTGAGCTGAAGCAAGCAAGACCTGGAGTGAGCTCTAGAAGTTTCTCTTACACCTTTCAATTGCAGGCTCAACCTGGAATATTTTATTGATAGTGTGGAATAGTGGATCAAGTTTTGGACTTGGAATCAGGAAGATGTAGGTTTGAATTCCACCTCAGACACTATTTAGCTCTGTGATCCTGGGAAGGTCACTTAACATCTCTAGGTCTTGGTTTCTTCATCTTTATTTTTGAAGGGGTTGGACTATGACCTTAATCTACTATCTGATTCTATGGCCTGTATAAAACTGGTTAAGAACTACTGATGGACTTTCTGATCCTTTTGTTGAATACTTTCAAATAAGGAAGGAATATGCCTTTAGCCTAATTTTCTTCTCTATGCTCCTTTCTTTTGGTGACTTTAATCTTCTCCAATAGGTTGAACTATGACCTCTATTCAAATTAACTGCAAATTTCCCAGCCCCAACTTTTTATTTCTAGCTCCAGACTACCCATCCATCTCCAGTTAAAAGACATCTCTCAGAACCTCCAAATCAATATGTCTAAATTGAGCTCATCAACTTTCCACTACCATCTGTTCCTACTCCAGAATCCCCTACTGCAGATAATGTTGCCACTGTTCTCCTAATTATTCATTCAGAATCCTAAAGTTATTTTTAGTTCCTCACTTTCAATCTACCCTTCAATCAATCATCAAGAGCTGTTGCCAGTAGAAAATAAAACCCTTTATGTGTCTATTTGTTTCAGTTGTATCTGACTCTTCATGACCTCATTTGGGGTTTTCTTGGCAAGGATACTGGAGTGGTTTGCCATTTCCTTCTCCAGCTCTTTTTTACAGATTAGGAACTAAGGCAAAGAGATTTGCCCAGGATCACACAGCTAGTAAGATTTGAATTTGGGTCCTCCTAACTCCCGGGCTGGGCACTCTCTACACTACACCACCATCGCACTTAATAGATGGTTGGTGATTTGAATTCTATGTCTGCAAAACCTCTAGCATCAGTCCTGTCCTTCAATTAACACTGCCACCATCTTCAAAAAGGCCTTCATTAGCTCTCACCTAGACTATTAGACTGTGAGCAGGGACTTTGGTAGAGGGTGTGAGGGTGTTTTGGCTTGGGTCAGTTTCGTTTCTTTCTTTTTTTTTTTTTTTGCCTTTCTTTGTATCCCCAATGCCTAACATGATGTCTAGCATACAGTAGGTACTGAGCTTGTTGACTGACTGACCTCCTTAACCAGCTTCACTTACTTCATTCTTCTTCCCTTCCTATTCTGCATCATAATCTACTGGTCACTGGACTCAAATGACTCTGGAGGAAATAGTGGGGCTGAGGACTTTGTGCAGGCCTGCTTCACTTAAATCCAATTCACTTACAAGTCAAGACATTATCCTATTGAGGTCATTGGTCCTCTTTGAGAAAGAAGGCCAAATCACAACAACAAAATAACGTCATAATCTAATTTTACCAGATTAATTGTCCTGATACATAGTTCTGATCTTGTCACTTCCCTGAACAAAACCTTTTGATAGCTCCCAAATAAAGTCCAAACACACCAGCTTAACATTCAAGACTATCCACATTCTAACTCTAATTTACCTTTCCAATTGTTAGTAGAGTAAGTAAAAATATTTAGGGGAGTTTTAGGGAAAAGGATTATTGTGCCTTGATCAGACTAACCAATACACAATGGTAATCAAAGTATGCCATAAGAGTAAGTGGAGCAAGAAAATGTAGGGAGCTTTAATACAGATGTGGCGCTAGTGCCCCCTCAACACAGATGCTGATTCTCCCCTGGCAGTATCATCACAGTGAGTGGGCACATTCACAGGTGTCTGTATTGGTCTAGGGTTGAGCCTCAAGTTGCTCTAGAGACCATGAACAGTCCATATCAGAACTGGAGAAGTAAAGGGTCATTAGAGTTACAGGCTAGTACCCTTATCTGCAACCACGAACTGACCGAGTTCACTCCTTTGAGAAGCAGTAAACTACGGCAGCCAGCAGACCCATGCTACTTTTCTCACACAACTGCCCCCGTGAACACTGTACCCCCTGCCCAAATGGCTACCCTCTTGCTTTTCTGCTTCAGTTTCTCTGATCACACTTTCCCCCCACACTCAAAATGTGCTTCCCCCATCTCTCATCATTGAAATCCTGCCACTTCTCAAATGCCTGTCATGCAAAGCCAAGAGGTAATCTTTCCCTCCTCTGAATGCTCATCACATTTTATTTATCCTGCATAATATATTTATTATCCTCACATTCTGTCATGCAGTATAGTCATTATTGTACCTGTCATCTTCCCTACATAACTGAAAGGCTTTCCTCACCTCTTACCTGGGCTAGTACAGGAGTTGTCTCCCTACCTACAGTTTCTTCCCTCTCTGATTCATCATCTCCACACCCTTACCACGTTGATATTAAAACTCAGATCTAACCATGTTATTTCTCTTATCAAAAACCTTCTGGGTTATTATATATTCTGAATCCTCTCTTATGTTCTGATGTATACGTGATGTGGGTTTTTTTCTTTATTTTATATCTAAGTTTATAATGTATTTCTTTTTCTTTTCCTATTATGCATTTAAGTTTTAGTATTTCTCTAAAATAGATAAAAAGAAAAAGAACCTTCTCTGGTTTCCTATTGCCTCTAGGATGAAGTATAATAATTTCGGCATGCCATTTAAAGCCCTCTACACTTTGTCTCCCACCTACTTCTCTGTGCTTTATATCAGAATTTTTCTCTTCATACTCAATTTGTTCCATTCAAACTGACCTGCTTTCTATTCTCCATTTACAATCTTCTATCTCCTGTCTCCAAGCATTTACAATGTCTGGAAGGTACTCCCTCCTCACCTCCATTTTTCTGCATCTTGTTCATTTGTTTCATTTGTACTCAACTCTTCATGTTCCCATTTGGAGTTTTCTTGGCAAAGCAGTTTACCATTTCCTTCTCCAGCTCATTTTATAGATGAGGAAACTGAGGCAAACCGGCTTTGCCCAGAGACATAGATAGTTAAGTGTCTGAGCCCAAATTTGAACTCAGGTCTTCCTGACTTGGAATCTCTAGTTTCCTTCAAAGCTCAATTCAGGTGGTATCAGTAGTTCTCTCCCTTTTGAAATTGCTTTGTATAACTATGTATATGCTCCACATTTGTTTAATTATGCCTATTTCCTCTTCCCTGATTGAATGTGTACTCTTCAAGAAAAGGGACAGTTTTATTTGTATCCCTAATGTCTTCTGTATAATAAGCATTTAAGAAATATTCTCAGCCTTTTCCAAACAAGACTGCCGGCACTCTGGTCATGCTACTCATTCAGCTCCCACCAGAATCTAGTATCTTCTCCCCAGGATCCTGTGTTCTGATAGATCAGGTTTGGTTTTGTCTTGCCTATGGACTTACCCGGCCCCTTCCCTTTCAAGCTCCCTTTATCTACAATGTCTTCACCCATGAGAATGTAACACTCTGAGAGCAAGGACTGTCTTGTATGCTTGTATTTGTAACCCAAGTGCTTAGCAAAATGCCTGGATCATAGTAGGTGCTTAGTAAATACTTTTTTATTCAGCTGGGAGCTGTGATTTCACTGGTATGAAGAACTCCTGGATGAGGACACTACCTCTGCAGATGCAAGTCAGCACTTTTTCTGCAATTTGTAGTCTTAGAAAGCTCCCTGGTGCACTAAGAGATTAAATTATTTGTCTTGGGATGCAAAACAAGTCCGTGACGGAAGCCTGTTGTTCTTTGAATTTGATTTGAGAAAGGGACCCTCTCTTCTTTATCTCTGTATTTACCCCAGTGGCTAATCATAGTATTTCCTTCCGCACTTCATAGTAAGCACATAGAAAGCTTTTGTCAATGAATAATTACATTTGATCATTCTATTATTGGTAAGATATTATTTAGAAACCATGTAATTATTGTATTTTTGGTAATTCACATGTAAAAATATATAAGAATTTATAGCCACATGGGACTGACATGTAAAATATATACACTTTTCTACATGTATATCATCTAAATATAACATACACGTATATGTAATGTGTATATACACATAAACAAAGGAATAAGATTCCATTTATCCAGAAGTCAGATTTCTAGCAATCTTAACAATCGAATAAAACATAGCTTGACCTGAAATAAGCAAAAGAAAAAGTCCTTTGTGTACTGAATCACTGCATGGCATGTTTTCCACCACAGGAAATGCACAAACAAATTGTGTAGAAAATAAGGTAACAGATTTTAGTGTCAGGAGACACAGAACAGTAAGAAGTGACAGCTGATGGCACATGGAGGAGACAGAAGAACATAAAAAGCAGAGTAGGACTTCTGTCTGCTTGTTAGCTCTGTAACGTTCAGGCTGGGGTCATTTAGCCAGAGCAGAGCAAAAAGCCCTCCTTACCACAACAGCTCCCAGAGGCATTACGGCATGACAGCTCAGTCTAATAGTGAATGTTTATAATGATAAGCCTGAGTCATAAGGTAAAGGTCAAATTATATTGAATGAGTGAAAAAAATATGTATTAGGTGACTACTATGTGCGTAACACTATGATAAGTTCTGAGGGTACAAATAAAAAAGCAAAGACAGTCTCTGCTCTCAGGCAACTTATATTATGATGGGAGAAACAACACATGTAGGAGGTTTCAACTGTAAGTAAGATGTCAAAGTCCTGTGGTTCTTGGGATGCAGTAGCTAAGCAGATGGTCATGTTTCTTTAACATCTTTTCCACTGATAAAATCACGTCAGTTTCTAATGTGAAACCACTTGACAATACCAAGGAGCATGATTGTGAGAACTTAATTTTCCATGTCAACAGATGACAGATAGATAGATAGATAGATAGATAGATAGATAGATAGATAGATAGATAGATGGATGGATGAATAGATAGATTAATGGATGGACAGATAGATAGAGGAATAGATAGATGGACCAAAAGAAAGAAAGAAAGAAAGAGAGAAAGAAAGAAAGGGAGGGAAGGAGGGAGGGAGGGAGGAAGGAAGGAAGGAAGAAAGGAAGGAAGGAAGGAAGGAAGGAAGGAAGGAAGAAGGTAGATATTTAGACAGATAGACAGATATATAGATGGAGTTTATAAATATTTCATATATTGTTCAGTAGAAAGCTGGATTCTAAGCCAGAGAGACCTGGGATCATATCCTACTTCTGTCATGCATCCCAAGACAAATAATTTAATCTCTTAGTGTACCAGGCAGCTTTGTAAGACTACAAATTGCAGAAAAAATGCTGACTTGCATCTGCAGAGGTAGTGTCCTCATCCAGGAGTTCATCATGCCAGTGAAATCACAGCTCCCAGTCCTTATTGATTTCCCATCTTCTGCTTTAGGAAGGAAGGGGATAGGACTTATCAAAAAAACACATTTTGGCACCCAAAAGAGTAACCTTCTCTCCAATTCACCTAGTATATCTTGCATGTTGTCAACCTCATTAGGGTAAAGACTGTTTTTGCCTTTCTTTGTCTCCTCAGTGCGTAACAGGCAGCTAGGTGGCTCCATAGTGCGTATCATGCCTGGTCTGGAGTCAGGAAGATTCATCTTCCTGAGTTCAAACCCAGCCACAGACACTTACTGGCTGTGTGATCCTGGAAAAGGCACTTAACCCTGTTTGACACAGCTTCCTCATCTGTAAAACGAGCTGGAGAAGGAAATGGAAAAGCACTCCAACAGGATTTTTGCCAAGAAAAACCCCAAATGTGTTCACAAAAAGTCTGAAATGTCTGAACAACAAAAAGGAAAAAATCATAATCTTTGCCTTTTCATAACTTTTCATAACAAGTTTTTCTCCTCTTGTTCATCACCTCCATGGTTCCAAACCATCCCAGCTGAATGACCAAAGGGGTAACTATGTAACAGGATCTTGATGTAGGAGACTTTTCCCTGTCATCTGGAGGCTAAAGATAAAACTTGAGGGTATCATTACTAAAAATATGCTCCTGACATAAATCTGGCATTAGTGGAAGATACAGGGCATGCACCCACATAAAAGCCAGGGCAGCACTACAACTTGACACCTCATTCATGCCAGGCATAACAAACAGGTCAAGGCAAATAAGGTTGGTGGCCCCTTTGCAAAGGTCAAAGGGACACCCTACTAAATTCTGTAGACCGTAATCATCTGAAAAGCCTGATCATCAGCCTCACTTCATCTTCCTGATTCTCATTTTTTAAATAAAGAATACAAAGCCAAAAATAATGTTATCCATTCAGCAACACCTCTCTTCACCGGGAAGAGCATCAATTGATTACAGAGACTTTGTTTGGATTACAATAGATCACAGAGTCTGGCATCGTCATTCTTCTCCTTAACTGGCTCAATCTGGGATTTCCTTGGACTAGGCATTTCACCTCTAAACCTCAGTTTCCTCATCTGCAAAATAAAAGAGTTGAATTTAATGATCTCAGTGCCCACAGCTGTCTCCTGGGATTGTGAAGCTAAAGCTTGGCAACTGATCCTGCTGCTTTTGGAGACCTAGAACACAAAGGTCTTGTCACCAAAGTCCTCAGTTCAACAACATCAGAAACTGATGTGATTTTTTTCAGTGGAAATGACATTAAATTACTATCTGCTTTTTTTCTGCACCATTGTTGTTGGTGGTCCTTCATTTTTGAAGAGGACCAATGACATTACAGGTAATTCTTGACTCATAGGTGAACTGGATTTAAGTGAGGCAGAGTTGTGCAAAGCCATCAACTTCACCCTCTCTTCCAGAGGCATCAAAGTCCAGTGGCAGGGTGGCTAGGTGGTGCAGAGAATAGAGCACTGGCCCTGGAGTCAGGAGGACCTCAGTTCAAATCCGGCCTCAGACACTTGACACTTACTAGTTATGTGATTTCACCCCAATTGCCCTGCCCTCTCCCCTCCAAAAAAAGAAAAAAAAAAGTCCAGTGGCAAGATAAAAGTCAGGATGACTGGTAGTGGCCCAGGATGCAGTGGATGACCTTGGCATCTAAGGACAAAGGGGATTTTTCTATCTCACTTACAGCTAAAACCTTCCATGTGTGAATTCCATTAGAATGTGACCTTCTTGAGAGCTAGGACTTCCTTTTTTTATTGGTATCCTCAGCACTTAGCACACTCCTTTACTTAATAAATATTTTTTATTCACTCATTCATTCATTCTCCAAGAGCTCTCCCAACTCTAAAATTCTGGGATTATACTGAATTAATGAAGGAGTGAGCAGATGAATGAATGGATGAAAAAGCATTTGTTAAATACTTACAATGTGCCTGTCACTGTACTAAGCACTTGGGATACAAACAGGAAAGTAAGATAGCCCCTACTTTAAATTCTCCACTGTGCTTCCATCCCTAAATTGGTTTTCTGCCTCCATTATCCTACCCTGGACTGCATCAAAAGACTCTTTTCTTGGTGTAATTGCTAATCAATGAGTTAGCTACTAGGTAGCCCCAGCTCTCCAGCATTTGATGGGTGAGCCAAAGCAATGCATCCTATGCCTCTGTCAGGTGGGTATACTGCACTAAATCGGAGGATTTAGGATACAAGGGACCTTAAACATCAGCTAATTAGCCACACATTTTGTTGCCCCATGGAAACTGAGAATTGAGGGAGATGAAATGATTTTCCTAAAGTCACATAACTAATAGTAACGTCAAGATTCAAACCCAAGTCCTCAGAAACCAGAACTCAGGTTCTTTCCACTACATCTCTTTAATTAACCCTCGTTCATCCTTGACAACCTTTAGGATCATATTTCTGTTTTCACATTAAGTTTGGCACCACTACGTTATAATTGCAATGTTTGACTTTCATATACTACTTTAAAGTTCATAAAGGACTTTACATGGATTTGCTCATTTGAGCCTCACAACCCTGTGAGCACTGTAGTTGCAAATGTTTATTATCCCCATTTTGCAGATGAGGAAACAGATTCAGAGAAAGTGATTTGCTTAATGAGGAAGCCTGAACTTGAACCCAGGTCTTTTCATTCTAAGGCTATGATTCTCCTTCCACTGTACCATGAATCCTCTATAACAAAGTCACCTGAAAAACTGAATCTGTCCATTCTCATTCCTCCATTCTTTTTACAAGACTTCTTCTGCCAGAAGTCATTCAGCACATGGATTCATATTTTGCCTGATGTTCAGATTCAGATGTTCACTTAGGAAGAAATATTCAGGCTTGGCATTGCTTGCCATTTATTGGGTGCTTAGTGAATTGCTGGCACTGTGAAAAACATAAACAACCTATCTGGAATCCATTTATGTCGCCTAAACCAGGGTTCACAGCTGCTAATACCTCAGCCCTGACCTCTCTTTCAAGACAAGTTTCCACCAGTTTCTATTTTTTTTCCCCTTTGCTGAAAAGTTCCCCAAACATGTGCTTGAAATGATTTCGGTTCACAGAAAGAAGGCAGTTTGCACCCTTGCAAGTTTGGTTGTCTGAGCAATATTGTTGAAATTGTAGGACCTTAGCGATCAATCAACAAGCATTTTTATAATGCCTACTGTGTGTCAGCCCTGGAGATGGCAAAGACAAAAATGAAGGTTCTTGCCCTCAAGTAGCTTATATACCTTCAGGGAAGAATATGTTTCTGTATCTGTATATATATACACACAGAGTTTCTCAGTCATTTTAGCCGTATCCAACTCTTTGTGACCCCATTTGGGGTTTTCTTGGCAAAGATACTATGATAATTTGCCATTTCCTTCTCCATCTCATTTTACACATGAGGAACTTAGGCAACAAGGGTTAAGTGACTTGTCCAGGGTCACACAGCTGGTAAGTATCTGAGTCCAGATTTGAACTCAGGAAGATGAGCCTGCCTTACTCCAGGCCAGGTACTCTCCCCACTGCACCACCTAGTTCTGTGTGTGTGCATGTATGTATGTACGTATGTGTTCAGGTATACATGTGTATTGCATATACACATCTATGTCATGTTTATATTCTTAGTCATACACATTACATTGATATATACATATGTATACATGTATTTATACATGTGTATATATGTGGGCCTGCATGTCTGAGAGGGGATACCAGTTCCAAAGTCCATTGGTATGAGAATCTCTTCATTGATGGAGATGAATGTGCCACCCCGCTAGAGAAACAGGATGGAGATGGTGAGCGCCTGAGAGAGTTTCAGTCTCATTAGTCTACGTGTTCTTCCTCAAACTTTTTTCAAATCACCAAGTTTGAAGCCTCAGACTTCTCTTCAAACTTTGAGTCACATAGTGCCCTGACGTCACTTCAAATGCTTTTGGCTTCCACCTTCAAAAGGGAAGATGGAGAAGGCCAATTCCACTTCAGGTTGCTAACGGAAAAGATTCTAGGAAGACACAAGAGGAACCAGTAGTCTCCATCATGTCCTCATTCCCAGCTTGCTACAACAGACACTTACCCTTGGGGGAGATCCACATCTCTCTCCACTGTTTGAACTGAGTTTCCTTTCTCCCAATGGGAGAGCTCCTTCACTCCACACTTTTTGATATATATTATTCTATGTATACCTTCTCTGATTTATGTTTTGCTATGATTTGGAAAAATTGGTGCGGGAGAGAGTCAAGTCTTGGATATAAAGCTTGGGATCCTCCCCACTCCAATAATGAATCAGTGATTAGAAGTTATTGTGAACCTGAAAATCTCATCCCCTAGAATAACAATAATTAAGGGAGCAGATATATATATAATTTTAGTCCAGTTACCACTCTCTGAGGAGAAGAGGGTGACTTCTGTCCCCAACTTCCTGCTTCAACTCCTAGCAGGAATTAAAATCTCTTTCAGAGAAGGGGAGGGGAGGAGAGGCTAGAGAGATCTATTCTGCTTTTGTCTAACTCACATGACATCTCCATGTCAGATGTGGGGGGACCACCCTCAAAATTTGTGAGACACACACATACATACATATGTATATATATGTACATATATATGTATGCATGTATATATGTGTAATATATACACACACATAAATATATACAAAATAGTTCAATTTCCCAACCAATGACAAAATCTCTTCTACATATCCTTGGGAGGAGGCCATCCAGATTCTACATGAACACATTTAACAATGGGGAGCTCACTACTACCAAAAAAAAAAAAACCCAACCCGGCTCTATTGATGCTCTAAAAGGAACTCATCATTCTCTTTGGCAGAATTTGTAGTTAGCTAATGTGATCTCTTGAGTAGTTAAGTGGTGCAGTGGACAGAGCACCAGGCCTGGAGTCAGGAAGCTCCTAGTTAAAATCCAGCCTCAGAAACCTACTAAGCTGTTGACACTGGGCAAGTCACTTAACCCCATTTGTCTCAGTTCCTCATCTGTAAAAATGGGAACACACTGAAGAAGGAAATGACAAATTACTCCCAGTATCTTTGTCAAGAAAATCCCATGGACAGGGCAGGACTAAATGAGTGAACAAGTGTGACTTCTTAAGTAAGAAACTGGGTTGGGGAGGAGGGCATGGCAGAATCAAGAATCAATCGTATTTCAGTTTTTCCATTTTTTAAATAAAGACATACCTTTTGCTCAAGACTTTTAAGTTTTAACTTATCATAAGGACAGAAGAAATCACAAGGAAAAAAATAATCTGTGGCACCTTCATAATGATCATCATAAAACAAAAGAAAATCTGTACTTTACGTGAAACTCCATGCTCTGTCAGTCTTCCTAATATCTTCAGCTCATGAGAGTTGTGATTTATAAGCCCACTGTTCTTCATTATTATATTACTGCTAATACTCTAGTTGTTTCCATCTGGGACTGATAATGTTGCTGAATGCAGTGTTACTATCTGCCATTTGTAGCTGAGTTCATCTAATAAATGTCTCATTTAAACTGGAATCCATGACTTTTGAGAATTTTTCTTCACATCTTCCACAAACAGCCACATAAAAGCTAGGTTTGACTGTCCTTTGTAAAACCAAATTCAAGAGGTTACAAGGGGCATTCTAACCTGGATCTCATTCACTTGAAGTCCCTCAATTTCCCCAATTGGGTGAAGGGTTATCAGAGGGTTCTTGTTCTTGCTTGTCTTATTTGTGGCAATATTCCTTTGAACGGCCAGTCTTTGAACAGCATCAGCATGTGTTTACTTTTTCTGTGTTCACCATGCATGGCTCTCTTTGTTGGTCTTGCAAACAGTGCTTTCTCTATTTTCAAATCTTTACTGTATGTCATGTTTCCTTTCTGACTGCACTCATCGCTCAACGTCAAAGGCAGAAGCAACAGGAAGGAAAATTAACAAATCAGCAGAAATCAGTTACAAATATACCCAAGAGATTCCCTGCATAATGAAAACTTTCCATTGAATTCCCATGCCACAAACACTGAACCATAATACTTTGATTTTTCACCAGCCAGTGAAATCTGTACCTGGAACTAAATAAGATACCCTTTTCAGTCAGTAGTGGAATGGGTGTTGCCTCAAACTGAGACCTATTAAAGACCTTAGCTCAAAAAGGTCAAGGTCTCCCACTGTATCCTGGGCCATCTCCAGTTGTCCTGATCCTGCCATTGGACCCAGAAGGCTCTGGAGGAGAAAGTGAGGGTGGTGACCTTGCACAGCCCTTCCTCAGTTAAATCTAATTCACTTGCATGTCATGGCACCAACTTCCTGATGTCGTAGTCCTCTGCTAGAACGAAAGACAAACATCAACCACCCAGGAACATCATACCTTCTAATACAATGCTGAGCCCTAGTAGAAGTCAGTTCTCAATAAGTAAATGCTAATTAAACACAACAAACATTTCCACATTGAGCCAGATTCTCTTATTTCAAATCTGCATCAGTGAAGAGAGTTTCCGCAGCGAGAGTCCCTTACATTTTTTTAAATCACAGGTCCAACCTGGGTGTGGTGGCATATGCCTGCTGTTTTTAGGGAGTGAAGCAAGTGGATTGAGTTCAGAAGTTCTAATGGGACTAAAACTGATCATTTTATTATACTAAGTCCAGTACCAATATGGTGAGCTCCCAGGAGCTTCCAGGAAGGCTGCCAGAATGCCTAAGGAGGGATGAACCAGACCAGATCAGAAAAATTCTCTATCAATCAGTACTGGGATCAGGATAGTGAGTGGCTACTTCACTTCCAGATTGGGTGAGATAGAAAGGGAGGAAAAGAAGGAGAAGAAAGAGGGAAGGAAGAATGAAAGGAAGGAAGGAAGAAATGAAGGAAGGAAAGAAGGAAGGAAGGAAGGAAGGAAAGAAGGAAGGAAGGAAAGAAGGAAGGAAGTTTTTCTCCAACTCATATTTTTGGAGCCTTAATATCCTTTTTCAGGCTCCTGAAAGACAGAGATAGCCAAGTGTAGATCAATTATTAGTCAATAGTATTAATAGTTAATAATGCATTACCAGCATTCCAATACCCTCTCATGTATAGAATAGTATTCTAGACTTGAGGTTGTCCAGAAATGGAAAAGACATAGCTTTTGCCTTCCCTTACATTTAGTGATTTCACATTACACATAACTTTTATAAGCACCTAACTTACTTTAAACACTACATCTGTTAAAGAGGGATAATAATAACACCTTCCTCCCAGGACTGCTGTGAGGATCCATGAAATAATGTTTGTAAAGAATTTTTCAAGCCTTAAAGCACTCTAGAAATGCTAGCTATTATTATTACTATTAATTCCTTTTTTTTATAGATGAGGAAACTGTGAGCCATAGAGATAAAGTGTTTGCATAAGAGCACACAATTGGTAAGTATCAAATGAAGGATTCAGACTCTGGTCTTCTGATTCCAGACCCAGTGTTCTTTCCACTAAACCAAGCTTACTAAACATAGTCAATGTACACAGGAAGTATTTTAATGCATCACAGAGCCATGGTCTCATCTTTGTCTATGCCCTCCATCAGCACAGAGGGTAACTTATCCATGGCTTCTCATCCTATATATGTCTTGCCCATGTCCTCCTATGGATCTTCCAATGACCATCTATCCAATGTGTTGGTAACATTTCATGAAAGGCAGTACAACATTCAGGTTGCTCATGTATTATTAACAAACCTTCACACTCAATAAGTAATCTGCCCATTTTTTTCCTGGTCATGCACATAATTGATAATGCCTTTAATAATATATCTTTTGTTAATGTGTTTGAATCTACTAATATCTATCATATAATTCTTCATTGCCCTTTGGGTTACATGTATCTATGATTTTTTTTGGCTCCTCAAAGCACTCCAGGTTACATAAGTTCAGTATTTATTGGTTGATTTTATTTGATCTGAGTTGGAAAGTTGAGTCAGATGACAACATGTCATTGATTTGACACATTTAATTTGGATAGATCCAAGGTCTATCATGAAGACAGCTGGTTATCATGAAAAAGTCTTTGACTTCGGAGTCAAGAAACCTAGATTCTACTCTCAGTTCTTCCTCTAACAAGTTCTTCCTTGCCTGACCTGGAGCCAATCATTTCCCTCTTGGGACTTTATGGGACTAAACTATGTGAGAGGCAATGTGCTGTAATAAAGCATTGAATTGGGGCAGCTTGGTGGTGCACTGAATAGAGCACTGGCCCTGGAGTCAGGAGGATGTGAGTTCAAATCTGGCCTCAGACATTTAACACTTACTAGCTGTGTGACCTTGGGCAAGTCACTTAACCCCAATTGCCCTGCCCTCCCCCCTCCAAAAAAGAAAACAAACAAACAAACAAATAAATAAAGCCTTGAATTTGGAACCAGTGGCCCTGGATTTAAATATTTACTATGTTACTATTATAGCACCCCAAATCACTCTCAGTTCCCTAGAATCTGTTTGGGTCCCATCTTCCTTTGACTATCAGTCAGAATCAATCACACAATGGCATGGTCACATAAAAAGACATTTACTTAAAACAGAATTCAGTATGAATAGCAAGGAAGAAAAGAAGCTAGTACTCCATTGACAATTCCTTTCAGACTTTCAGAGACAAGAGGTATGTGAATTCATTCATCTCTACTTTTCCCCCTGTGTGTTCAATAAAATAAGAGAGGGACATGGGCAGGTTCACCACCTCCCAGTTATCCCTTTCATCTCCATGATAAATGAGGAGACAAGATAATTCAGACACTTATGGAAGATGGTATGGAATCTTGCTCCTTCTACGTACAAGTTGCAAATAATCAGCAATCTGCTCCGTGTTCCTGGTCATTCAGCTCCTACTGCTACCCATGCCCAATCATGTCAATTCCACTATCTGGCCATCTCTTCCACCTCCACCACTCAAAACTTCCCACATCTCATTTCTCTCCAAAGATAACCATCTCTCATTAGGCATTAGAGTTTGTTCATTTCTGTCTTGCCTATTATTTTACTATATGTCCTTGGGTAAGCTACTACCTCACTGATCCATCATTTTATCATCTGTAAAGTCAGCATACTCTCCAAGATTCCTTCCAGATTGCAATCCTATGGTTTTTCAAATCACTTTTAGGTCTCTGATTCTATGAATTCTACTTTGAAGCCAATTATGTGTGTATTTTCCTTCTATTCTACTCCAGGGCTATCTAAAGTTATGAAGAAACTTGCCAGGAGAAGCCACTTCCTATTTTTATAAATAGGACTTTTTTCCTTCAAAATTTTATTTTAGACTCAAACAGAATACAAATACAGAATAGAGAAAAGAAACAAAAACATATCATAAACAGATACTGGAACTCAAATACAAAGTTAGAAAGAAAAAAAAGCATATCATGTGCAAAACAAAACATGAGAGAGGATTCAAAATATGTAACAGCAAATTTTCATTTCAAGAAAGCCTATATGACAAATACTATTTTTTGTGTTGAGAATTGTCCATCTTTTCTTTCCTTCCTTGTGAGTTTTCTTTTGTTCTCTGCTGGGCACTTTTTTATTTTGTTCTTTTTTTCCCTCCCACCAACCCATCCCAAGAAGGTCACAATAAAGTTTAGATATGTTTCTCTATAGCCATAAATATACACATACCCTACCCCAACCCCCAGAAGGCTACAATAAAATTTAGACGTTTCTCTGTAACGATAGATAGATAGACAGATACACATATAGATATATGCATATGTATATAGACACATACTTTCCCAAACCTATACTCCTGATCTTTGTTTTTTATGTATGCGCATAGCTCTTGTTTCCTATTCCTCTTGCCTCCTCTACTTTACTTCTACCCACTACCTTGCCATCTTATGACTTGTCTACCCCCCTCCAAGGATCCCTCCCCTATCCTCCCATTCCCATAAATCTAAATACCCTTCTATACCCTTATTTACCTATTCCCTCACCCTCCCCTCTAAAGATCCCTCCCTTGTCCTTTCCCCCCTCCCTATGCCCCTACCAGTTTATTTCTTCTGAATTTAGAAGACTTTTATATGTTTGTATTCTTATGTATTGTTTCCTCTTAAACCCATTCCCGATGAAAGTACATTACCAGAACTACCGGCCCTCCTTTCCTGTCTAATTCCTCTGTATCAATTCTTCCTTTTGTACCTCATTTGTATAAAATAATTACTCTTTTAAGCTGTTCCTAATGTTTTTAAATTCATATCATTCAGTTTTGTCCCAATCTTTCTTATGAGCTATCCAATTATTGATAAGAATCTTAGACATACATTTTACATATATAAAAAGTATACTGTCTGTCCTTATGGATCCCTTATAATCAGTCTTCATTATGTGCCTTATATTCCTCTTGGTTATTGTATGTAGAATCTTCTATTAAATTCAGGATTTTTTTTTTTAACAAAGTCCCGAAAGTCTGAGAGTTTATCAAATATCCATTTTTTTTCATTCAGGATAATACTTAACTTTGCAGGGTATGATATTTTCGGCCAGAACCCCAGTTCATTTGCTCTTTGATATGTTGAACTCCACAATTTGTGGTCCTTTAATATCTCTGCTACTACATCTTGTAAAATTATAATTCTGGCACCATCATATTTAAATTGTTTTAATCTTGATGTTTTTAATATTTTTTCCTTGAGCTGGGGGTCTAGGAATTTGACCATGATATTCCTATGAGTTTTCCTCATAGGATCTCTTTTAAGTGATGATCAATGGATTTTTTTCTATTTCTACTCCCTCCCCCACCCCCGTTCTAATGCTTCAGGACAATTTTCTTTAATTATTTCTTGTATTATTGTATCAAGATTCTTTTTTTGATCATAACTTTCAGTTAGTTCAATTATTTTTATGCTTTCTCTTTTTGATCTGTTCTCCAAATCTGTTGTTTTTCTTCTAAGATGTTTCACTTTCTCTTCTATTTTTTTCATTATTCATATTTTGTTTAATCATTTTTGATCTCTTATAATTTCACTGACTTCCTCTTTCCCAAATCTAATTTTCAAAGTATCATTTTCTTCCTTAAGATTTGGGATCTCCTTTTCTAATTGGTTGACTTTCCTTTCATGCCCTTCTTGTTTTTCTTGGATTATTCTTATTTTCTTTTTTAGTTTTTCTTCCATCTCTGTCATTTGATTTTTTAAGTCTTTTGTAAGATCTTCTATGAATTCTTTTGGGGCAGGTGACTATTTGATGTTACTCTTTGGGGGTTTTTTTACTTCAATATCCTTCTAAGAAGATGAAGTACGGTCATCTCTATTCCCATAATAGCTTTCTCTGGTTAGATTTTTTTTCTCCTTTGCCTGAGCACTCTTTGCGGTAATAGCTCAATTTTTATCATCATCTCTGGCCCTGGGGTGTGAGAAATGATGCCTCTTGCCTCAGATCTTCAGTTCTCCCTCTAGCTTGAAACCAAAGCCAAACCTCCACCCTCCTGTATGTGCCCATATTCAGGCGCTTTCTGCCCCACTGCTTCTGCACTCACCAGGCATGTGCTGGTTCCTTCTCATCCCTGCTGCTCTTCACAGCACAGCTGGGTCTGGTGTCCCTTATCAGCAGAGGTTCCCTCAGTCTCAGATACCCAACTCCCCTCACTTTCCAGGGGTAAATGTTCCAGTGGCTGGGGTCAAGGCAGCCTCTCAAACCAATTACCCCAGGGTTTGCCCCTTGTTGTTAAAACAGAACCTAGCCTGGAGGTGCTTACCCTTCACAGGGACCAAACCTCCTCCTGGGATTTTTCTTCAGATCTTCTCAAATTGTACCAGGAAAACCCCATTTGTGCCCCTACTCTTATTTATCTCCAGGCCAATTTATTGGCCCTAAGGTGTTATTTTAACTTTTTTGTGGGGGAAAATCTTGAGAGCTTGGAATTTTCTGACCTACTCTGCCATCTTCCCAGAATCCTCTCTAGGAGGCTTATACAAACTGATGCTAAGTGAGAAGAGCAGAACCAGGAAAAATTTGTACACAATCACAGACACATCATATGTGTGACGACCAGCATTGATAAACTGGACTCTTCTCAGCAACCCACAGGCATAAAGACAACTCTACAAATCTCAGGATGGAAGGAGATGTCTACATTCAGAGGACAATCTAGAAAGAACAGAGTTAAATGGAGACTGAAGCAATCTACACGCTATCATTCTTTTTCATGTTTGGTTTTGTTTCTTATTTCTGATTGTTCATTCCACTGGTTAAAACTCTTCTATACAACCAGACTAATGTCCAATGTGAAAGTATTTGCAGATCCTGTACTTGATTGCAAGCTGCCATGGCAGGGGGGGAGGGGGAGGCAGGAAGGGAGGGGAGAAAATTTGAAACTCAAGGGATTGTGGAACTGAATCTTATAAACTAAAAGTAAATAAACAAATAGATTTTAGAAAATTTTTTTTAAAGAATCCTCTCTAGGACTTTTTACATACCTCAAATTTTCCCTGTTATCTGCAGATTGTAGTTTATGATACTCCATATTGTGATTTTTCTGTGGTAAAGCTTGATTTTGTGTTCGTATTGACATTATCAATAACTCTAGCTAATTGGTTCCTTTGTTGATGTATCCTTTCTGATCTTGGGAAAATAGTTAATGATAAAGATCTGCATTTTTGTTTGTTTTTTTTTTCCTAAGTGATAACCATCATTTTCTTAAAAGACAGTAGAAATAGTGTTGGATTTGAAATCAAAAGGTTTGGGTTCAAAACTTGCCTTCACTACTGTGACCTCAGGGAAGCTACTCTCTGGGCCTTAGTTTCCTCATCTGTAAAATGAGGCTGTATTACTTTATAACCTTTCATGATCTTTCCGGTTCTAAATCTATGATCTTAAAATTGCCCATGTGCAAAGGAGATAAGGGAAGAGAGGTGATGGTGCAACATCTTTAGTAGGTCTAAATTCAACCTCAAAAACACCAATTCATGGACCATTTCTGCTACATTTGCCACTCTCAGTAAAATTCTTTTGAATTTATTTTATAAATAAGATAAGTATTTTTAAAATAAAGTAATAAGTTGCAATTTCTCTCCTTTAAAAGAAGCTGAATTTAGATGGGCTTCTTACCCTCCTTCCAGCCCTAAGTGTGTATATGTTCCTAAGAAATTATTCATGTGGATTTGGGTTTGTTCTTGTACCACACTGACAGGTCGAATGCATTATGCATTGTGGAGGTTAATATATCCAACCCGTATGGTTGGATATTACAGCTGTATTACATTACAGCTGATGTGACAGCGCTCTAAAATATTCATCAAATTCAAAAGCCTTCCATGTTCACTAAAGCAAATAAACTACCAACAATAGGACTCTAAACAAAGGAAAAATCAAAAAACAGCATCAACAAATGTGCAAAAGCAACAAGGTACAATAACATCTCAAAGGCTTTCCTTTATTTTTCAACATTGCTTTCTAGGCTAGAAATTGCCATCTAGCTAAAGAGTATTCAAAAAAGGTCTGTGACAATCATCCAACAAGCAATAGAAGAGACCACAGTTTCTTTCTCTATTCTTTCTAATGCTTTCTCTCCTCTACCTCAGAAGCCCAGGGCTGAGATCAAGACTGCCAAAATGCTAAGCCTGTGGTTCCACAGAGTCTCAAGACTGCGTCGGAGGGGTTTAAGTCACTAAGCCTTCTCTGCTACTTTAGAGAAAATAATGATACATACGGGGCATGAAAAAGGAGTTCTAGTGCTTAAAGGATTTCATTTTTAAATCTATCATTTGTAGTAGAGGCCACAGTTGCTCAAGGGAGGTGTGTCATAAAGTCAAGTGAGATCTTAAAGGGTTCCTACTCTGGTAACTCCTTTTAGTTGAGGATAAGATCAGGCAGCAAGGCGGCACAGTGTATACAGTTCCAGGCTTGGAGTAAGGAAAATTCTTCTTCCTGAGTTCAAATCTGGCCTTGGACACTTACTAGCTGTGTTACCCTGGGCAAATTACTTAACCCTGTTTGCCTCAGTTTCCTCATCTGTAAAATGAGATGGAGAAGGAAATGGCAAACCACTCCAGTATCTTTGCCAAGAAAACTCTAAATGGAGTCATGAAGAGTTGGGCATGACTGAACAACAAAAGAAGAAGCAGCAAGAAACAGGAATGTAATTGGCCCAGGGAAGAGCATGACAGGGCTTCTTTCAATGATGATGATTGTTGTCATATTATTGTTATCATTATTATTACAATAACAATCCAATATCTGAGCCCAAGTATCATGGGGGTAATAAGAAAACGTGATCTAACTACTCTGGATAGCACTTCTAATGGAGCTAGACATGTGCTCTGGCTGGGGAACTTCCAGTGGAGTTAAAATATTTACCATGTCCCCTTACCAGTACTGGCATCATGACTGGGATACTTCTGATGACCCATGTGTCTTGACCTCTTGCTGGAGGGCATACCTGAACAAAGACAGAATTGGTCACTTGGTCCCTATGACAAGGGATGAGAAGAGCTTGGTACACCATGCCAAAAAAATATTAGCCACCTAGCAAGAGTTGCCCACAGAGGAGGCTTTAAAGAGATAGCCTTAATTATCTCCCTGTCTCTGTCAAGCTTGTCAAGGTATCAGAAATCTTTGAATTGTCCTTAACACTTCCAGTGGTGGAGCAGGTGTGGAGGGATCTCACTTCCCACTTCCTCTGATAGGTATGATGACTTTTCAGTGGTCCATCCCCATTACACATAAAAAATGAAGTAGAAGTAACAAGATTTGGAATCAAAAGCCCTGGGTTCAAAGTCCAACTCTGCCACTTGGAAAATCCACTGAACCTTTCTGGGCCTCAGTTTTATCAGTAAAACAAGGTGATAAGGTTAGATGACCTCTAAGGTTTTATCTAGCTACTAAATCTGTGATTTTATAAATATACCTTTGCTAGAACAGATAAGTAATGTTGACTAAGACATCCAGGTAACAGGATTCACTCAGCTGGGTTCTGTTTGCTACTACTGAGCCTGGTAAGTTCATCCAAGTTCTCTGTACTTCAGGATCCCAGGTCATGAATAAATTATCTCAAAATGTCTCCTCCCAACCCTTAATTACATTTCCTATGAAGATCAATGAGGACTACAGTAGAAGAACTTTGAGTTGGGTGTGTGGGGGAATGGATAGAAAAATCTATAAATTACAAATATTATTTAAAAGAAAATGTGTGCTCAAACCTGAGGAATAATTTTCATGAGCCCATATTCCTGTGGTTTGTCAGTAAGGATGCATGGGTATATCCAAGTGTTTATTGGGAATTTCTGTACCTTCTAACGAACATTTTATAAGAATCAGGTATATTCAGAAAGAATTTTAACACCAAGAGGCAATATGGTGTTTTGGATAGGAAGATGGCCTACTAGTCAGGAATGCCTGAATTTACTAAGTCCTGCCTCCTGTGAGACCCTGGGCTAATACTAACCTCTTAGGCAATTCCTTTTTTTTTTTTAATTTTATTATAGTTTGCATCATTCATTTCGACAAGATTTTGAGTTACATATTTTCTCCCCTTCTTTCCCCCACCCACCACCCCAAAACAGCCATCCCAGTGTGTCCCCCCTCCCCCAGTCTATTCTCTCCTATGTCACTTTTCGGTAGGGCAGGATGGATCTCCCAACCACAGTGCCTGTGTATC
>CM053591.1:68560545-68583020 GCA_028646515.1 Pseudochirops corinnae
TGGGGAAGAGAATAAAGTCCTGTTCTTATCCTAAGAGATCTCTGTGTTTATTTCTTTTCACTTAAATTAAGGATGAAGGATATTTTTCATCCCAAATAAGTGGAAGTTTGATTGTTCTATTGTTCCTTGTTGTAAATATTGTGGCCACTGTAGTGAAAACTGTGTGGCCATTTTCTGTGATAAGATGTAATGTTGTGAATATTATATTGTGATATATTGTGAATGTTTGTCTTGATTTGTAATGGAATAAACAGAGTGTTCACTATATTGTGTAATCCGAACTCTAAAAGCTGTTCATAGTAGCATTCTTTTGGGAATTTGCTGGTGCGTGGTATTACACACACCCACATGCATATACATGTCTATGTGTATGTATATATGTATATATACATATGTACACACAGCTAAGTAATTTAGTGGACAGAGTGTTGGACCCAGAGTCATCAGACATTTACTAGCTGTTTGACAATGGGCAAGTCACTTTACTTCTATTTGCCTCAATTTTCTCATACATAAAATGTAGTACTGGGGGCAGCTAGGAGGTGCAGTGAATAGAGCACTGGCCCTGGAGTCAGGAGGACCTGAGTTCAAATCTGGCCTCAGACACTTAACACTTACTAGCTTCATGACCTTGGGCAAGTCACTTAATCCCAATTGCCCTGCCTTCCACCCCTCCAGAAAGCAAAGAAATAAAAAATAAAATAAAATAAAATGGAGTACCTACCTCCTATGGTTATATTGAGGATCAAATGAGACAATAATTATAAAACACTTAGCACAGTGCCTAACACAGAGTAAGTGCTATATAAATGTTAACTATCACCATCATCATCATCATGATGACAATCATATGACAAGGTCCTCTACACACTTTTTTTTAGCTTTTTTTTTGGAGGGGGAAGTGTAGGGCAATGGGGGTTAAATGACTTGCCTAAGGTCACACAGCTAGTAAGTGTTCAGTGTCTGAAGCCACATTTGAACCCAGGTCCTCCTGACTCCAGGGCCAGTGCTCTATGGCCCTGCACCACCTAGCCACCCCTAGACACTCATTTTTGCTAGTGATTCTACACTGATTATTGTATCATGCCCCCAGAAGACTGTGGAAGTACCTAAATGAGATCCACAAACACTCAAAAGAGTTTGACCTAACTATCCACACTGGAAAAATCAAGTGGATATAAAATGCCAATTGTTCAAGCTACCATATGCAGTTGGATATGTATCCATTAGTCTGTCTATCTTAAACAAATACTATAGATGGTCAGTAAGCTGGGCCCGGAATTAAGCAGGCTGACGTTATCCCAACCTGATTCGGACATGTCTGATTATTCAGGATTGTAATTGGACAAAATAAGACTCATAAAACTTTTAACAATGAACGTTTAAAGGGAGGTTTACTTAGCCATACTATAGAATGGATTCTCAGCAAGGATACTGAATTGATTCAATTGAGCATAGCATCCCCGTCTCTGTGTTAGCCATTCTGGATTGTTGGCCGGACGTCAAAGGAAGAAGTTCCTGATTCTTCATGTTCTGGTTTTTGGACCTGGAGCACTAGGAAGTTACCTCAATGTCCTAAGCTTAGTCCCTTGAACCAATTAAATCAAAAGAAAGCTTTCAGCCCAGTAACTTTTTAAGAAAAATTATCTAAGCCTACTTCGCAGATATTGTTCCTGCCACCAAAGAGAACAGAAGATCTTGGGAAATTCTTGAGTGCTTTTAATAATGCAAAGATTCTCCCTAAACAAAGACTCTCCAAATGCTATTAGCATTAATATTCTTCCTATAATACTGTATGTCTTCAAGTCATAGAATACGACTCTCTGAAGAAATAAGATGAAATGGAGAAATTTGTGGTGAATGTGCTGTTCAGTCACTTTTCAGTCATGTCTGACTCTTTGTGACCCCATTTGGAGTTTTCTTGGAAAAAATACTTGAATGGTTTGCCATTTCCTTCTCCAGCTCATTTTACAGATGAGGAAAGTAAGGCATACAGGTTTAATTGACTTGCCCAGTGTCACTCAGCTAGTCAGTGTCTGAGGTTGGATTTGATCTCAGGAAGACATGTCTTCCTACCTCCAGGCCCAGGCCTCTCTCTACTGTGCCACCTAGCTGCCCTGTAACATGCCACCAGTGAAGAATTGCATTAAAGCAGTGAAAGGGATATCATCAGAAATATACGATCTCAAAAGAAGGTAGGTCTGTCATGTAGGGAGAACAAGAGATGTATCACAGTCTGGATTATCAAGGATAGTATCCACATCAATGAGATGGGAAATTCTATCAAAATTATGACGGTGATTTGGAGGGCATAGAGGGAAGGAGAGAAGACTATTAGCAGGCTATTGTAATAATCCACATGGATGGTAACAAAAACCAGTACTATGAGATATCATGGAGGTGAATTGATGATAGGACTTGGTAAGTGCTATTCCAAGAGATGATTGATTAAGAGGAAGAGTTAAAAATATCACTGAGATGACCATGGTGGTGCCACAAACAAAAACAGGAAACTCATAAGGAAAAATAAGCTGTTTTAAACATGTTGAATATGAAACATATAAGGAGCATTCAAGTGACGATGACATATACAATCAAAAATGTGGGTCTTGAATGGCCAGGGCTAAGTATACAGTAGGTGCTTAATCAATGTTCGCTGAATTTATTGAATTTAGCTTTCTTTCCCCTGACTTCTTCTCTTCACTCAAACAGTACAATCACTCAAGTGTAGGCCCTCTTCACCTTTCACCTGGACTACTACAATAGCCTCCTGACCCATCTCCCTAACTCATCTCTCTCCTCTAATCTACCCTCCATTCAACTGCCAAAGTGATTTCCCCAAAGCACAATTCTGATTATGTAATGCTCTTACTAGTAAACTCTAGTGCAGTGGTTCCCAACCTTCCTAATGCTGGGACCCTTTAATATAGTTCCTCATGTTGTGGTGACCCCCAACCATAAAATTATTTTCATTGCTACTTCATAACTGTAATTTTGCTCCTGTTATGAATCATAATGTAAATATCTGATATGCAGGATGTATTTTCATTGTTACAAATTGAACATAACCCACAGGTTGAGAACCACTGCTCTAGTGGCTTCCTCTCACCTCTAGGATCAAACATAAAAGTTCTTTCTTTTGTATGTAAGCGTCTTCACAACCTGACCCCAACTGATTTTTCCAATCATGTTACATATTCTCATTCACTCTACTATCCAGTCAATTCCTAGACAGTCATTTAGTCAACAAACATTTGTTAAGGGCTTGCTATGTGCCTGACATTGTGCTAAGCACTAGGGATACAAGAAAGATAAAAATACAAAAAAAGAGACGAAAAGTCCACATGTTCAAGGAGTTTGCATTCCAGTGAGTGACCACATGAAAATAATGATACACATGGCAGAAAGCAATTTCCGAGAGAATACACTGAGAGTTGGGGAATGGGATGAGGAAAGCATCTTACAGAAGGTGGAATTTGAACTGAATCTTCAAGGAAGCCAGGGAAGCTAGGAGGAAAGGTGAGGAGGAGAGCATTCCCGTCATCATCATCATCCTCCTGTCTCAGTGCCTTTGCATTTTTGGCCACCTGTTGGAATCCCCCAGCTTCTGTCGAGACTATGAAGAAAGCCTTTACTGGTTCCTCCTCAGCTACCAATGCCCTCCCCTGCCCAAGGCTATCTTACTCAGCCTGATACAAGCTCCACAAGGCCTTTGAAGTATGAGCAGGCACTGTTTCAGGTCTGCTTACTTCATGAAGAAAGGCTTTTCACTTGGCTACTCTTTGGAACTGATAATACTTATAAAAAACATTGACTATATGAAAGAGCTGACCCTCTTTCCTCCCTGACTGCAACAGTAAAGGTTTGCTATAAGCCCATAGGTAGAATGAGGTTTGTGAATGAAAGACTCTTGTTTTTGCCTCTGCCTTTGTTCTTTCCTGCTCTTCAGGGAAGAATTCATACTAGTCTGTAGCCCTATGAACTTCAAAAGATCAGGAGAGAGAGCTGCAAGAAAGAGATCCAGAATCCATGCCAGAATGAGCAAACCTCACGTAAGCCTACTGAGAGGGAAGTCCTGAAAGACCAGCATAGAAGTGGGTTAAAGGGAGTGTAACAAACTTGGTGGGGAAAAGAAACTTCCTTGTTTCTCCTCACTCTCCCAGGGACCAAGATAATATAGGGGAGATCATGCTCTATAGCATGTTAGGGGAAAATATTTGTACGTCTGTTCTTGCTAGAGCTTCTCATTAAAAAAATGTCTTTGTAAGACCTAATTCATAATAAATGGTTAAGCATTTAGCATAGTGTCTGGCACATAGTGGGAAATTAATAAACATTATTGATTGATTAATTGACTGATTAAAAGAAACAGCACTAATCACTAAAGATTATCAATAGCTTAAGGGAGATAATAACAGTAATGGGTGCTTGATATTGGAGAAAGAACATCATGGGACACTAATACATTATTGGTGGAACCATGAACTTATTTGATCATTTTGAAGAGCAATCTGGAATTCTGCCCAAGGAGTATACCCTCTGGACCCAGTGATACCACTATTAGATCTGTTTCCCAAGACAATGAGGGGAAAAGGAAAAGAACCTACATGTTCTAAAATATTTGTAGTAGCTCTCTTTGTGGTAGCAAGGAATTGGAAATAGAGGAGAAGCCCATCAATTGGGGAATAGCTAAACAAGTTGTGGTATGTGATTGGGATGGATTATCATTGCACTGTAAGAAATGATGATCAGGTTGATTTTAGAAAAACGTGGAAAGACTTGCATGAAAATAAAATAATGAAAAGTGAAATAGGCAGGACCAAGAGAATGCTGTATACAGTAACATCAACAGTTCTTGAATAATAACTGTGAATGACTTATTCTGAGTCATAATAATTAATTATTAATAAATAGTATTAATATATTATCTTTATATTCATAAATATTTATTATTATAGATACTCAAATCAACTACAAAGGATCTACGAAGGAAGATACTATCTACCGCCAAAGAAAGCACTGATAAATAGGAGTATGTATAGTATGATTTTACATATCTATACATAATACATGTACATGTACACACATATGTGTAAGTGCATACTTGTGTGAAATCGCAGCCTTCTCTAGTGTGGGAGGTGGAAGGAGAGAGGGAAGGAAATAGTGTCGAACTTAAAAAGGAAAAAAAACTTAAATTAGAAAAAATTAAAATAAAATGGTTGAGCTATTTAAAAACATTAAAATAGAGTCTTAAGTTGATGATATTAGGGAAGAGATCCACAGTCCCTCCCAGGTACGCCTATAACTCTGAAAGTAGAGAGTCAGCTTTGCCCTAGGGACCCAACTCAATGAAAATGGAAGCCATGATAAGTGTCTTCAGAGTTTATAAAGGCTACCTTTGGGGGGTGTGTGTGTGTGTGTATTTATATATGTATGTATGTGTATTTATATGTATACATACAAACCCACACATACATACATATATACATACATGTGTATGTTATTTCTCCAATTATAATATAAATTCCTTGGAGACAAGGACCATTTTGATTTTGGCTTTGTACCCCCTGTACTTAGCCCAGTGCATAGAATATAATAGGAACTTAACAAATGTTTGTTGACTGCTACTGGGAAAATTTCTTTATTCTCTTAATAAGGACCAAAGTTTGACAATACATACAGACCAATGAGAGGGTAAATCAACCCTCATGGGAGAATGTTCTGGGGCTCATTTGGGAAAGTAGTCTCCATTCTTCCCTAGAGCATAGTTGTTCAGTCATTTCTGTCAGATCTCACTGTTCATGACCCCATTTGGGGTCTTCTTGGCAAAGATACCAGAGTAGTTTTCCATTTCCTTCTCCAGCTCATTTTACAAATTAGGAAACTAAGGCAAACAGGGTTAAATGACTTGCCCAAGACCACAAAACTGGTAAGTGTCTGAGGTCAGATTTGAACTCAGGTCCTCCTGACTCCAGACCCAGTACTCTATCCACTGTTCCACCAAGCTGACCTTCTGGGAGAATATATTTTATCGCCAGTATTTCCTAAAAACCATCAAGTCCAAACAACATACTGCATCTTTTTTCTCTCACACAAGTATTGTCACATCTAATCATTGGATTCAATGGTTTCTTAGGTCTCTTTCATCTCTTTCAACCCTCTTCGGAAAAGACCTAAGAAGCCATTGAATCTGATGATTAGATATGACAATACATAAATGTCAATTACCTTCACCACTAATACTAATAGCTGGTATTTATATATAACTTGAAAGTTTGCAAACCACTTTACAAATATTGTCTCACTACCTTTGTTCAGAAAGATTAAAGCAATGTGAAGTAGCCTAGGTCAGTCTTCAAATAAATCCTTAATTCCAGCATCAGAGAGGTCACCTTGTTCAGTTAGATCCATAGAAAAGGAATCACTGTGATTTCATTTATGATTTTGTTCCTTATTTTGAATACTTATATGTATTCTTATTGATTTTTTAAAAAAAATTATGGTTAATACATTTATAATTTTAAGAAGAAAAGTAATTACTTGGGGCAGCTAGGTGGCCCAGTGAATAGAACAACGACTCTGGAGTCAGGAGGACCTGAGTCCAAATCTGACCTACAACACTTTGATACACCCTACTAGCTGTGTGACTTTGGGCAAGTCACTTAACCCCAATTGCCTTGCCTTCCTCCTTCCAAAAAAGAAAGAAAGAAAAATAATTACTCTAATAATCCAGCTAAAAATAGACTGCTTAAATCCACTGCTTCTTAACTAGACACTTTTAATACCAAGAAGTATATATGTTGTCGGTTTCCCAAGATCAGTTTATTGGGTACACAGAATGGTTGGGCAGGGTATTGGAAATACTGGTGTGTTTACACAAACACACACACACACACACACACACACTGTAATTTGAAAGAGACTGAGAGGAAAGGAAGAACTTGTAGTTGAATTCAGGGGGAAGAAAAAAGAAACCTTAGTTAACAATTTTTTAAAAGATAAAATTATATTGGGAGAAATACAGCTGGTCATTCATCAAAAGGAACACTTAATTTCTTAATTAAACTATTAGTAATTTATGTATAAAGAGGCACACTGCTGTATAAAGTCTAAATTAAATATAACTGAGGAAAACTAGCTTCGTGATACTATAAGCTCACAGCATCAGATATAGTAATAATTTTATTTTTTTAAGATATGGGAAAATGGAGAGGGAAGACTTTGGAATTAAGATTCATTGAGGTAAAGTTGGTTTTCTAAGAAACAGTGTGGAAGCTTTGTCATTTCTCCAGTAATTTCCACACATTATCTGTGTCTATAAACTGTAATTAATGACATTTGCCAATTAAGGAAACCAGGAAGGAAGGGATGCCAAAATCTAATGTTGATACATGATCTAGGCCAATAGTTATATACTGAGTCCAACTCTCTTCCTCTGACTTAGACATGTGCCTTTGTACCCAAGACAAAAATAAGCTTCCCCATGTCCCTTCCCTGATATTATCCTCTCTCATCATCTCTGTGCTTTGGGGTCATCCTTTTTTCTAGCTCATGTAACCTATTGGGTAGTGTTAAGGGTCCAGCAGAACTGCAAAGAAACACTATCAATATACTAAAAAGAAAAGAGTAAATATAACATAGTAGAAAGAACATTAGACTTGGAGTCTGATGCCCTGTTTTCTAGGGCAGCTCCAATATTGATAGTACCAGCTATGAGACAAGGAGCAAATTACTTAACCTCTCTGAACCTCAGTGTCTTCATCTGCAAAGTGGAGAAAAAGTACCTGTCTCACAGAGTTGTCAAGAAGATGGCTCTTTATAAATGGAAGGTCCAAGAATAATGTATTCCAACTATGAGAGATTACCCTTACATCTCAGGATATAAGGAGAAGCAAGGACTCTTTCAGAAATAGAATAGAATTATAAAGTCTCAAGGGACATTAGAAATCATCTAGTTCAGCCAACCTCATTTTCTAAAGGGAAAACCAAGGTGCAAAGAGAATTGTACAAGGTCTTTTTTTCACAGCGCTTAAAATGCTGGACCTGGAATCAAGATGACCTGAATTCAAATTTGAATTCAGATACCTACTAGCTGTGTTACCCTGGGTAAGTCACTTAACCTATGTCTATCTCTCTTCAGCTGTGAAATGGGGATAATAATAGCACCTCCTAGAGTTGTTGTAAGGATAAAATACTTGTTCCCTTCCCCCACCCCACTCATAAAAGGCTATGATTTCATGAGGGGTTAGGTTCATATGACATAGCTTCAGAGGACAGCACTAGATGGATGTAAGGTGAAGACAAAGTTAGTATCAAAATGAGGAAGACTTTTCTAACAATTACAGGCATCTAACCATGGATTAAGACGCTGTGAGTTTCCTGTCACTGGAAGTATTCAAGCTAGATCTCTGTCAGGGTTATTGTAGAGAAAATTCCAGCATTGTTTAGGTGATTGGATTAGATGATCTCACTGAATTCCAATTCAATTCAATTCATATCCCAAAATTACAGGATTTTCTCCACCTATACCCAGACCAGTTGTGAGTAAATTAGATCCCAGTTATACTAGAGCACTGTCTTGCAAGTGAACTGGATTTAAATTAGGCAGAGTTAGTAATGGTAGGAAGGAGATTCCTCACATTCAAATGCTTTGCAGTCAAATCCATTCATACTCCACATTCCCAAACAAGGGGCTCACTTGTGAGAATGCCCTTGAATACCTGTGGATTATTGTTTGTTGTTTGGCCTTCATTCTCAAAAGAGGACCATGACATCAGAATAGGAGCCATCTATAAGAAATGTTTTTAGGGTTGTTAAGAGATCCTCTGCCCAAAAATATCTCTCCAAAATACCATCTGAAATTCTCACCCTAAAGGTAAGAGCAACTCTTTTGGGCTTGTTTCCGGAAGACATGTTATTTATGATGAAAATATCTGGAAGTTGTAACCCATTAATTCATTAGCCTCTATTATCATGTTAGCATAAATTAGTTTATCAGATAAGACATCTGGCATGGATGCTTGAGGAGGAACAGAAGGAATGATACACAGGGCAGGCAAGTTTTGATAGCCTGAGGAGTAAGGAAACATGGAGGACATTACTTAGAATATGCAGCCTTGGGATGAAGAGCTACTATAGCTGTCTTGGGCAGTCAAGTGACAGCAATAAAACATGGGATAACCAAAACAGAGATAATAATAATGAGAGGAAAGGAACGAATGGAGAAACCTCCAAAGTCAATGACAGCTAGATCTAGCCCTAAAAAAATTCCTCACAGATAGTTTCAAAAGAAGAAAAAAACATACATATATATATATACTACACATGTATGTGTATATGTGTATCTCAGCTGTAAAATATTCCTGACTTTTATCATACCCAGCAGCACAGAAATGTAGCCAAGTAGATAATTCATGGATACCTTCAAAGATACTATCTCCCTAAATAACAGCTTACTCCTATATGGGGGCTTCCTAGTAGTTGGGGCCATACCAAGTCACATGTTCAAAACTCTCCCACACTTCTTATACATTGGAAGGAGGTGGGAAATACCGGTCTCATCTCCATAACCCTACTTGAGAAAGAGATGTGAAGACCCAAGTGATCCATGAGGCTCTATCAAAGGGGTAGGAACTCAAGATATGATTTTAATGGTATAGCAAATTGTCAATTGAAAGACGAAAGGATTGTGTCTCATTTAAACTTTATATTTCTCTCAGCACCCAGCACAGTAGAGGCTTAGTAAATGTTTGGTGACTATCATTCCACACAAGTAGACATGTCCCTCAAAAGCTGAATGTAAATCAAAATCTTGCAAATCAAAATTTTTTTCTTTTTCTAATTACTGCAACTAAAATGCACAATAAGAAAAATAAGAAACATTATAAACTTAAATATTGAAACTTAAATACAAAATAAGATAAAGGGAAAAAAGTATGTCATGTGCACAGTAGAATATAAGAGAGGATTCAGAATATATAACAATAAATTCCCATTTCAAGAAAGTCTACATAATAAATACTGTGCATTGTAGAGCTATTCATCTTTTCTTTGCTTCCTTCTTAGTTTTCTTTTGTTCTCTACTGTGCACATTTAGCTTTGTTCTTTTTCCCCCCTTCCCCCTCTCTCCTACCCAAGGCTACAATTAAGCATGGATATACTTATATGATACAGACATAGAGATACACATATACATATACAAATACATAGATACATACTTTCCCTAACAAATTCTACTACTGATCTGTTTTTTGTATTTGTGCATATCTCTTATTTCCTATCCCTCCAGACTCCTCTACCTTACTTCTACCTGTTACATTACCCATCTATTACTTAACCTACCCCTCCCCCCTCCCCCCTCTTCCCTCCCTCACTTTTCCATTCCCATAAATCTAAACACCCTTCTAAATCCCTTTTTGACCTATTCCCTCCCCCTCCTAGAGATCCCTCCCTTATCTTCTTTTCCCCACCCCACCCATCCCCTTAGCATTTTAATTCTTTCTGAATTGAGAAGACTTTTACACTCTTCTGGATATATATGCATTGTTCCCTCTTGAACCCATTCCAGATGAAAATAGGTTTCCAGAACTAACAGCCCTCTCCTCCCCCATCTAATTTCTTTGTGTCAGTTCTTCCTCTTGTACCTCATTTGTATAAAATAATTACTCTTTATAGCTGTTTCTAAACGGTTTTGCTTTTTAAAGTCATATCATACTCAGGTCTACCTCAATCTTTCTTACAAACCACCCAACTACTAATCTCTTAGACATACTTTTTACATTTTACACACATAAAAGGTAAACAATCTATTCTTATTGAGTTCCTTATACTTAGCTTTTGGTATGTACCTTAAATTCTTCTTGGTTCTTGTATGTCAAATCTTCTATTAAGTTCGGGGTGGGGGGAGGGTTTGTAGGAGGGTTTTTTTTTTTTAACAAAGTCCTAAAAGTCTGACAGTTCATTAAATGTCAAATTTTTTTATTATTCAGGATTATGCTTAGCTTTGCTGGGTATGATATTTTCAGCTGGAACCCCAGTTCTTTTGTTCTTCGATGTATAATGTTCCAAGACCTGCAGTCTTTTAGTGTTACTTTTAGGTCTGATTCTAATCATGGCACCACCGTATTTAAATTGTTTTTTTTCTTGTTGCTTGTAATATTTTATCCTTGAGCTAGGGGTTTCAGAATTTGTCTATAATATTCCTATGGGTTTTCCTCATAGGAGTTCTTTCAGGTAGTAATTGGTGGGTTTTTTCTATTTCTACTTTCCCCTCACATTCTAACCCTTCAGGACAATATTCTTTAATTATTTCTTGTATTATTTTACAAGATTCTTTTTTTGGTCATAGCTTTCAGGTAGTCTGGTTATTTTTATGTTTTCTCTGCTTGAGCTATTCTCCAGATCTGTTGTTTTTCTTATAAGATATTTCACTTTCTCTTCTATTTTTTCATTATTCTTATTTTTGTTTAATTATTTCTTGCTCTCTTATAACTTTGTTAGCTTTCCCCTTGCCCAATTCTGATTTTCAAGAAGTTCTTTTCTTCCTTAAGATTCTGGATCTCCTTTTCTAATTGGTTTACTTTCCTTTCAGTCTTTTTGTTTTTCTTGGATTGTTCTTTTTTGCTTTTTGTTGGTTTTTTTTTTTTAGTTTTTCCTTAATCTCTCATTTGATTTTTAAAGTTTTTTTTTAAGTTCTTCTATGAATTCTTTTTGAGCAGGTGACCATTTGACATCACTCTTTGGGGTAAAGGAAGGTTTCTTTGCTTCAGTATCCTCCTCATAAGATGAACCCTGGTCTTCTCTATTCCCATAACAACTTTCTATGGTTAGATTCTTTCTTCTTTGCCTGTGCTTTTTTTTTTATTTGTAGTAGCTTAGTTTTTATAATCATTTCTAGTCCTAGGTTATGGCAGGATGTTTCCTCTAGCCTCAAATCCTCCTTCTGTTCTCCCTTCTGGCCTGGAACTGTAACCAAGACACCCAACCTCCTGCAAGTGCCCACAATCAGCAGCATCCGCACCCCATCGCTTCTTCACTCACCAGGCATGTGTTACACTCTCACACACACACACACACACACACACACACACCCCTGCGCTCCTCAACACTGGATCTGGCATTCCGTGTCAGCAGAGGTTCCCTCAATCTTCCCTACCTCTGACACCCAACTCCCTTCATTGTTTAAGGGGTAAAAAGTTCTGAGGCAGCCAGCCAACTTAGCTAAAGGACTTGCCACTTGTTTTTTAAGTGGGTCAAGGACCTAGCCTGGAGATGTTTACTCTTCACAGGGATCAAACCTTATCCTGGGACTTTTCTTCAGATCTTCTCCAATTATCCCAGGAGGACCTATGTTCTGCCCCTACTCATTTATTTTTATCATTCAATATTTGCCCTGTGATGCTATTTCATCTCTTTAGTGGGGGAAAATCTTGAGAGCTTGGAATTTTCTGACCTATTCTGCCATCTTCCCAGAATCCTCTCTAAATCAAAACATTTTTTAAGGGTGATTTCAAAACTCTCCAGGCTTTAACTGGTTAAATCTAAATATGAAAGATTGAGCAGGTAGAAAAAGACAATAATCTTCCTCATAAGCTTATCTTTGTCTCTGCCTTCTCCTCAGTCTCTCATTTTACATGGCAAAGCAGAAGAAATTTAATGCTGGAAAACTGAGGACCCCCACCCCCACTCCAGAGATATTTGTTAGTTATTGGGTAAATAGTCTCTTCATAACTTAAGAGTCTATTCTTCAGAGATGAAAACCAGAAGGAATAGGGAATGTTCATCTTGAACTAAAGTGAGGTTGCCTACTTAAGCCAAGTAACTAGAAAACTTAATCCAAAAAGAAAAGACTAATCATAAAGGCACTACCTTTCTCAGAGGATTCTATTCTCTGTTCTAAAGAGCTCGGTGCCTCAGGAGGAGAATCTCATATTAGAGGTAAATCATCTAAGATTTTGAAAAGACCAAGCCAGGGAAAGCTTTTTGACATTCCTAGATTTGAACTAGGAGAGCATAGATATACCTGCCCTTCTCATAAGGAAGAGCTAAGGATTTCAACTGAGTCGGAAGATGGAAACAGAAATTCTGCCACCATATAATCAGTGTACTATGCCTGACAGGGTACGGCAAAGGCTACATATCCAGAAAAAGACTAGCAGGGGAAGTTTAATGATATTGCTAAAAGACATCAGCAACCTTGCAAGATGAGTTTCCTTTCTACCATCTGCCCTATCCACATATTCCCTTACATGTGAGCCCACACACATGTGCCCTGGCCATACATGTTCACTGTGTATATTCTTTTCATACTTGCTCCCTATGTGAGTCCACTCTTCCTATTGATTATATGTATGTATTTGTGGCTGATGGTGCGTGCATTTTCTGTACCTGGCCCATCTCCAAACCCTGAAGATACCATAGAACTAGAAAGTATGGATGCAGGGCCTGAGTTCCAGAGATTTAGGATACAGCTTTAAAAGGCAGCCATGGTATAGTGGATAGAGAACTAGCCTCAGATCCCGGAAGACCTGGGTTTATGCCCTAGTGACCCTGTGTAAGTCAGGTAACTTCTTAGTGCTTTAGGATATTAAATAAATTATAAGATTCTCTGTCTGTCTCTCTACATATATGTATATGTGTGTGTATGTATATAAAACAAATATATAGGACAATAAATTATAGAGAAGGAGCTAACCTGCATTGGTAGAAAGAGTTTCTTCATCTGGATGTTGGCTACACCAATGAAATCACAGGCCTAGTCACTATCCTTATCACTTAACATCATTGTAAGCTTTAAACAGCTTCAATTCAGGCAAAATATGTATATACGGGACAAGGCTCTCCTTTTTTGATTCCTTCCAATGGATCAAGAGAATAGAAAATACACACAAGGCCCAGTTTGTAGTATTTGTAAATTTTCAAGGTGCAAATGCTCATTAGCAATCAGCAGCTGGCCTGAATTGGCTCCAGAACACCCCTAATTGGAAAGTCATAGAGTACCTGGAACCTGGGTTAGCTGCCTCCCTAAAGAAGACACCCTCAGAGTTGGGGTGCTCCCAGGTCCTACATTTTCAATGTCCTGAAATGCTCACAATTTTAAGACCTTTTAAGAAGAAATTTTGTATTACAAATATCATTGGTGGGAAGACGAAGAAGACGAAAGAGGAAGAGGAGGAGGAGAATGAGAAGAAGAAGGAGGAGGAAGAGGAGGAGGAGAAGGAGGAGAAAGAGGAGGAGGAGAAGGAGAAGAAGAAGAAAAACAAGAGGCATCTAGGTGGTGCAGTGAATAGAGCACCAGTCCTGGAGTCAGGAGGATCTGAGTTCAAACCAGCCTCAGACACTTAACACAAAACTAGCCGTGTGACCTTGGGCAAGTTACTTAACCCCAACTGTCCTACCTTCCCCCCTCCAAAAAGCAAAAATAAAAGAAGAAGAAGAATTCCCTGGTTACCCAAGGCCACACAGCTAGTAAGTGGCAAAGTGCAGATTTTAACCCAGGTCTTTTGACTCCAAATTTAGTCATCTTTCCACTGTATGAGGCTGCCTCTAGTCTAGAGACTGGGTTTTCTTTAAGTTCATCTATATGGTTGTTATTGAACTCCACTGGCTACACTATAATTTATTTACTTGACAAACTAAAGGTTCACGAAGATTATTTCTTGTCCATTCCAATTTTTTTTCTCCACCTTAATTTCCTTCCAGATCCTGAACCAACTGGCTGCTACTTGGGGGTCGATGAAGAGTTTGGAGGCACCATATGTATTAAGTGCATTAAATATTGTCCTGTGACACATTAGCAATTATGAAATCATAGTTTTTTCCTACCCTAACAACTCAACTGCAGAACTCCCAGGGACATGAGAAAGACTTGATCAATCAATCAATATTGATGGAGTGTACCCTACTGAACAGATGCTTCCATCTGTAGCCACACTGTAGGCTAATATTTCCCTATTAATGAACATCCACTGAGAACAAACTGATGAATGCCATTAAACGCTAATCCCATTACCCCAAAGACACAGAGGGTAGAAATTATTAATGTTCTAAACAAATATGAACTCTCATATTGAAAGAATGAGACTGTTGATTTTTAAATGGGAACATAAATATGCCACAATTCTAAACTCAGGGTTTCTCTCTCTCTCTCTGTCTCTCTCTCTCTTTCTCATTTCTCTCTCTGTCTGTTTCTCTAGTACGGTGCAAATAGGTTTTCAATGTACTCCTGAGATTTGCTTTATTAGAAAAATGTCGTGATCTATACTGTTCAGCTAAATGACAATATTACAGGTCATAAAGGAGATTTAGTATTTGATCCATTGAACTATTCGAGCTCCAGAAACCTTTCTAAGCTAAGATCAATTTCAATTATGATTCTGCTACTTACATAGTTTGGGAGTTGGAGAGGCACAGTCACAGCATGGATGAATAAATGGAATAACTGGGACCTGGAAAGGTCTCCAAGGTATCTCTTAGACTCAGCATGTAACCTTGAACTTTCCCATATCTGGGTCTCAGATTCTTCACTCACAAGAAAGGGCTAAAGTATTAAAAAATAGTTTTAAAATGTAACTGGGGGTAAAATAAAATATATATTAATAAAAGGGTTAAAGCCACTTTCTTTGTACAGATTGATTTATCAAAAGGTGTCTGGACCTTGGTCATAAGTTTAGAGTTTAAAAGTACCTTAGAAACCCTCTAATTTTAAGAATGAGGAAACTGAGGTCAAGAGAAATTAAGAAATTTGTCCAAGGTCACATAGGTTGTAAAGGCAGCATTTGAACCAAAGTCTTCTAACTCCAAATCCAGCCCTTTTTCTACTGAGCCACTGCTTCGCTATTAACTGAAAAGGGTATCAAATATATGTAATTTAATTTAGTTTCAGCTTTCACCTGAGGAATAATGGCAAAAAAAACAAACAAACAACCAAGTTTCTCTATAGGAACCTTTTCATCCCATCCAGCTTTAGCTAGAAGATCAATGATCCTATCACTTTGCCACTCTCTACCCCCAAATCTAATGTCCTTGAAGATAGAGACTGTTTTTTTTTTCTTACATTTCCAGCCCTGTATGTTATCTGGAGCACTTGATAAATGTTTGTAGGATTGAATTGGTCTTTGAGAAACACAGGTACCTCAAACAAGAGCCAGAAAGAATATGCCTAAGGCCTAAAGAGAAAAGGAACTTAATTCTTCAAAGACACAGAAGTGTGGAGGAGGTATAAAATACTTACCTGAAACCAACAAAGTAAGAACTAGCCAGAGGAACCATAAATCCAAAGCTAAAGACCCTAGCCTAAAGGAAGAGTCCACCAACTGAAGGAGAGTATTGACAAGAAGCACCTGGAAAGGACTGCTTAGAGCTTTAATGCTGAGCCAAGCTAAGGAACAGGAGCCTGCACCTGTAATTTACCTCAATAATGTCTAGCCTATATTAGACAGGGAATGACCATGGTCAGACCTGGGCTTTAGTAAATCACATTGGCAGCTGTGGAGGATGAACTGAAGTGGAGAGAGACTCAAGGTAGGGAGACCAATTGTAAGGCTACTGCAGTGATCCAAGGAAGAGAAGATATAGACCTGAACTAATGTGTTGGAGATAATAACAGTAACCAGCATTTATGCCCACTATGTGCTGGGCAGTCTGCTAAGTACTTTACAAATATTGTCTCCTTTGAACATATACAAGAAATGTGAAGATAGACAAGGTTTGGTAAGGGATTGAGTGCTTGGAATGAGTGGTGATAACACTAAGGTTGGGTAGCTGGGAGGATGGTGGTACACTCAACAGTAATACAGAACTTTGGAAATAGGGCAAGGTTTAGGACAAAAGACAATAAGTTCTTTTTTGGACATGATGAGTTGGAGATACCTAGTCCGAGATGTCCAAAAGATAGCACTGTGGTTTAGGAGAGAGACTAGAGCTGCTTATGGACCTGGGAATTTTCCTCATAGGGATAAAAACTGGACCCATGAAAGATGATGAGAATATCAAGTAATATGGCACAGAGTGAATCATGATACAGGCTTTGGATACACACATGGTTAGTGGGCAGGATATGGATGAAGAAACAGCCATATGACTATGGTTGGTAAAAAAAAAAAAGGCACAATAGAAAAATAGAATTTAGAACCTAGCTGTTGTTTTAGAGCATGGGCTTTTATGAGGTTCTAATCAGGGTTTGTAATGGCTCCAGCCTCCATTCTCTGTGCACTAAGTTTCTAGGCGCCAAAAGGGAGAAGGGGAGAGGAAAAGGTTTACTGGATGAATGTGTGCATCCTTATAGCTTTTTTTCAAGGGGTCATATACTTTGATTGTACTTTTTTATCCAGTTGTACATGTATTAAGCAAGAAAGAAAATGAAACACTAATGGAACATCCAATAAGGGAAATGTTAGGATTTTGGAATTTAACCTCTGATAGAGAAATCATTCCCAAGCTGAAGAATTTGCACATGGTGGGCACTCAAATGCTTGTTGAATAGAACTGAATTGGCAATGAAGAGAACAGTAGAAATCTATCAGTCATCTACCAGCCTTACCTTGTAGATGGAAGGACCAGCAGACCTGGATACCTGCCCTCATTTTACTAGTTTGGGTAGGCAAATCCAGACCTTCTTCCACATTGTGACTTTCCCCATTGCAGGTTTTGAAAAATAACAGGTTGGCATAAGAAGTTAAATGGAAATTTGGGGGAGTTTTGTGGAAGCTGAAGACAACACGCAAAGGCCAGCAAATGACATAGACTCTATAATCAAATACTTGACCAAATTTTACAATAAAGTTCTACAAACACCTCATAAAAGAAAATGAAAAAAATTCAGACTTCTTCTCTGGTATGAAGGACCAAACAATTTTATGTGGATTTTCTAGCTCCTTGGGCCACCGGGTCCCTAAGCCAGGGATGTGGAAGGGATAACTGTAATGCATATCTGCAATTGAGGTATCTGCCATCACATGAGTGGATGATAGATTTAGAGTTGGAAAGTATATGGCAGGGGAGGTATATAGCTCAGGACGCTAAAAAGAGTCTAGTGACTTACACAGAGTATTTAAGAGCAAAATCAGATTAAACTCAGGTGCCCCGACTCCAAATCCAATGTTTTGAGTCAACAAAGTCTAAAAGCCACATAAGCCTTGAATGATAAATGGATTTCAACTATTCTGAGTTTTTAAAAAAATAACTGTAAATAGTGGTTTGGGGCTAGATCAGGTAAAATTACATTTATTATAAGTTGTTTTTTTTTTAAAAAAAAAGCAGTATACTGTTTATATTTCAGATTTTTGTTCCTTTGGTATATAGTTTGGTAATGCGTATTGTTATCAATGTGTTTCCCCACTGCACCACTACCTCACACCCAGGAAGATATGGAGACGAGCTGTGGTTGCCTGAAGACTGGGTGTGATATTACTGGAAGTTCCTTGTTGAAGCCCAGATTCTTCCTTTGATCTAATACTTACTTTTGGTCTTAGAATCTTGTTTCTCTCTTCCCCATGACTTCCCCTGCTTCTCTACTGCTGACCACATCACTATCTCCTCTTTCTTCATTGTTATTCAGTTGTATCTAGCTCTTTGTGACCCCAGTTGGAGTTTTCTTGACAAAGATACTGGAGTAGTTTGCCATTTCCAACTCCAGCTCATTTTTTACACATGAGGAAACTGAGGCAAACAGGGCTAAGTGACTTGCCCAGGGTCACACAGCTAGTGTCTAAGATTACATTGGAACTCAGGCCTTCCTGTCTCCAGTCCTGGCACCCTATCCACAGCACCAGTCACATAGCTGCCCATACTTTGCCTTATACTCTGAGTTGAAATCCTCCCTGCAACTCTACATGGCATCTCCATTTGTTCCTGGATCCTGTTTTGACATCCTTTCTTCCCCTAACTTATCTCTGTATCCTACAAGTCCTCAGTTGGCACCATCAAAGAGGTCTAGAGTCCCAGCTCTTATCCTAAGACTCTAAGATTCCAGGGAAATGGCTGGTACTGGGGTCAGAAAGACCTGAGTTCAAACCCAACCTTAAACGCTTACTAGCTATGTGACCCCAGGCAAGTCACTTAACCCTGTTTGCCTCAGTTTCCTCTTCTGTAAAATGAGCTGGAGAAGGAAATGACAAACCATTCCAGTACCTTTGCCAAGAAAACCCCATGGACAGTAATGGTCCATGGGATCATGAAGAGTCAGACACAAGAGAAGAACAGGAAGATTCCAGAAGTTTGGTCAGAATCTTTACCTACTTATTATAAAAGAGGAATTTTAATTTGCCTTCTGAACATTCCCAATTGACTCTCAGGCTGTTTATTCTCTTTTTTTCTTTGCCTCGTTTTCTCTAAATTGCTTTCATACCCCCATGACACTTTTCCTTTCTTCTTCCACTTGATTACATTTCATCCTGTAAAGAATAAGAAACTAGAAGGTACACGAGAGTGTGAGGTAGTACAGGAATACCTTGAATTCACTGGCAGAAAGTGATTCTTCCCCTGGTACCTCTCCTGAACAATTATGATTTTGAAAAAAGGCTAATTTGCATTAAAAAAATTTTTTATACTTCCTCAGACACTAACACTGTGATGCTCTTGGTTACCCATTCTCAGCCTCAGTTTCCTCATCTGTAAAATAGCACCTTACAGGGTTATTGTGAGCATAAAACCTAATGAGGTGATACATGTAAAGTGTTTTGCAAACCCTAAAGTGCTGTATAAATGTTAGCTAGTACTACTGCTGAACTCTAAGGCAATTCTTTATAGGTCTTATAATCTAGACTTTGACAGAGGCAAGCTTTTAATCCTGAAATTGGCCAGACATTCTTTTCTTCTTTAAAAAAAAAATCTTTAAAAAATATTTGAACAAAGTGGAACAATTTTCAAACCAATACATACAAAGCTATTTTTTTCCCACAAAGGCCAAACATTAAAAAAAACTTGTCAACAAACCTATTTGTTGTTACTTTTTCAAAAAACCATTCCCTATATCCAAATAAATTCTGAATCAAACATGTTGCTGTCTGAATTGCTCCTTGTTTGGACACAGAAGGTTATTTTTATGACATCTCCAGCTCAGTCCATTCTCTTTTGAGGAATCTGGTTTTCATGGGGAATAAGTGTTTTAATATTTGGCAGCTGGGAAAAAAAATTTTCTTAAAGTGAGTGTAAATTAGAGTTTTGCTAAGTAGGTAAATGCAAAGTATGGAGGGAGAAGGTGATGATGAAATAAAGAGCTACAATGTTCTTGCATTTACTCTACATACAAACTACTACAAGCCCTCTCCGCCTCCTTGTTGCATACTTTAGATAGATTTGTTGTGGAGGTTAAGACTTCACTGAAATGGCATTTTTACCTCATTATGTTCAATTTCTGGGGACGGCTAAGTGGCACAGTGGATAGAGTCCTGGGCCAGGAGTCAGGAAGACTCATCTTCCTGAATTCAAATTTGACCTTGAACACCTACTAACTGTGACCCCAGGCAAGTCACTTAATTCTGTTTGACTCAATTTCCTCATCTGTAAAAAATGAGATGGAGGAGGACATGGCAAACTACTCCAATATCTTTGCCAGGAAAACCACAGATAGGGTCACAAGGCAGAAAATGACTGAATGACAACAAAAATGTTAAATTTCTATAATGCTAAAGGATATAATCAAGGTAACATTCCCAGCAATTAATATGCAATTGTTTCTGCCCCCATCCTCCCCTCTTTTGTGTTCCTGCACCAGCTAGTAAATGACGGTGCTGATTCCTCACCAAATACGGAAAAGACATCATTCCCATTTTTCCAGGAACTTGGTTTACAAAGAAAAGAAACAAGGTGCAGGAAGAAAAGATGATTAAGAATCCTACAACAAAAAAAGAAAGTAATTTTAACTTTGGTGAGCTAAACAGGTTAATCAGGACAACCTAACAGGGTATATAAGCAAGCTCTGAATTTTATCAGACAATACCATTCTTTGGTATTACAAACCCTTTTGGACACTCAACAGTCTCTAAATTAGATAACAATAAATGGACTGTTTCCCGTTTTGAGAATAAAAAAACCTCAAAATGAGGGGTTAAAGGAAAGAGGACATAGTAGATTGAGGTCAGAACTGCAAAATACAGGGAAACAAATACCTGAATTGGCAGGATTAATCTAATGGGAGAGCATTTCCTTTGCAAACTCTAATCACAGTGGCTAAGTCATACATTAAAATAACCCTAAAATGTGCCCATTCATGCCAAGGTCTAATCTCTTTAGGTATAGTGACCATGACTGAATGTATACTCCTTGGAGTTGCTCTCTGGTATTTCTGAAAATACTTCCAAATTCTGCTAATTGATGGGGCTAACTCCTGTTTATGATAGCTGATCAGCATCATTCCTGGTCATTCCTATATGCGAGCTAAGCTAAAGGTCAATGCAGAGAAACTATGCGGATCATGTGTTCTAAATTACATTGCATTTTTCATAACCCAAAAGACCCCATGTGCTCAGCAATGGTCTGAGCAATGTTGCTCAGCAATCTAACTCCATGTTCTTTTAAAGAATGCTGTTGATAACCTTTTGCTATTTTTACTCCAATCTTTTACAAGATGTATAAAATACAGAATCTTATCTTTGAAGGCTCTTAAATTACAATGATAATTATAAATGATAAATATGTAATCATAAGCAATACCCTCTCTTGTTTTGGGATGGGAGGGAGTTTTTGATCAACTGGATGAACATTCTCCATTTGATTTTGGCAGGTCTGAAAAGTATGCAAATCTTAAGGGTAACCACTAAGAAGCATTCTTTAAGGCTTAAAGTTTAAGGTAATGGTTCATAGGAACAGTCTTGGTTCTTATTAGAGTTCTCATTTCCTCATTTCTATTCTTTTCTTTCTCTTTTTTCACAAGAGGAGTGACATTTCTGTCTGACAATGTCAAGATCCTTTTCCATTTTTACGAGAGGAAGGAAATAAACATTTATCCAAGCATTTACTATGTACCAGACACTGTGCTAAGTGCTTTACAAAATTATCTCATTTAATCCCCATTTTCAAGAGAATTTAAACCTCAACAAGTCTCCATCTTCAAACATAATTGTCAGAGTGGAAATGTCGGAAGTTAGCCCTAGGTAGAAGGACAAATTGTCCCAGGAATACTAACCCCTTATCTTTCCAGACCATACAAAATTTAGTATTAATTATTATTGCCATTATCATTGTAGAAGTGGATAAAGAGCTGGCCTTGGGCCCAGAAGACCTAGTTTCAAGTTCTGTCTTTGACACGTATTGGATGTGTGACCCTGGACAAGTCCCTTAATCTCATGGTAATCAGACAACTCTCTAAGAATATAAATTAAAAATATGTCCACTTACCACATCTCGCCAGTCAGATTGGCTAAGATGACAAAACAGGAAAATGACAAATGCTGGAGAGGATGTGGAAAAATTGGAACACTAATGCATTGTTTGTGGAGTTGTGAATTGATACAACCATTCTGGAGAGCAATCTGGAA
>CM053591.1:68583520-68623715 GCA_028646515.1 Pseudochirops corinnae
CTCATTGGTTACAACCCTTCTATATGACCAAACTATTGTACAATGTGAAAGTATTTGCAGATCCTATACATGATTGCACGCCACCATGGGGGGGGGGGGAAGGGAGGGGAGAAAATCTGAAACTCAAGTGACTGTGGAACTGAACCTTGTAAATTAAAAGTAAATGAGTAAATAAAAAAAAATTTAAAAATAAATAAATAAATAAATTCTAGGACTCCCTATTAAAAAAAAAAATTATGTCCACTGAATTGGTAGAGGAATTTCCTCATCTGGGAATTTCCCATATATCTATAAAGTCACAATAACAGTCCCTAGTTCTGTCATCATCTTGGGTCCATGCAGTAGAAAATGAATGGCCATTTACCATGCAGATGACCAAACAAGATAATTCAGGGTAAAATATTCACCCAAGTATGTGTGTTACTTGTTTACATTGGTCCCATGAATCAGGCAATTGCAACTCTAGGTTCTATTTTATTCTATGTAGACTTAACCTTAATGATCACACATACACACACACACACACACATACGCACACACATAACTCTTCTGTTTTCCTCTCAAGTATGCTCTTTTTTGGCTTGTGAATACCTTTTTGTTGCCTGCCATCCAAGAGGAAAAAACCACAGAATGGGGGAAAGAAAATTTAGAAATCCAAATCATTTATTGTATAGTATGGAGGAGCTGTTCTTATCACATCCCTGACCTCTATCACTGCCAGGTCACAAAAGCTGCAATCTTTTTTTTCTAAAGTTTAAAATAAATACATTTTTAAAATTCCATTTCTGAGGAAGAATAGACCAATATCAGACCACAGGATTTAGTGCTAGAAGGCACCTGAGAGATAGTCTATACCAACACTGTCAATTTTTCCCAGCTGAGGAAATTGAAGCCCAAATGAAGTTAAGTGATGTGCCCAAGATGACATGAACATCACGGGATTTTAGGCTAGAAGGGACACACTGGAGGTGTTGGGGAAGGGATGGGGGTCTGTGCAAAGAGTGGTAAATTAGAAATCAGAGGACATGAATTCAAACACTGGGCCTGCTTGTATCCTGTGTCACTTTATCAGTTTCCTCAACTGTGAAATGAGTGTAGACTCAATGACCTTTAAAAGCCCAGCTCTAAATTCCTTTTATTTTATAGATGAAGAAATGTCATTTAAGTTCTCTGAGGCTCAGTTTCCTAAACTGTAAAATGACTGAATTGACCTCCATGGTCTTTAAAGTCCCTTCCAGCCCTAAGATCCAAGTGAAAACCTATGTTCTTCCACCTTGAGGCCCATTCTCCTGATTGGTGAGTCCCAAGCCTAGCCAACTATTTCATGAGAAGCACAGGCCGTGACGACTTCAATCCCTACTTCAGCCACTCTTCAGACGTTCCCAGCTCCTAGCCAGTAGCCCTTGTCTCCTTGAAGGAAGCCCTCCCCACACTCTTGTCCTGTAACCTTTTATGGATTGTCCTTCCCCATTAAAGTGGAACTTCCTTGAGGGTAAAGAACGGATTATTTTGTTGTATTTGTCTGCCCAGTGCTTGGCACATTATCCTGCATACACTAAGTAAATGCTATTTAGCTACTATCTAAAAATATATATCATCTATCTAAAGATATATGTGTAGGGGAGTCTGGGTAGCCCAGTGAACAGAGCACCAGCCCTAGAATCAGGAGGACCTGAGTTCAAATGCGGCCTCAGACACTTAACACTTACTAGTTGTATGACCTTGGGCAAGTCACTTAACCCCAATTACCCTCCAAAAAAAAGATATACACACACAAAAATATATACACACACACACATGCATACATATACACATATGTGTATATGTATATGTGTGTGTACATATGTATATATTATGCTTCAGATAGTCTGGACTCAAATCAGGAAGATTTAAATTCAAATCTAACCTCAGATACTTACTAGGTATATTTACCTCGGACAAGTCACTTAACTTCTGCCTCAGTTTCTTCATCGGTAAAATCAGGATAATAAGTCTTTATTTCCCAAGGTTGTAAGAATCAGTTAAGATAATTATAGAGTATTTAGCACAATGCCAGTCACACAGTACTATATAAATATTTTATTAGTATTACTGTATCATCTATCTACCTATCCATACATCTATATACAGATGCATATCACTTATCTAAAGGTGGTGAAATGGAGTTCAAATGTGGCCTCAGGCACTTCTAGCTGTGTGATCCTGGGCAAGTCACTTTACCCTGTTTGCCTCAATTTCTTCATCTGTAAATGAGCTGGAGAAGGAATTGGCAAGCAACTCTAGTATCTTTGCCAAGAATCTGAAGAGTCAGACACAACTGGAAAGTGACTAAAAAATATATTGTCTACTTGCCTACCTATCTATAGATATAGATATAAGCTATCTAAAGACATATACCTTCTATCTCTAGATATAGATACTATGTCTATATATAGATACCTTTTGACCATCTAAAGATATATCTAAATATTATCTAGTACATAGTTGTCTAAAGATACCTGTCTAACTAACTCCAGGGGTGGGGAAGCTGTGGTCTCCAGGCTACCACTGAATCTACCTGAAACCAAGACCCAGAAAAGTGAAGAAACTTTCCCAAGGTCGCTTCATTAGAAAGTGAAAGGCTAGATCTTCTGCCTCCTTGCTTGTGGTCCCACACCATGAAAGGCTCAGGCTTTGAAAACCTGTTTGAGTCTGAGGTTATAAGGTGGGGGGGGGGGAGGGTCCTCCCTCAGTCTCACCAGTTACAGCCTCCTGCTGACTCAAAAGCCCGAGGTGAAGTGTAGTAAGTGAAGAGCTGGAAGAACATGCACACACGTGTCTGGAAGCTAAATGAATCCAGCAAAACCCTTGCCTGTGGCTGTCTCGGTGGTGGGTCCCTTCAGTAAATGAGGTTTTGAGTAATGATGCTTTAAAGCTGATTCGCCTTTTGAGCACTCCGATCCCCAGAGGCCTTGATTGCTGTCACCAATAGAAGAAAGGACACTCCCGCCCAGCCAAAAAAAAAAAAAACCGGGGGGGCGTCTGGCATTTTTAGCTAAAGGGTAGCTTCTTACAGAGGGCAGGAAAGCCAGCCGCCTTGGATATGTTAGTGGCAAACGGAAGAAGCAGCGGGTAGTGAACTTGCAAAGGGGCCTGGAGAGAAAGGACTTTGCTTTCTTCTCCATTGCTGGGAGAGACCTCTAGGTGGTGCAGGTGAGTTTGCCGTGGAGGAAAGCCCTCCGCACACGACTTTTCCCAACTCTCCAGCAGGACAGCAGGCAGTGAAGGGAAGAGTTCCCGGGAAATCTTTTGAAACTACCAAGAGCACCAGCGCCGGACTGACCCCAGAGGCGGTGGTGAGCTGTGCCTCTGGTCCCTGGGGGCGCGGAGGGACCCTGTAGGGAGTGACAGTGTGGCGACCGGCTCCGGGAGGTGGGCGGTTGCAGCTCAGGACTGCCAGAACCTGGTACCCCAAGAGGAGCGGGACATTTGCTGGCACTCTCCTTCCAGTCCGACCTAGCTGCCTACTGCAGGACGCTTGCTTGGGACGGGCCGTCAGTGCCAGGTAAGCGTGGGTCTTTGCGTGGGCTGCATTTTGCTCAAGTCTTTCACGGGGGTGAGATGGGGCTGTCAGTCGGGGGGAAAGAAAGAGCCCAAGCGCACATTTTTGAAATGCATCTCATTTTTTCGTTGTGTTTGAACAAGCCGTACCTAGCACTGTGCGTCCGCTCTCGGGGCTTTTAAGACCCAAGATCCCGCCTTTGTTTTGGGGGAAACACCAGAAACCCAAATTCCTACCTCAATTGCAGGTTTAAAGGGTAAGCCAAACTTTGCATGTGCTTAACTAGCTTCAAGCACTTTGGTTACTAAAAACAAAGGGTGCCTCCTGAAAGCCCTGCAAAGTGTACTTTCCAGGACTTAGGAAGAAGCTGCCTCCTTCTGAGAAGGAAATTGTGAGGACAGTTGGTCTGTTCCTTTCACAAAACCAATCAACAAACATCCCCAAAGCCTAGAGGTCTCTCCTAGGTGAGGTTTTGAAGAAAGCTAACAAGTCTTAGGATGGTGATAGTAGTAGTAAAACTAGCAGTAGCAACAGCAGCAGCAGTAGCAGTAGTAGTAATTGTAGTAGTAATAGTAGTAGTTGTAGTAGTAGTAGTAGTAGCAGCAGCAGCAGTAGTAGTAGTAGCAGTAGTAATAGTAATAGCAGCAGCAGCAGTAATAGTAGTAGTAGTAGTGGTGGTGGTAGTGGTGGTGGTGGTGGTGGTGGTAGGTAGGTAGGTAGGTAGCATTTATATAGGATTTTAAAGTTTGCAAAGCACTTTACATGTTATCTCACTTGATAAGAAGAGAAGGCACTGGGCCCCTTAAAGAACCTAATTTTGAATCCTGGTTCTGCCCCTTATTGCTACTACCTATGTCTCCTTAAACAAATCATTCCACATCTTTGGGCTTCATAAGTAAAGTGATGAGACCAGACTAGATAACCTCCAAGGTCCCTTCCAACTCTAAACCTGTATTTCTGTGAAACTTGGCTTTGCACATCAGTCCTGATGTCTACTTACCTGTGTGAACCTGGGACAGTCACTTCACTGTATCTTGGTTTCCTCTTGTGTAAAATGACTGGGTTGGACTAAGGTACAACTAAGTTTTCTAAAGTATTTTGCAGCTCTAATTTCTCCTGTGTTTCTATTTGGTCCTACCAGTTTTGAGCAAAGACTTGATATTTCATTTCTAGCCCAGATATTTCTTTTCTGGAACTCCAAAACACAGCAGCTCATGTCCCATGAGGAAGAGTCACATTTCAACTCAGAGGGACAGAGGCATTTTTTTTTTACTACCCATTGTCTTAAGTATTTCTCTTTAGTGTCAAGATTAAAGAACCCAAGTACTAAGGACCAGGAAAACTTGAAAAGAAAATGCCAATTGGGCAGAGAAAAAAAAGCATCAAAATAGATGACATTTCACATTATAGATATTCCCTGACCTACAATATATTATATTCATTTAATGCCCAAAGTCAAATTAGAAGCAGACCAAGAAATTGGAGGAATGGTGTTGAGAGAGAGAGAGAGATTAAAAGAAAATGAGACAGAGAAAGACTGAGAGACAGAGAGACCAAGAGACAGAAAAACATATTAATGGAATAAAGACCTGGTCAGTTGGAGAATAATGAAATCATCTGGATTTAAGCGACACAGAGGAATGTATTGCTGACATGAATCGTGTGAAGGACACAGGAATACAGCAAATTCAAAACGAAACTATACCTCTTGTGGTCCTTCTTTGATAAATAATCTAAGAATCAGACAAATGACAGCAAATTCAAAACATGAAAAAGGTAGTGAATGTTGGGGAACGGGAAGAAGCCAATACAAACGATTAAGATCGGGAATGTTTAGTTGGGGTTTCTTGCTTGTCATTGTCTAAGAATGCCAAATCATAACAACTTGAGCACTTGAATATACAGTTTACAAGACCAGCAAGAGGAGAAATTGTCACCGAGTGTGGAAAATCACAGCTTATCAGGATGTGATGAGGCAGTAAGACGTTTGGGGAACTTTGACAACAATCTGCTTCGCTTCCTAGAGGGCACACCACCTCTGCCCTCACCACTGGCTCCTGCAAGCTCGCATTGTAGAGAATACTCTTTGGCAACAGCATATCTGGGGAAACCCACCAGCCTCTCACCCTCATATTTCTTTAGGATCACTAGTTATCTCAACATAAAAGTGAAGAGGTAGGGAGGGGCAAGGTTTCAATATTTAGACAAAAATCAAGTACCATTGTCATTTTCCCAGCAGTAAACATTTGCAAAGTCTGAGAATCAGACTTAGCTTGTGCTTCAGGCCAACACAATGTTGTGTGCTCAGGCCCATTTCACAAATGGCACAGCTAAGGCTCACTGATGGTTTGAGGATAAGCAAATTGCCCACAGATCATCAGTGAACCTTGTAGCAAAATATTTTGTTGTCCTTCTGGTTAAGGGGTGTACTGATGAAGGAAGAGACCATAGACAGGTACCTTCTTCAATGGGCAAATGGACCTTTGGTCACCTGACTGTCCCAGATCCAGGTAAAGCCTGTGGTTAACAAAGAATGGAATTTGTGCTAAGGAAAATGCACAGGCTCATAACTTCAAAGAATCAACCAAATCTGAAATTCAAACACTGCAGACGTAAACATGATTGATTTTTGGAACCCAGCCCCACTGCTAAGTGTCTCCTTCACCTCCCATTCTGTTTTCTTGCTGTTCTCTTCCTAACTTCAAGGAACATACCTTGCACACCACCTCTGCCCTTGGGCCCTTTTCTCTTCCACTATCACAGAAGACACCTATCCCATTCTCTATCTTGGCAGCTATTGCATGATCTATCTGAGTGATATCATCCCTTCCAATATCATAGTTAATTTATATGTAATGATCATACTTCATTAAACTAATGGGTGTAGGGGAGAACAGATCCAATTCCCTATTTTAAGTAAGAGGTTCAGTGTTTAGATATCTCGTCCTCTCTAGTTGGTTAGGGTTAGTCCAGTTTACACCTCTCTCTTTCCTTAAAAGAATGAAGCAAGGGAAAATAGAACATGAAATGAGTTTCCTTGAGAGGTGAGGGGTTTACCCTCCTTGGAAGACTTTAACCATTCTTTTGTGAATGGGTTGGACAAGATTGCTGCTGAGGTCCCTTCCGATACTCAGAGTAGATTCAAAGGAGCCTTTGAAGGAAAGGCACAAGCCTCTGGAAGAATGGTAGGTTTTTAATCCTTGTGAGCCATCTTGATGAAAGGTCCAGTAAGGAAGAATGTTGAAGCTAGCAAGTAAAATAAGGTTTTTGGATGACTTGTGGTCTGTAGTCCAAGCAACTCCTGTCTTTTGTTAACAAAATACAACAACAGCAACAACAACTAAGAATTGACTTTTTTTCTTTCCCCTCATCAATGTTGTTCTCTGGGGTCTCAAAATATGGCCAAGACTTGGTTAAGCCCATCCAGCAACACTATGTGAAAATGCATCTGACTCAGCTCTCAGGGTTGAAGTAGGGTCCCTCCAATGTCACAGCTGGGAGTGGGTACCAGACCACCAAGGTCCCCGGAGTAAACAAAGACACAGATTCCAGCTGGCAGCTGTGTACCTCTTGGGCTTTTGCAGTCAAAATTGGAGGCATTTAACATTTCTCAACAATCACATGCCTGAGGATGCAAAATCTCCTTCTTGGCTTCAGAGAAGCACAGCTGCCTCAGTATTATCAGAGCCTCAGGCCAACGTCATCTACTCCAGCAGCTACTGCCTGCCTGCCTGCTTCCCCTCTTCTGCTATCCCCTCGTTTTATGTGGAGATTTGCATATGTAGCTAACCAGGTATGCTTTTGTTCTCCATTTCCTACAAATCAAATTACTCCACCATAGGGAACAATGATAAAGAGGTGTTGCATTTGTGGAGAGATACCACAGCCATGATAGACATCCAACATTTCATCAACAATTCACTTTACAAGCTAATAAATCCCATCTCTGTCTAGCAGATTGTTGTTATTTTTCCCAGTGAGTCAGTGATGAAATCAGCTATAAGTGTAACAACAACAATAACAAAGCTGCCACTAATAGTAAGAGGAATCAAAGCCAGTAGTCTTGAGATCCGAGTGGAGGTTCTAAAATTTCTTACACATATATTTACATTTTGTATTATGAAAATGACAATAGGCAAAGCTAAAAAAGCATGTGTAAATGCATGGAAGATCATGAGATTGCAGATTTAGAGCTAGAATTCATCAGTCCAAACCTCTCATTTTATCAATGAGGAAACAGGGCCAGAGATGAAATACTGGACTGAGCTCACACAGTCAGTTAAAGGACAGAGTTGGCATTCAAATCCTGGTCTTCTCACTCCAAATCCCATGCTCTTTATATGAGAAATGTAATCCCGGTCCTCCTACCCCAAATAGCAACAACCAATTCAACAGTAAAATAAGATAACAGTACGATGTTGATAATTTCAAAAATTAACATCATGCCATAAGATCATAGTTCTCAGAAGTCATCTAATTCAATGCCCTCTTCTTGAGAATCACAGAAAGCCTAAACACATAAGCATAAACATCAAATGGAAAATGACAGGTGACTATTTAAATAAATATGAGACCATTCATTGCCAAATCTTCTTGTAAAACTTGCAGCAATCTCTTAGATATTGCTCAAGATCCCATAGAATCTTCTCTTAAAAGGCTAGGTATTCAAACACTAATTCTACTAAAACTACCTGTGTGACCCTGGGGCAAGTTGCTTAAAGTGTCCCTAGACCTCAGTATTCTCATCTGTAATATGAAATGGTTGCATTCATTATAATTCTTCTATACAACATGACCAGTGTGAAAATATGTTTAATAGGAATATATATGTAAAGCCTATATCACATTACAGGCCATCTTGGGGGGGGGGAAGGGGAAGGGAGGGAGGAAAATTTAAAACTTATGGAAGTAAAATTTGAAAACTAAAAGTAAATAAATTAACTTTAAAAAATGAAGGGGTTGGACCCTTCTCAGAGGTCTTCAAGTAGAGGCTGAACAAGTATTTGTTAGGCATATGAGGGTTCCTGTGATGTTTGCTTTGGACTAGATTGCCAATGAGGTCCCTTTCAACTCTGAAATTCTAAGTCTTCTGTATCAAAATGATTTCTAAGGTCCCTACTAGTTTTAAATCTATGATGCAATGATCCTACATTACTAAGTCCTCCTCCATTGGCCTCATGGTGCCAATAAGACCCTTTGTTCTCAAGATAATGACACTGGAGTCCCAGCCCTAGCAGATCCTGACCCTGAGCATGGGTCCACATCTCTGTCAGCTGAAGACCAGCCTGGTCAAGTTCAGAGATGTTCATTAAGAGAAAGATGGTCATCAGGTGTTGAATCCAGTTTGGGGAGAGGCATGTAGCAGTGTTTCTGGAGATTTTATTTGTAACCTAGAATTGAAACTCCACGACACATTTTAAGTTCATTTTCAACCTGAAAATGGCATCAGCGCCTAACTTGGTCATTGTTGTGTTTTTGTCCTGTTCTTGAAGAGGACCATACCATCATGGAGATGATGACATGACTTGCAATTGACTTTGATTTGAGTGAGGGAGGGCTACCTAGCCTGGTATCTGGCATGTGGTAGGTTTAATAAATGCTTGCTGAATTGAATGCTGTGCCAACAGAATAACATGCACAAAAGAAAAACAGATAAGTGTTTACAAGAAGGAATGTCACTGGGGAGGGGTAAAACATTTATATGGTGTCTACTATGTATCAGACACTGTGCTAAACACTTTTTTAAACCAGTATTATTATCTCATTTGATCTTTATGCCAATCTTGGAGATAGATGTTACCCTTATTCTCATTTTTTGAGTTGAGGAAACTGAAGCAAACAGAGGTTAACTGTTTTGCTCAGGGATACGCAGGTAGTAAGTAGTCTGAGGTCAAATTTGAACTCAGGTCTTCCTGACTAGAGGCCCAGTGATTTATTCCCTGTACCACCATCTGTTTCTTATAGCACTGGGTGAAGGCTTGGTATGCTATTCATTTCCTCTTGATTAAGAGCTCAAATAGCAGAAACTGAAGAAAAGCATCAGAAGCAGCAGCATCTTCTTCCCAATTGGGAGGAAGTTGCATTTTGATGAGCAGAGGAGCATTCATCCAAGAGCAGGCAGCGTGTTTCCCTAAATGTTTTAAAAAGCCTCCTTTGCCGGGTGTGCCATCATGGAACCAATTTAGAGATCAATTTAGCTCCCAATTTGGCATGCCAATCTGTTGTTCTCAATTGCAGTAGGTATTTTATGGAGTTAGCAAAGAATCTCTCTCTACTAGGGCCTGGCTCCTCTGATTTCCCTGTGTACCACAGAGCTGGGCACACACTGCTATTAGGCTCTGCAGACAACCTATAGAAAGAGATGGGTGGTCTCTGGAGACCATGAAAACAAATGACTGTGTCTTGTTATTGGAAAGGTACATAAATAGCTCATCAGAGGAGAATCAGTACTACTGTACTACTGTACTACTGTACTACAGTACTACAGTACTACTGACAATGAACAAGATAGCCAGTCAAGTTTAAGAGGGTTTTAGGGGCTTGGGATATAATGCGAATTTTTCCTGGGATAACATCTGTTTTATGTAGCTAGATAGGTAAGATTTGTACTTTACTACTTCCACTGAGCTTCCGTGTCCATGTATAGTATTAACTTTGATTTTTAATTCTTTAAAAAAAAAATAGAAAGGCATGGAGCTTTTGTAAAGGCACCTTGGGGGATTCTTAAAGTGTATTTTCTTAAGATTTAGCCTTTAATATTGTCTCATTGCACTTGTAACAGCTATTGCTAATACTTCCTGACCATAATGAAAAAAATAAATCAGAAAGTACACATTGGGGATGTAGTTCTTTAGACACTCCACATTCTACAGAACTGAAGCACTTCTTGAAGAAGGATAGCCAGTAGAATCTGGCAATAACAGCTTTTCTAAGAGTCGAATTTGTAATGAGACCAAATCATCTCTGCACTGTTAGACTTGCAAAAATATGGTTTTCTCCTGAAGGGATTCTTTGCATATTTAATAAAAATCACAGATAGTAAATTAAATGCAGAAGAATTCCATCATAACACAGCAACTTGGTCCAAACGATCAATCAATAAGCATATGTTAAGCCTAATATGCACCAGGCACTGTGATGGTGCTCAAGATACAATAACGAGACAGGCCTTTCCCCTTCAAAAGCTTACCTGCACACAAAGAAAGCACACTGAAACTCTACAAAGCTACAGAAGTACAGAATCTGAGAAGAGAAGACACCAGGAGTCAAGGTGGGTGGAGAGATTAGGGAAAAGATCATGTAGGAGAAGGTATTTGAGCTGAATCCTGAAGGAAACAGGAGAATCTAAGAGAGGGGGAATACATTCCAGGCACAGAGGACAGGCAACCAAAATATAGAGGAATAAAATAGAGTGTTGTGTCAGAGGACCAGCAAGAAGGTGGTTTGAGATGGACCATAAAGGAAGGGGCTTGGGGGTAAAAAGAATAAGAATGTATGTCACACTACTGTATGCTATTGAACATATGAACATATGAACATATAGTTACTATATATATATGTATATGTGTATATATATGTATATATATATACATATATATATTCTAAGCAACCATACATAAGTGCTTTGCAAATATTATCTTACTTCATCTTCACAACAACCCTTCGAGGTGGGTGCTGTTATCATACCCATTTCACAGCTGAGAAAACTGAGGCAAACATATGTTAAGTGACTTTCCCTGGGTCATACAGCACTAGTGTCTAAAACCTATTTGAATTTGGGTCTTCCTACCTCAAAGCTCAGCACTGTTAAAAATAATAAGTTTGGAGATGTACGTTGGGGCCAGGTTGTGAATGACTTTAAATGCCAAACAGAAAAGCTAACATTTGATCCTAAAAGAAAAAGGAAGCTATGCAGTTTACTGAGTAAGGGAGTGATAGGGCTGGATTTATACTTTAGAAAAACAATAAAAATGTAAATGAAGCATGAGTCAAATAACATTTTCTGAAATAGAAATAAAAATCTGATTTTTATTGTTGAGTCACTTTCAGTTATGTCTGACTCTCCATGACCCCATCCAGGGCTTTTTGGAGTGGTTTGCCATTTCCTTCTCCAGTTCATTTTACAGAAGAGAAAACTGAAGTAAAGGACGTTAAGTGATTTGCCCAAGTAGGTATCTCAGGCCAGATCTGAACTCAGGTCCTCCTTATTGCAGGCCAGGCACTCTATCCACTGTGCCATCCAGCTACCCTAAAGTTTAATAGAAGAGGGACATAAAGAGTCAGCTGTGGCATTATAGATAGAGAGCTGACCTTTGAGTCAGGAAGGGTCTGAGTTCAAGTTCTGCCTCTGACGCAGACTGATTTTGTGTGGTTCTGGACAAATAAATCACTTACTTGTTCTAGGCCAGTAATGTCAAACTTAAATAAAAACCAAAGGGCAGCATATTAACTTAGAAAACTGATTATTAGCATTATCTATGTTCTGTTGTATTTTTATTTATTTTGTTAATTATTTCTCAATTATATTTTCATCTGGTTTGGGTCACACTCAAGAGTGTTGCAGGCAAGCTTTTTGATCCCTCTACTATCTAGGCAACACTCTCAGGCTATAAATTGCAGAGAGGTGTTCTCCTGCATTGGTAGAAGGTGTTTCCTCACCTGAGAGTTCTCAATATCATTAAAATCATAAATTCAGCCCCTATCACCCATAGTGAAACTAATTTGGAACCTATTTTTGTTGCTAGTCTTTTCTTGCTTCGATTAATGCTCTATCTATGGTCATTTGAAAGAGAGAACTCTCCCTAAAAGTAGTATTATTATATATTTTCCAATTATTTTACTCTACTTTTGTGCCTTTAAGGGATCACTAAGTAAGTACATCTTGCATCTTCATTTGCTAGGGAAACTGAGGCAAAGGAAAGGTTTAGTGTCTTGCCCAAGGTGATAATTTCCTTTCAATAAAATAAGAAAAAAAATATAGCAAATGACTTATCTTTAAAGGGAATTTAGGATCTTGGATCATTTGTCATCTGTGAAAATAAGGATCAACTTTCTCCCCTATTAGTGCCTGTGGGCTTTCAGCTAGAGGGTTCCACATGAAAATCATTATCCAAACAGACCACACACATCTATTCTACTCTATTCATTTGATGTGAGTGTGTAGAAAGCAGCAGAGCTGGAGAAGACTACACTGATGGTTATCATAGTTGTTGCTTTTGAAGGCAAATATTTATTTTTGCAAAGATTGCAAAACCAAGAACGGTAGAATATGAAATCTTCTGTATGTTTACATAATAAACAGTGAGGAAACACTGGTAGATTCTGTTTTCCCTCCTCCCAGGACTGGCTATTTCGCTCCTGAAGACACCAAATAAGTAGAAACAATGGCCTCCAAAGTGGAGGGCATCACTAGGGAAGATGGCAATCCTGTGTCAGTGTTTGTTCCCCATTCATGTTTTCTTGTCAAAGAAGTCAAGAGTGGGTTGGTTCTGAATTTGATGGGAAGAGTTTGTTTGAAGCCACCCTTCATCTGGGGGATTGGCACCATCTCAGCCCTCCCAAGGTGGTTCCCTCATTAGTCAACAACATTTATTGATCCATCATGACCGATGCATGAGGAGGAAATCCAGAAGGCTGAGAAAATATAGCCCCTGCCCTCAAGAAGTTTATAGTCCAGTGAAGGAAGAAGAACAAATGATAGAATGATAGAAAGAACAAATGAAAATTGCCATTGGCTATAAACGAAGTGCTGAAGAGAGATCAGAGCTGGGTGTGTCAAGATCACTTTCAGGAAGGAGGGGGATGAGGGAAGAGTATACATACTGATACACAAGTTAGTAAATTTTCTTACTAAGGGGTTAAATTCTACAATACATATGCACTTTCTAGATCTGTTCATCGGCTATCATCCAGATTCATTAGCCTCAGCTGCAGCTGTGAGGAGCTGGAGTGGAGGCAGGGATTTTGCAGAGTTGGAGAAGTGTGGAGGGGCAGGGCAGGGAAGAAAAGAGGGGACTTCTCTAACTCCTCTTTTAATGTTATCAGCAAATGATGATGTGTAGAGTAGCAATGACAAAACCATTTCAGGAGATTGGGAGAATATATTTCTGAATAAATCACTTTCTTCCACCTCAGAAATACGTCTTCACTACTGAGGCTGGGAGTGAGATCCCAAAAGGCGTGTGGCAGAGTGGAGCTTGAGCAGGGGTACTGGATATGCATGGTAATACTTGTTTCTGACTGGTCACTGGATACAGAGATGGACTGGCCTGCCTATATTTGCTATGCCATGTTCTAGCATTCTGTGAAACTCTTTTCAGCTTGAGTCTGAGGATTTTGTGGAGGCCAGCACCATCTGGAGAGTGAGAGCCTCTGCCTTTGAGATCATCATGGCTAAAGTCATCAATTCAGAGACTGATTGGAAAGGCCTGCAGAGGTCACCTAGTCCACCATCCCATCTAAATTGTGACTCCTATGTACAACATCCCCAATAATATCTCCCTTCTATACAAAGCTACCTCATATAGAGCAGTTTTTAAAAATCTCCTTTTTTGTGATCTCCCTGACATGTATGTTGTATAAATATTATTTCCTTTCTTACAAATAAAGAAACTGATATAACATATAACAGCAGAATTGGGAGAGATAGACAGAGACAGAGAAAGACAGAGAATGCTTCATGAATTGGCATGTCATTCTGGAAATTCTGCAGAACTGGGGCAGTCTTCCAAATATCCTGGGGCAGTGGTCCTCTTAGAATGACTGTGGTTGGATGTGTAATTGGGAAGGGCCATGAGTTGGTTCGTCTGCTGTCTCCCTTCTTGGGCTTCCTGGGATCTCTCTCTGTCTCTCTGTCTCTGTCTCTGTCTGTCTCTCTGTCTCTCTCTCTCTTTGTCTCTCTCTCTCTGTCTCTCTCTCTCTCTGTCTCTCTCTCACTCATGCCCTCCTTATCGCCATGGTTACAGCCTCCCTCCCTCAACCCTAATATAATATGATTTGTACTGCCCCATTGTGGGATGGTGACTACAGTAGGAATCAAGTGCAGTCAAGTCAGAGTATCAGACAGGGTGTTGTCAATGGTATTTCCTGGCATTGGGGCTCCTGGCTCTCAGGAAAACTTCCAGGATAACACTGGCTTTATTATCCACTTCAATGGTAAATGTACAATGCTGTTGAATGGGCGGCCATTTGAATCACAAGCTTAGAGTTGGACAGTATTCAGAAATCTCTCATTTAAAATTCGACTTTAAAGTCTCAAGTGGCTAACTTTCCTTAATCAACATTCCATAGAAACACAACCATCAAAAGATGAGAACTTGTTTGCAAAGTACCACAAAGTTATGATCCTGGAACAAATCTAAAATCTATATACAGGCTATTCCATAAGTCTGTAAGCTGCAGAGAAGGTGCCAACCTGCATTCATAGATGGAGTTTCCTTACTTGTAAGTATGCCAATGGAATCCCTATCCCTGTACATAGTATAGATTTTAAAATGTTGATAGGGATGGAGCTGGATCTTTGATTTCCGCTGTACAGGAAATTCTTATACACGGAAATTCTCTCTAATCATAGAGGTTTCCACCTTCTATGTAAAATATATTCTTGTAGAACTGCCTAGAGCACTGAGTTTAGTGGCTTACCCAGGGTCTCACAGCCAATATTAAGGGCAGGATTTGAACCTTGGTCTCCATATTGAGAATAATGAGGTATATGATAGAGTAGATACTGGCCTCAAACCATTATATACCTAAACATGTACATATACATATATACATTATATATGTACATATATGTCTAGATTCTAGAACTATGATTTTGGCAACACAGGGAACTGTCAGTGAAGAATTTCCTCTAACCAATGCAAATGCACATCTTAGAGCCTTTGAGAGTTTTGCATGTACTAAGGATACTAAGAGGTTAAGTGACCTGCCCAGTGTCAAACAGCCAGTCTGTGTCAGCAGTGGGACTTGAACCCCATCTTCCTGACTTCCAGGCACAAACCCTACCCACTGGGCTACATTACTACTAAACCATAGATAGAGGTTATCAATAGGGCAACAAATTCCTCCACTGCTTCCCTCTAGTGCCTGATCATGGTAAGGAGGTGGCCCAGGCTTTCTGAAGGCTATGTGAGCATGGACCCATGCTCCTAGAAGTCCACGCAAGCAGAGAAAGTTTTGAGCCAGATTGTGTCTCTACTTCTAGGACACATCTAGAAATGGAAGTTTGGGAGGGGCAGCTAGGTGATGTGGTGAATAGAGCACCAGCCCTGGAGTCAGGAGGATCTGAGTTCAAGTTTGCTCTCTGACACTTACTAGCTGTGTGACCTTGGGCAAGTCACTTAATTGTAACTTCCTCCTCCCAAAAAAATTAAAGTTTGGGGGGTAAGTCGTGGAAACCACATTTCACTACATTTCATAGCATCATAGATTTGAGCCAAGAGGGACTTCAGAGATAATACAGTTATATCCATCTTCATCTTGAAGATAAAGGTATTAAAGCCCAGAGAATTTTTCACTTGCCAGAATTTTTTGAGAACTGCAGAAAGAATTCAAATCCTACATTTCCTGCTGGAACATTTCCACCTGGAAGTTCTGATATGTCTCAAATCAAACTGTAATTCAATTTAACAAACATGTTTATCAAGAACCTACAGTATTTAAGGTATAAAGCAGGGTGGAATAATGGATAGATGATCAGCAATGGAGGCTGGAAAACCTGGGTTCAAGTGTTGCCTCTGACACATGCTAGCTATATAACCCAGGCAACTATCCTTTAAAGGCGATGGTGATAGTCCTCTAGGACAAGAAGTTTCAGATGATTTGCACATCTGCCACTGTGAAAAGTTAATCCCTGCCCTCAAGAAGCTTCCATTCCGTCTATAGAATCAACTTGTACATGTATAGGTATATACAGAAGAAACATATCTGCATACACATATATGTATATGCATGTGTATGTGTGTATATAGATATAGATAGACAGACAGACAGGTAGATAGATAGATAGATAGATAGATAGATAGATAGATAGATAGATAGATATGGTGATAGGGTGGGAGCATTAATTGCTGCAGGATCAGGCTTGGTCTAAAAAGGGGGTGCTTGAGCTGAATTTTGAAGAAGATTAAGGGTTCTAAGAGGCCAAAGTGAGGAAGAAATGTATTCTAAGAATGGGGATAGCTAGTGAAAAGGTACAGAAATGAGAGATATGGGAAGACTAAGAAAGCCATTTTCATAGGGAATGTGAAAAGAATAATGTATAGTAAGGCTAGAAAGGTAAGTACAGTTATCCCTTCCACATCATGCCTTTTCCCATCTAAGTTTCAATATATCGTGGGTTGGCATAAGAAATTAAATGGGAATTTTGAATGATTTTTGCAGAAGCTGCAGATGACATGTGAAGACCAACAGACAAACACAGAAAAAGTTTAAAAACTCAAAAATTCATAAAATATATGTATAGTATTATATAACATCAACATATTTTATCTTTTAATACCATAATAATTCAGACCTTCTCTGGTAAGGAAGGGTCAAAAAATTTCACGTGGATTTTCCAGATCAAGGAGGCACAGCGCCCCCAACACCACCCCACCCCCACTCCACTGCAGTGTGGGAGAGATAACTATATAGGGCTGAATTATGAAGAACTTTAAATGCTAATCCTAGGAGATTGTATTTGACTGTAAGGTAATTGAGAACCACTAGTTTATTGACCAAAGAAGTGTCAAACAAAGAAAGTCATACTTTCATTCCCTATCCAGATGCTTGTTACTGTCATCACTCTTCCTCCTCCCTCCCTAAATTCAGAGTCTGATGCAAAATTTTCTCTGCCCCAATCCCTAACCTTGAAGCACTATGAACTTCAATTTTTCAACTTCTTCAACTCCTATAAAGTCAGTCTCCAAATTGCCTTTGCCGCAAACAGTAGTGATCAAACCTTGCACTGGTTGTTCACTCCTGACTCCTCACGGACACACACAGTTCAAATGAATTGGCCCCAGGGGCCTGGATTTGTAGTTAAGGCTATGATTTAAAGCATTATATGGCAATGAAAAAAAATGCTCAGAGGCAAAGTGAATATTCAAATCCCAGTTCTGACATTTACTACTTGTGTGGCCTTGGGCAAGTCACCAGCTCTGAGCCTCATATATAAAATTAATGGGTTATATTGGGTAACTTCTAACTTTAAATTAGATGATCCTCTGATCCTGCTTCTCTATCTTTGCTGATCTTATTTCCCTCCACTTGGAATGCACTCCCAACTTCTGCCTACCCAAATCTGGTACCCATTCTTCAAAGCTCATATCTAATTCAGCTCCACAAAGTCTTTCCTGACAAACCCTATCCTTCTTCTGAAGTCTTTTAGCACTTATGATTTGTACCATTAATTGCTGAATGGTGATTAATCATGTACTATCTTATTTCCATGACCTTGACTTACTGATGATTGGTATAGATAAAATAAGAAATATAATCATAGGTCTGTAACTTTTCTTAAGGTTTCCAGTAGTTGGTGCCCTCTTATTCATCATACCTATGGCATAAGTCTACAATGGGCCTATAAAGGTGCCTCATACTTTTTTTTTTAGCCTATGAATAACATTGTAGGAAGTCAAATAAAAGCTTGGCCTGAAGATTAGAATACCTGAGGCCTATTTCACATGAGTTCCTCATCTGCAATAGTGGAAGGAGTTTCCACACTAGGAGTTCCCTACTCCCTGCCTCAGTTTCTCTCTCAGTCAGTAAAATGGGACTAAAACTACTTCTCTCATAAGAAAGCCACAAAGATTCTTTTGTAGCTTTTTGGGGGGGAGAAGAAGGAACAAGAGGATGATTACATACTATAGCTATGTCAACCATATTTCCCAGAAATTCCCAGGTTAGAGAAAATCCAGTGAAAGAGAGCCTATTTTGTCATCACACTGCAAAAGGAATGCTCTTTGTCAGATCATGAAGCTTGCTTTTTGGTTTGGAAAATATGGTTGCCATAGTGACAGTCTGTTATCCTGACTTCTCTTCTCAGTGGCTTAATTGCAGGAATTTTCTGGACTTGATTTTGGAAGGTTAACCCACCCTGTCTGGTAAGTTCATGTCCTTTCCTCTTCCAGGGCCACTTGGCCTCAGTTTCTCTCTGTGCAAAATGGGACTAAAATTACCTTCCTCATAAGAAAGTGCTAAAGATTATTAAATCCTATCAGCACAGCAAAATCCTAATAGAATTCAGAAGTACTTGTGCTGCTGTTGTGTTCAAGGAAAAAAATAATCGTGAACTACCAATTTTTTCTTTCTGAAAAAAAAAAACCCTTTTCCCATGGAACCTCCTGGAATATATAGCTATTTAGTGGCTGTCAGTCAGAAAGAGGCATTGGCCCAGGTAACCTGGCTCTTTGTCGAAAAGTAAGAAGGCCTTAGGACCTGTAATGTAATTATATCTCTGCTGAATCCATTCAGGATATCTTCTGAATAGAGGCTGCCAAATGCAGCCATATCACATTTCTACCTTTAAACAAATGCAAGCTAACTGTTCTTGTTTCAATAAAATATTTATCGCCCTTGGCACAGACAGAGGGGTTTTTGCCAGGTTTGAACAAGGTCCAGGGCCAGGGAGTGAAAGTTATTCCCCATTTTAAAGGTGGTCAAGTGCCTTGTGTGAAATGAACGGGTGACCTTGAGCCAGTTCCTTAGAAGCAGGCAGGCAGCTTCCTGATGTTAAGGACAAGCTGATGTCTTCATGAACTGCTGGGCCGCAAGGCCAGGGCCCAAATGTGTGTGGAACCCTGCCCGGCAGCTAGAGTCTCTTCATTCGTGTGCTCATATTCCTATCCAGCATTAAAGCATGCTCTCTCTCTCTCTGTCTCTCTCTCTCTCTGTCTCTCTCTCTGTCTCTGTCTCTGTCTCTCTGTTTCTCTTTCTCTGTCTCTCCATCTCTGTCTGTCTCTGTCTCTCTGTCTCTGTCTCTCTCTCTGTCTCTCTCTTTGTCTCTCTCTGTCTTCATCTGCATCTCTCTGTCTCTGTCTGTCTCTCTGTCTCTGTCTCTGTCTCTCTCTCTGTCTCTCTCTCTCTGTGTCTCCTCTGTCTCTGTGTGTGTGTGTGTCTCTCTCTGTCTCCATCTATGTCTCTGTCTCTTTCTTTGTCTCTCTCTCTCTCTTTCTCCTTCCCTTTCTCTCTTTCTCTCATGGAGTCTTCCCAAAAGGGCAAGAGCTAATAAGTTAGGACTTGCTTGTAACACCGTATGAGAAGACCTAAGCTTAAATCCAACCTCAGAAGCCAGAATTTCTTCTTCTGTCAAATGGAAATAATCACAGTATTGACTTGCTAATATTGTGAGAATCAGATGGGATCGTGTATGTAAACACATCTTAAAGTGCTATATAAATGTAAACAATGTTTCCAGAGACCTTTGCTCTGATTATTACAAAATTATCATCAAAGCAGTCAGTAGAGCCAATTGTTCTGGGAGACTTTTAATTTTAAATTGAATAGAGCAGGGAAACTACATCAGAGATGAAAGATACATAGACATTCACTAGACCAAGGTTCAAATCCTGCCTCCAAACTTCAGAAGTTTGGATTCACAGTTTGGATTCAGTCAAATGTTCACACTTTATTTGCTCTGTGAAGTTTGGCCACACTTGAGGACCTAGAAGGCCACGTGTAGCCTCAAGGCCGCAGGTTCCCCACCCCTGGCTTAGACCATGGGTGGGCCCATTGCAGAGTCAGGAGGCTTGTGATTAAACTGGGGCAACGAAAGAAGCTTGGACAGAAATAGGGCCAAACTGTCATTTAGAGAGGACCACTCTACCTCTGAGGGCTTCTCTGCTAAAACTCTTTCCTGTCCCATCCTAGGGGACCCACCTCACCTATGCAGATAGACACTTCCCCCAATCTGGAGGATACAACAATATTAATATAGTGAACCTTTATTATGTGCTTTATTTTTAGGTGTTAGGGGAGGTAAGGATGTCTGGCCTCTGGGACCTGAATGTCTTGGAACAGAGTCTAAGGACCACCAGAGTTATGTTCGCTCCTGCACTGTAGCCTATGTTTGAACAAGTTTGTATTTCTATTACAGTACTTCAAAGAACTTAGTATGGTATAGAATAGCACTAGACTTGGCATCAAGAAGACCTAGGTTCAAATTCTGCCTCAGATACTTACTAGATCTTGTAGTGGGACTTGTGTGTCACAAATTAATCAATTAATAAGTATTTATTAAGCATCTACTATGGACCAGGAAGGATGGATACCAGGGATACAAATATCATGAATGAAATAATCCCTGCTCAAAAATCACATTTTCTTCCTCTGTAAAATTGTGGAGAGTGGACTTATTGACATCTAAGTTTCCTTCCAGTTCTAAATTAATGATCCTATAATCTAGAGGAAGACATCCATTCATTGGATGAGTCATTTTTGACCTATCCAATTTGAAAATTTATAAAATTTATGGAAAGATCTGGACAAGTGCTACAAAGGATGGACAGACACAGATGAGTTGCAATCTGTACCACTGGAGGGAAGATCCACACAGATGAACTCATCAATCCATTGTGTTGAGGCCTGCTTAATGTCCAGCATTAAGCATGATCGGAGATGTGAATAAAAAAAGTGACCAGGCCATGTGGGTAGTTGAGAGAAGAACCATGAACTCCGTTTATTGATGCTTAGAACAAAGTTTTTAAAGATCCAAATGATAAAGATTCGAGTATCCTTATCTCAATCATATCTTGGAATATTATTAGTAATAGAATGGTCTGCCATATCACAGAAGTAGCTTGGATAATACAAGGCTTGTTATCAAGGACCCAGGAAGTCATGGGGAAGGTCAGTAGTCTTATCAAAATGTAAGGATGTTCCCTGAAAGCAGGCCACAATCTCAAAGACATCTGCATAGAAGCCAGATCCCCAAGAATCAAGGATTTTGACTTAAAATAGTCTTTAGCATAATATGATAAGGAATATGTCCTGAAGATTGGGGACAAAGGTTTTGATCTCAGGATATCAAACAAAAGTCTTTTTAAGTGCACCCCTGAAGTTCTTTCGGGGGAGCCAGCCTTTGCAAGCCACCATCACCTCGAGAGGAATTAGGGTAGATAATTAAGGTGTCTTATCTGAGTCCTGGATCAGGCCTATTTGGCTCCCCACACCCTTGAAATGCTGAAAAAGTATATTTAGTATCCTCAGACCTTTCATTTGTTTGTTTTTGGATAAACCATAGGATAGAGTGGTTCCTTCAGGGACAGTGTGCTTGATGTTACTGAAAAGAGTGGCTTTTAAGTGGACGGTCTCATATCTCTTGCTAGCTGTGACCATGGGCAAAGTCACTTAATCTCTTTGAGCCATAGGCAACTCTCTCAAGAATAAACCACTGAGGCAGGGAGGAAGGAAACAAGCATTCATTAAGTGGGAACCAAGTCTTGAGGCCTAATCCATAGGGATAGGACAGCTAGGTGGCACAGTGAATAGAGTGTTGGGCCTGGAGAGGAAAATATTTGCATTCCAATCCAACCTCAGATACTTATTAGCTGTGTGACCATGTAAACTACTTTAAAGATAATATCTCTTTTGAACCTTTAACAACCCTAGAAGGTAGGTATTATTACTACCCCATTTAACAGTTGAGGGAATTGAGGCAAACAGGTTAAATCACTTGCCTTGTATCACACAGCTAATAAGTTTTTTTTTAATTTTTTTATTTTTTTTGCTTTTTGGAGGCGGAGGGAAGGCAGGGCAATTGGGGTTAAGTGACTTGCCCAAGGTGTCTGAGGCCGGATTTGAACTCAGGTCCTCCTGACTCCAGGGCCAGTGCTGTATTCACTGCACCACCTAGCCGCCCCTAGCTAATAAGTTTTTGAGGATGAATTTGAACTGAGGTCTTCCCGACTTCCATATGTCACCTAACTGCCCCTGTCTGTATGGAATAAGCCTCAAGAGAGACAGTTCCCATACTGCTGAAATCATGGATCTTTGATGTAATATTATAAATATTTTTATACATAATATAATTTTAAGTTACAATAATAACCATACTTCCAAATTCAACCAGGACTGCCTGGTCCAGTTGAAGTCTGTCCAGTTCTAGAGCTTTGTGTTTTATGTTGGAGTTGTTCATTCATATTAGAGCAAACAGAGTCTGCTTTGTCGGTTAATAAAGATACACCCAGTTGTGGGTTATTGCTCACAGAACCAGCTCCTTTAAATCTTGCGGATGGTCTAATTGTCTACATAGTATTAGACTGGTGGAGTCTTGCCGGGCTCAATCCTTAATCTGTTGCTGGTCGTGATTTATGGGTGGTTTTTTTTGCCCTTCTTATAATTGCAGAATCCCAATACTCGCTGGTGATGTATAGCTTTATAATTCTATCAAAGAACCTTGGCACTGTCAGCCAGTCCAGCCTCTGAGCTGAGCTGAATCTGCTTTCCTATTACACCAAACATCTTCAAAGCTACAACAACTCAGTTTACAAAGTAGACACTTGAGCCCTTCATTTCAAATGGAATTTCTCTTCCTTATGCGCCCCTGGTGAACATGCTTGCAGTTTAATAGGGTTTTCTTGGAAGCCGTTCAAATTGTATCTGCTCAGGTTTACATAATCTGCTTCCCTCCGCCCCATTTGTGGATTATTTCTCCGCTTGGGTTCATTTAACCAGATCTGCAGCTGTGCTGACAAATTCATTGATGCTTTCCTGCTTCCAGAACTGATTTTCATGATTCTTTTTTTTACGGCTTTTCTAATAAACTGTTTCCATATTGCAATGGCCCTAGAGTTAGGCAGAATCTTTTTTGATTCCTGTTTCTCCCAAATGCTTCTCCTCAGACCAACCTCTACTGCCCCTCAGGTCCAACCAAAGCTAGTTATTTGATTTTAATTGTCCAAATTAATATTTTAATCACTATGAAATGTGCCCCTTCTTATGGCTCTCAACCTCCATGTTTATTAACATCACATTTGTATTCCATAAACATTAAGATCCCTTGGAGCTCTGCTCTTTAGAAATTCAATTTGAAGTTGAATCTTTAAAAAAAATCTTATAAGGGCTACTAGACTCACAACTACTGCCAAGTCCAATCTTTCTGTGATTTTTAATTAGCTCTTCTATATATAATTAGATTTAATGGGAAATGTGGCCACCTAATAACATTATGATTACTGAGTACCACAGAAATGCAAATAGGTGCTGCAGACCCTTTGTTTCATGTACCTTTGAACTGGGACAGTTTAATGCCCTCTGTTTGTTGGCACCTTCACTTTTCATACTGCTGCTGTGCCCTCAGATCCTGTTTGCTTCAAGTCTCAAAGGCTGATTTCTTGGAGACATTTGGAGCTGTTCTTGAATAGAGGCAGCTAGGTGGCACAGTAGATAAAATGCTTGACCTTGAGGCAGGAAGACCTGATTTCAATCCAGCCTCAGACATATTCTACCTGTGTGACCTTAGGTAAGTCACTTTACCTCTGACTTCCTCCTTTTCCTCATCTATAAAATAGGAATAATCCTACCCCCAGGGTTGTTGTGAGGATCAAATGAGGTAATAATTGTAAAGTACTTTAGCAAACCTTAAAGTGCCATATAAATGTTACCTATTATAATTAATATTATTTAAAGCATCATATGGTATTCGGGTATTTTAGAGGACCATGATTCAGTAGAATAGACAGACTTGGAGTCAGAGGGCCTGAGGTTGTGCCTTTTGTTACCTGTGAGACCTTGAGGAAATCATTTCTCCTTTCTAGGTATCTGTAAAATGGATGAGTGCATGGACTACATGATCCCACTGAGTCCTTCTAGCACCAAATCCTGTGATTCTATGACAGATGCCAGTTCTATGCCTTTCCCATATCTGGGCTATCAGCTTATATTTCCCCCAACTCAACTCAGCCCTCCTCTCCTTTACTACATTAAGAAGAATTTCTCCAGACCTTCCTCTGCCCAGGATCTTTCTGAGTTCTCTTTTGTTTCGGATTTCCCACCCACCCCCAGACTCCCATTCAAAACTTGTAGTCCTGCTACCCAACTCTTATTCTCCAGCTCTGACCCAGATTCCTCAGTCTTGCACACCCAAGGCACTTTGCTGACTGCTGCTGAGGCTGCGGGGCTGTGCCTAGCTGCCTCCCTCTGCTCCTATACCCTTGCCATCTACTCTGCCAAATGTGTTCTTCCTATGAGCCCCACTGGCCTGATGCAAGATGGCACCCAAGGGTGAGGGGGTGGGGGGAAAATAAAGTGAATCTGAGTAGGCAGCCACACCCTCTACCCACTGAGACAAATAAACCTGAGCATTTACCCCAAGCCCCCCTAAACTCATCTCACACTCACACTCACATTCCCTCACCACCCTCTATGCCTGGAGAGCCAATCTGGCACCCTCTACATTCAACTACAGCTAGGACATTGCCTAGCTTTCCCTGCCCTGGTTATGACTCTTATTGCTAAGCACTTGTAAGTTTAATTGATTCTAAACCTGATGATGGAGCTGTAAGGTTAAGCACTTTAGTTAGATTCCTAAAACCAGAGGCCAAGGACATGGTGGAAAAATCCAGCCATCCTGGGGTTCTAATGATGATAATGTCTCTAAGCCTGAGTTGGAGGAGATGACATGCTCCTTCTAGACAATGTCCACTTTTTGCAAGTAGCATGAAACTAGGAACACAACCATTCTGTGAGTAGACATCCAGCCCCACAGTCTGCTTTCTCTCCACCAGGCTTTAAATCATAGCAATACCAAGAAAGAAAATTCTTCTTTTTAGTACAGTGAGCAAATTGTCAGCTGTTTGGCAGACAGAGGTGAGAAAATAGTGATGGTCCAAGTTCTCTAAGTATCTCCTATGGCTAGAACTAGGACTAGCCCTAGCCAAGATCAAAACAGAAATTGAACAGAGCTGCTCACTGCCATGGTTCAAACCCAAGTTAATGACATGAAAAATAAACCATCCTGAAACTAAAAACTCTGTAGACAGACCATCTTTATGATTTAAAGAAGTTGATTCAATAAGCAGCAACTGCCAACAAGTGCACCTTTATCAATCAGCAAGGCAAATTCACCTTGCTCCCAAACAACACAAAGATATACAGCTGAAGTCCAGATATCTCTGAAACATTTCTTAGTAAATTTGTTTGAGCATGATTCTAGATGCCATATTGCCGGGAGGATATTTTACAATTTGGAAAACATCCAGGAGAGGGTGACCAGAGTGGTCCGAGGACCGGAAAGCCTGACAAAAAAGATTCAGTCAAAGAAGTGAAGATGAGAAGACTTAAAAAAAAGACAAAACTTAGGGGGAAAGTGGTCAAGTCTTTACATATTTGATGGGCTGTTGTTTAGGAGAGGGACTAAATTGATTCTGCTTGGGCAGAAAGAGGAACAGTGGGTAGAAATTATAGAAAGGTTGAGTTTGTATCAATATTAGTTTAAACAAAACCACCTCCTAACAATTAGAACTGTCCAAAAGCAGAACAGACTGCCTTGGGAGCAGTGAGTTTTCCACCCCTGAAAGTCTTCAAGAAAAAGATTAATTAACACTTGTCAGGATATAATAGAAGGCAATCCTATTCAGGTGAAGCTTGAACTAAACATCCTCTAAAGTCTAGATTTTCTTCTTTTAAATTCTTTTAGATTCTTTCATATTGTGAATTCCATGGTTGCCTGGTTGCTACAAAATTGTCTATTTGTCACATGAAGGAACAGATAGAAACTTCTATCAGAGGGACTGTTTTCTTAACAACAGATGCTGGCCACCCCAGCAAATCACTTCAAGGACATGTTTAGCTTAAAATGATTCATTCACTTGGAACAAAGGGAGGCCCTGTTATAGACTATGGCTTATTCATTGTGGTATCTGCCTCCCACAACAGTACCTACTATAGTGTCTTGCACACAGTAGGTGCTAAAAATAATATTTGCCAAATGAATGAACAGTGGAGAATTGTTCAAGACTTTAACTGCTGTAGGTTATGGCATTCGGCCATGCCCAGCTCTGACAATTCAATTTAATCGTAAGGACAGAGAGAAGAACGCAAGAGAAGGTGCCAAACTAGCAAGTGAACTGGAGGAAAGCCAGGGCAGAGAGGGGCCAGGAAGCAGGTAGGGGGCACAGTAGAGAGGAAGAGTCACTAGCATGAATCAGACTTGGCCTGGGGCTCTAGCTCTTCTCGCAGTCAGTTCCTGCAGTGAAGCCCGTGCACTCTCTTTATGTCAGCTTCTACTCTCCCTGATTCCCTAGGACACTCCTGGCAAAGGAATCTGATGATGGTGATAATAATAGCTCACTTTAAGGTCTGCCAAGCCCTTTACATACACGACCTCACTGGAGCCTCACCAGGGCCCCAGAGATAGGTGTTGTTATTATCCCTACCTTACAAGTGAGGAAACTGAGGCTCAGGTCGCAAACCCATGGTTTTACAATTAGTTGAGTGTTTAAGGTCCTCCTGACTCCAGGTCCACTGCCTCTCAACTACTTTTTTTCTTGTTTTACTCAATAAAATGACTTTATTTCTTTAAATCTCATAGCAACCCCTCAACCATAGAGGGGGGAGGTAGAGGAGGAATATATGGTGTCAGTAACACAATTAATTTGGTCCCACTTGCCTCATCCAAACACATCATATTTGAGACTGTACCAAGGACAGATTCATTTCCTTTCTTTAAGCCAACTTTAAGCCAACCCTACTCTCAGTTCCATCTTCGATGAAGAAGTGAAGAGAAGAGCTAGGAGAGGGGGGTGAGGATCTGAGGTAACAACAGCAAAGAGCATTAATTATAACTGTGTGTCCCCACTGAAGTTGCTTGGTCAGACCTATTTGTGTGTGTTTGTCCACATGGGCCCATAGTATCATATATTTAGAGCTGGAAGGAACCTTAGGAATCATCTAGTAAGTAATGAGGAAACCAAGACCCAGAAAGGTCAAGTCACAGCTCAAGGACCACCTCCTACCAGAATTCTCTGATTCCCACCCCAGTGACCCTTTTTGTTCCATCCTCTAGGAGAATGTCAGCCCCTTGAGGGCAGGAACTGCCTTGCTTTTATTTTTGTAAACCAGAACCTGGTGCATGTAGGTGTTTAATAAATGCTGAACGATTGATTGTCCAATCACAAAGCTAATAAGTAGGAGAGTCTGGACTTGAACTCAAATCCTTTGACTCCAAATCCAGAATTCTTTCCATGGCACCACAGTGCCTTGCTGTTGTCTTTTAGAGCAAAAGTTTCCAAAAAGCAAACCTAGATTTCTTTGAATCTTCATCTATGTCCCCTTACTTGAAGTGGTAGGGAAGAATATGGGCATCTAGTGTGGGATGGTACCGAGAGCATGAGAGAACTGGGAATCAAGAAGATTGAATTCTAGTCTCTCCTTTACCATAGAGGACTTCTATTCCATGTGATCCTTGCAACAATGCTGTGAATTGTTACACCCATTTTCTAGAAGAGAAAACTCAGGCTCAGGGAGGGTCAATGAGTTTTCCAAGGTGACAAGGCTAGGAAGTGGCAGAGCTGAACCTTGCATCCAGCATGCCTCTTAACCTCACTAAGCTTAGAATTTTCTCATGTGTAAAATGAGAGAACTGGATTAGAAAATCTCTAAAATCCTTTCCAACTCTGACAGTCTCTGAGTCATTCCTCCAGTCTTCTCTTCATTCATCAAATATTTATTCAGTACTTATTATGTGCCTGACACTTTTTTGAGTATAGGGGGATACTAGTATTAGGGGGACACAGCCCCTACCCTGACTGTCTAGCCTACTTACTGCCAAGGTGAGGAGAGGGTGCATACATTTACTCATTTAATAAACCTTTATTAAGTATCTATGATGAAATATGCTGGTGTCTCCCACTCAGCACCTAGCATGATGCTAAGCATTAAATAAATAACTGTTCAGTTAGTCCAGGTGAAGAGGTTAGGGGTGCTCAGACTCCTAGAAGGCCAAGGCAGAGTTGCCTCGAATAAATTCACACACTCAAGTCATCTTTCAATCAAAAGGCAGTTTCTTGTAACACCAATAGTAGCTGGCAAAGTTCCTTTGGGGAACTTACTACTTAATGGGGGTGAATCTAAAGCTTATATAGAAAAGGGGCAGGGAAAGGAATAATTATGTAATGCAAGGGTTTCTGCTCTTGGGAGCAGGCATCAGTGATCTATGGACAGGAAAATATAAGGAGTTTTGCAAAGATAACTTTGTTTTTACCAGACATCAAAAGGCAAAGGTAGTGGGTGTTTTTGTTTGTTTAGTTGCCAGAGGCAGGACCATGGGCCAATCAGGGACAAAACTCCTTGGGCCAGGCACCCCTATGTCTGATAAGAGACAGTCTTCTGCAGCAAGGGAAAATTTTCTCACAAGACAGGGGCCTACTGAGAGATTGAGAGGCTTCCAAAGACATGATCCTTAGGGCTTTTGGGGATCCAGGTCCCACTGCCCCATCAAAGGTAGCAACACTTGCTTAATAAAGCAATTACCTTTAGCAATAGGAAGCTAAACAGAAGCATAATTCAAGGAGTAACTCCTCATTGTTTTCTCCCAGGACAGCCACACTTCTCTAATTATCACATCCATAGGTCATAGAAATTGCTTACAACAGAAAGTAGGGTGGAAAGGCCTGAAAATGCTGGGGAGTTCTGTAATTTTAAGTAAATCCTTCAAGGTGAAGGTTGTATCTAAAGTCAGAGAGAAAAACAAACAAAGAATCACAAAGCTACCAGTGGAGTCTGAGGACACAGGGAAAGAGAGAAAACCATACTTTTGGATCATGTAAGTTTTTTTCTCTGCTGCTTTAAACCAAGAGAAGCAATTCCCTATGGGCTGGTCCTTTGAACAGAAGATGCTGGTTACAAGAGCAACCACCAAAGAGCCTAGGCTGCTCCTCTTCACAGAAATAAGATGTCAAAGCTAACTTGGCCCAGGATCAAGCATTCAGCAGAGGCAACCCAATGGGAACAAGCCTTTTTCTGTAAAGCAGTATGGTAGAAGATGTGAGCCCTTTCCCCCTGTAGCTAGAAAACACAATGCCCATTATCAGTGGGTAACTTAAAAACACAGGACCCTATTCATGAACAATACACCTAGTCCCATTATATTGCTAGAGAGCACAACATAAGAGTGCCAAGAATTTCAGGCTAGCCGGATGCTTACACTTCCCAGTCTTTATCTGTAGGTTGTACGGACTGCTTGGAAGTAATCACAGGCAGATGGTGGTAACAGCATGGCATAGTGCCGAGCACATAGTAGAAAACAAATAGGTACTGACTGATCCACAAAACATACAGTGTGGATTGGATGAGCTCCCCTCCCCTCACCAGGTGCCTCCTTCACTTTTTTACCAAGATTCTAAACCAAATTTTATTAACCTGGCTGGGGTCTTAGCTTAAGAGCCAGAGAGTATACCTACCACCCTTTCTCCCCCTTTCCTGGGCAGTGATGCTAATTCTTAATATTTGGCACATCTAAAGAGTGAAAAAAAAAAAAGGAGAGAGATAAATGTAGAGAGAAACAGAGAGAAAAGAGGGAGGGGGGGGCAGAGAGAGAGCACACATTTATAGAGCCACAGGGAGAATTAAGCAATAAAGACCAAAGGATGTAATTAATCAAAGGATCCATTTTTTAGAAATGCTTTTCAAAGGAGAGGATGTTGTAGCATAGTCTATATAATGACATATGAAGTTGGCCTGCCTGCTAGTTATATCTGAAGAAAAGCTTCCCCCCCCCCTTTTAATCCAAATTCCATTGTCTCTTCTGTTCAGTTTCTCAGAATGACTATACTTGTACAAATGGGCAAGGGGGGGGGGGTAGAGAATTTTTTTTTTTTACATAGCAGGTGTTATACCTTTTTCCATGAGCACATTTCTTAAAGGATCTCTTAACTCATGTGTAAAAGGAATCTGTAGACTTTGTTCTTCTTGTGTGCATAAGCTATTTTCTATTAATGTGGCTGCTGGAATGATAGGCTATGTTTTTACAAAGCTGTATCTGACAGCTCTTAGACCTTTCTAATCTCAAGGATATTCCACCTTTTGTCTTTGTAAAGTCATTGCACTCAATACCATTGTTGCATAAAGAGAAACTGTATCTTGGTGGGTTTGGGGTTGGTTTGGAAGTGAAAAGAAAGGTTTTGGTTTTCCCTTTTTGTTCCTAAACACAGGTATCACACCTTCAAACAAAAACATGTACCCAGTTTTTATGCCATAGATCCTGATATATAAAGCTTTGTGGAGAGAGAGTTGGAGAAGAGTAGGAAAAGAAATTGGCCTATGGAATAAGATTAAAGCAATTAAAGGATCAAACTCACATTTAATTTTCCTACAAAGATGCAATTTTTCTTGCAGTGACAGTATCCAGATCGTTTTAAGTTTTATAGCCACTTCATTTTGGCAGAAAAATGAAGAAACTGCTCACTTCAGTCAGGATTGCAGTAAACCTATTTGGTCATAAAATTGGTGGAGGGTGGGGGGACATGGATTAAAAGAGAAGTAAGAAGAGCCATAAACACTAACTTTAAAGCCTTGTAGAAGAGCATACCTTCCTTTTTCTGTTCTCTTTTTTCACAAACCCTCAAATCATCTTTTCTACAATAGATTCACTGCAGCTTCAGGGGACTATGAATTATTAAAATCAAAGAAAATTCCAGCCTCTGGTTTTTTGCTCCTTTTTCTGGTTTCCTCCATGAATTATAAACCCACAAATAGTCCTTCCAGGTTCTTGATCTTATCAGTAATCTGCTCCAAAAATTCAAGACCACTTGACATATTGAGGAAATGTTTAGCAAAGAGAAACTTGCTTCTCTTTCTTCTCCCACTTGTTTTTAGGATGTATTGCATTTTTTTTCAGACTGATCTTTGGTCAAGATCAAGTTGTGACATAATCTGTTAAGTCTACACCACATGCCTGAGTTATAATTTCTGTGTCTCCTCTCTACAAATAAACAAAGCCCCTTTGACTTCATGCCCATTGGTCTTGGTCTTTATACATAGCTGGTCAAAATGACTGACATAAAGCCACTATTTTAACAAAAGCAAGAGCTGTTGATTTGAAACTCAGATGAGCCCTACATAAAATTGGAATTGTATCTAAGACAAGTTTAGATCACTGTTAATGGTTTACATTCAATTACGTATACTAGAATTTCATTATAACTGTTATCTGGAAATGAAGATAACAGAGTCCTTTGTGAGTATTTAAAAAAGGAAGCAATGACCACTGCAAGCCAGCATGGGTTCATCAAAAACAAATTTTAACAGACTAATTTTATTTTCTTGTTGACAAGGCTGTCAATCTAGGAATAGCTAGCATAGTACTTATCAAGCAGCTTTGAAATTTGCAAAGTTATATAAATATATATATATGCATATATATATATATATATATATATGTATATAATCTTATTTTGATCTCAGAACAACCCTGGGTTGTTGTTGTAGTTGTTCAATCAGTTTAGTCATGTCTGACTCTTTGTGACCCTATTTGGGGTTTTCTTGGCAAAGATAGTAGAGTGGCTTGCCATTTCCTTCTCTAGCTCATTTTATTAGAGGAAGAAACTGAGGCAAACAGGGTTAAAAGACTTCACCAGGATCACAAAGCTAGTAAGTATGTGAGGCCAGATTTGAACTTAGGTGTTCCTGATTCCAGGCCCAGTGCTCTATCTACTGAGCCACCTAGTAGAGTAGCTCTTTCTATTGTGCCGTACTGCCTGCTTAGCATGCCTGGGATTTCAGCACAGCATTTGGCAATGTCTCCCATGCAATTGTGGACAAGATGGAGAGATAGAGGCTAAACCACAGAAAAGACAGATAAATTTGGAAATGGTTGAAGGACCAAACCCAAAGAATGATGATTAATACATGAGGCCAATTTTGTCAGTTTGGAGGGAGTCCAGAGGGAAGAGTCCCAAGGCCCTGTTCTGTTTAACATTTTTGTCGGCAGCTTGGGTAGAGGCATTGATGGCACACTTTCCAAATTTCCCTTGAAACTGAGAAGAAGAGCTAACCAGTAGAAGACAGTATTGAGATCAATCAATTAGTCAATAAGCATTTATTAATCATATACTGGGAATACAGATATAAGCATAAAGAAAGACTGCCCCTACCCTCAAGAAATTTATATTCTAATGGGGGAAATTAACTCATAAAGGGCAACTAGGTGGAACAGTGGATTAGAGTCAGAGAGATTAATCTTCCTGAATTCAAATCCAGCCTCAGACACTTACTAGCTGTGTGACCCTTTAAGTCATTTAACCTTGTTTGCCTGGTTTTTCTCATCTGTAAAATAAACTAGAGAAGGAAATAGCAAAACACTCCAAAATCTTTATCAAGAAAATCCCAAACGGGCTCCTAAAGAGCTGGACACGACTGAAAGTGACAGGGCAAGGAGACTGGAGTGCGGGAAGAGGGGAAAGTTGAGAAGTTCAGAGCACAAACAGATAATAAACAAGAAACATAAGTGACCCAAGCATCCTTCTTAGATGGGGATTCTGGGAGAAGCTGTCCAAAGTGATGGGGGCCACAGGGTCAAAAAGTACCGCTGCCCCTTCCCCGTCATGACAGTCAGGGGTGCTGCAGCTCCTGCGATCTAGAAAATCCACATAAAATTTGTTGGCCCTCCCTTCATACCAGAGAAGTCTGAATTATTACGGCATTAAAAGATAAAATGTGTTGATATTATTATAATACTATACACATATCTTATGCATTTCTGTGTTTCTAAATTTTTTCTGTGTCATCTGCTGGCCTTCGTGTGTCATCTGCAACTTCGACAAAACTCCCCCAAAATTCCCATTTGATTTCTTGTGCTGACCCATGTTATACTGAAACTGTAATGGGGAAAGCTGCAGTATGGAAGGGATAACTGTACTTCCAAGGGTGTATTCCAAAACAGGAGTGATCTTCCAAGATGTGAAAGTTTTTGAAAAAATATCAGAGAAGATCTCAAGAAGATCACAAAAAATCTTGATAGGTTAGCTCATGGGTTAAATCTAAAAGGATGAAATTTAATAGAGGTAAATAAGTTTTAAAAAAAAAAAACCAACTACACTGCAGATTATGTGAAAAATGACTCGGGGGTTTTGGTGGACTACAGGCTCAATACTAAGTTGACCTAGCAATCAGAAAAGCTGATGCAACTTTAGTCTTCACTAATAGAAATGTGGTGTCCAAAATCAGTGAAGTGATTGTCCTTTTGTTATCTACGTTTACCAAATGAGGTCCAGTCTGGGTGCCACATATGAAGAGAGATATTGATAAGCTGGACCTTATCCCAAGGAGAATGGCCAGTAGGATACTGAGCGTATAAGAATCTTTTGAAAGAAGTAGGGGCATTAAGCCTGAAGAAAAGAAGAGTTTAGGGTTTGGGTTTGGAGGGAGGAGAAAAACCACAATCCTTCCATTCATTCAATGAGCATTTATTAACCACCTGCTATATGCCAAACACATATTAGGCAATAGGGATTCAAAGACAAAAGAAAGAAAAAGAAAGGAAGGAAGGAAGAAAAGAAGGAAGGAAGGAAGTAAAGAAGGAACGTAGGAAGGAAGGAAGGAAGGAAGGATGGAAGGAAGAAGGAAAAAAGGAAAGAAGGTAGGTAGGAAGGAAGGAAGGCAGAAAGGAAAGAAGGAAGGTAGGAAGGAAGAAAGGAAGGAAGGAAGGAAGGAAGGGAGAGAGAAAGACAGAAAGAAAAAAGAAACCATCCCTATAAATTTTATATTCTACTGGGGGAAAACAACATGAACACAGATAATAAAGACAAAAAATATTCATATCATTTCCCAGAGAGAGAGAATTAGTGACTGTTAGTGAATGGTTTGTTCAGGCTAGGGCTTGTGTAGATGTGCCATTGGAGCTGAGCCTTTAGGGGAGCTAAGATATTAGGTGAAGCAAAGGTAAGCAGGGAGTACATTCCTGGCAAGGGGGGACAACCCATGAAAAGACAAGAGACTAGATGGAATGTCATGTATGGGAAAGAACAAGAAAGCTAGTTTACCAGGAATGTAGAATAATTGAAGGTGATTAATGTGCTATAAGCCTGAAAATATGGGCTGGGGCCAGATGACCAAGATCACCAGATCTGACTTTAAATGCCAAACAGAGGAGTTTGTATTTTATCTTAGAGGCAATCAAAAGTGATTGTAGCTTCTTGAGAAAGGGAGTACCAAGGTCACACCTATGTTTTCAGAATATCATGATAGAAATCTTCAAATATTGGTAGTGTTGGCACATGGCATACATCAAATAGGCGAATGTTGATAGATTGTTTCATTGGTTTCTATCAGGTGCAAGAGGGATTAAATTTATTTTATTAAGCCCCAGAAGGTAGAACTAGAAGTAATGGGTAATGGTTAAAGAGAGGCAGAATAGAGCTGAATTTAAAAAAAAAAAAAAAGGAAATTTCTCTAACAATTAGAACTGACCCAAAATGGAATGGGTTTCCATTTTGGAATGGAATGGAATGAAGAAGGAAGGTCTTCAAACAGAGGCTTCAGAGCCCTTGTTCCAGCTGTTTTTGAGGAGATTCATGTTTCAGGTTAGAATAGATGACCTGTGAGGTCCTTTCTAATTCTGTGATTCTATGATTTTATGAATTTCATTATAGATTTGCCATATTGTGATATGTAAGAGAGACGCATAGGGCATGTCTGTGTTCTCAGGGGATATAGTTTAAGACAAAGTCCCATTCATCTGTGACTTAACAAGGCACCTTATATTGATTGGGGTCTTACTATCCTAATTCATAAGTATTATGCTGAAGCAAGAAAATACAGTAAGGGGCAACTAGATATAGTGCAATGAATAGAGCACCAGCTCTGGAGTCAGGAGGACCTGACTTCAAATTCGGCCTCAGACACTTAACACTTACTAACCGTGTGACCTTGGGCAAGTCACTTAACCCTTACTGCTCTGCATTCTCCTCCCCAAAAAGAAAAAAAAATTACAGAGCAATGCTTTTAAAAAAACTTCTTGTATAGTTGAACTATTAGGATTAGCAAATACGTTTCACCAAAAAGCTAAGTGGTAAATGTTGAGTTTATTCTATTGATACAGAAACTGTAATAGGAGAGCCAGAGCAATATAGGGAACTATCACACTGGTTCTGGAAGTCAGAAGGCCGAGCATAAATTCTGCCCTTTACTACCATGTCACCTTGAGCAAGTCATTTAACTTCCTTGGGCCTCAGTTTCCTCATCTGTAAAATCAGAGAGTTGAACAAGATTGCCCTTTGAAGTCCCTTCCAATTCTAGATCATAAGTCCAATCACCTTGGTAGCAAGTATGATTGATTTACTTGGGAGTCTTTGAAATTCATTCTCATCCGATTTTAAAATGAAACTATAAAATTATATATAAACAAAAACTCTAAAACCCACCAAACTATAGGAAATGAGTGATTCAAAATGAGCGTGATCAAAGAGAGTCACTTTGATGAGGTAGTACCTTCCTTGTCAGGAAGTTCATTTCCATAAATTGTATGAGGTCCAGGGTCATGCTAATGTCAAGGACTGCTCATCATAGTTATCAACAATCCAAGTTAAGAGTTGGAAGGCATCACCCATAGCCAAGGGGAAAGCATGACATGGGATCTATATAATTCAGTCTCATTAGTTCTGTGTATTGGAAAATTATCTCTCTCAAGGTGCTGATACCCTGTTTTTCCAGTTTTCAGGAAATGGTCTTTTAGGGGAGGGAGAGTACATGCCAGATGGGAAGGTGGGGGGGCTACCCTCAGACAGTAAAGGTTTCCATATTCAAATTTCATTTGGGCTTTGAGGTAGCTACTCCCTTTCCCCTACATACCTGCCCATGAAGAAATAGCCCCACCTCCCTAACATCAAAGGTTCAATTAATATAAAGACTGGGAAAATGAGCAGAAAGCTTTCAACTCTCAATCACCAAAATGGGAAGCAAATAAGTGCACAGCCAGGCAAAGGTAAGAAAAGACTATTCAAATCCCTCCAAACCCTGCAATGCTTAGGTAGAGAAAAATCCTTCCTGGTTAAAATTCTTTACAGGATTCTCCTATTTTTGCAAGTTCTTAGTTAGGATTCTATCCAGAAGTCAGTTTTAAAAGGGATCATAACTGTGGCATTTTGGTCTGTCAAAAACAATCCTAGAACTTCACAATTTATAATATGGAACAGCTTAGAAAAATGGAAGGCACATTCACTTAAGGTAGGACTATTTCCAATTTTATTGAGATGATAGAAAAGCATTGATTGCTAATTTCAGTTTAATAGAATATAACTAAATTGAGAGTCATTTGCATACCTTAAATACACTATTAGATAATATGATTTTGCCTGAAAGTGTTTTTCTGAGATACTGTCTGCATGCAAATTATTTCTAGCTTTCTGTAATTGGGAAATATTGCTTGAGGTAGAATTACATGTAAGGATTGGTGCAATTTTGCACAGAAGAGTTACAGCTCATAATATATGAACACCCATGAATTTACAGTCAATGCTTTTTTTTTCTATAGCCCTAAAGAGAGGCAAGCACTTTATTACCTGGCTGTTCAATCCTATTATATGAGCAATGAGAACACTAAGTTTGGTGTTGGTTTGCTTTTTGTGATTATTTACTGTCTGTAGTAACTTTAGTAACTTGTCTCCTCTTTAAGCAATAATCAATCCTCTATTTTCTGGAAATGGATTCTATTTCATCTACCCTTTCACAAAATTACTTACCTCTATTTTCCATATATTTTCCATTTCCTGATCTGTGAACATATTAGATCCCCAAGTAGAAGGTAAACTCCTTATAGACAGGAACTATTTCTGTTTACTGTTTTTGTACCCCATTGTCTGGTACCATACTGGGCACATATTAGACAATTAATACCTGTTTTCTTGAATTGAACTGAACTGATTGAAGAAGTGTACATGGTAATGTAATAGCTGAATTATGATGTCATATTTGGGCTTGATCTTGATTTTGTTCCATTTTGCTTAAAGACTGACATACATACATATACACAAAGCCATTCCTTTTTGTGTCATCCAAATGTTTTTTGTCTTTATCATACCCAAGCTCTCTTCACATTCAGATGAGATTATTCACCATGTCATATTGAATAACTCAAAAGCATGGCAAATACCCATAGGTTTCAATAGATCCCTTCTTGCTTCTCTGAGTTGGGTAGATTTGTTCGCATAGGTATTTATTTTCAACTCTACTTCTGTTTATGCAAAAGTTATCAATTTCTTTATAACCGATAGTACAAATGGACTTCATCATTTGAAGTAGCATGTCATGCTGCCAAACATCCATTGGCTGAAGCAGCTCACCCACTCTGAACCACTGAATCTCAGATTCAAAGAAATTGACCTTCGGGAAGCAAATGCTGCATCTTCATAAAGCTCTTTGGCGGTTTTTAAACTTTAAAACTTTTAACTTTATGACTTTATTAATTTAGGTTTAGGACAGTCACATTGAAAGGCAAATCAAATTTTCTTCTCACAGTTGCTATAGCCTTCATTCTTAGGAGCCATAAGACAAAGTTCACTTTCTGTCAGTTTTTCTGTTTATTTGTCAGAGGATCTAAACTATGAATAAGCTATGAAATATGAGGGCTTGACTTTGGGCAGTCTGCTTTATAAATGCTATTTGTAAGTTATTCCCAACATGTTTCCATCCTTTTTTGTTGTTGTTGTTCATCCAAACCTGTGATCTCATTGGTATAAGGAAATTTCTCTACCATCTCAAATTACTATCTTCTCTGTGGCTTATATGACTGTGCCCCCTGAAAACTTAAGTGATTTGCCTGATGCAGCTAAAATAGCATGTCGGGGTAGGACTTAACCCCAGATCTTCCAGCTCCCGATGCCCCATGCTATACCACCACACATGCAGCAGATATTAAACAACAATGTTTAAATGCACAAGGATTTCAGGAAGATTCAGCACTAGTATCTAGAAGTGACAACATCTCATCTCGATTGAGACACAGTAGAACTGGAAGGAGTTCCAGGGCAGCTACAAAAAGAGCTGCTTGGCACCAAGAAGGATAAGTTATAGCCCACCTTTTCCTCAGCGTCTCAGCACTTCTGACTTTGGTGAGATTAGTCACTGCAGAACAATACCTCCCTGATTGCATGTAGATTTTTGCTCTTACTCTTCAAGAGATAGTCAGTATAGCCTCCTTTTGTATTAATTCAAGAATATTTTGACTCTTGAATGAAATCAAGAAAACTTTCTGGGGTTGGAGCCTATGACCCAGAGCGCTAAAGAAGAATTTTAAAACAAGGCAAAGGCAAGAAAGGGTGACATTGAAGAGGGATCATCTTGCAGTTGAAATATAATAGAGGTACTGCTGATTTTTTTAAAGGGTGTGAAAGGTGGGTGTGGAACACCGTATAGTGTCAAACTCAGTGGATGTGTCGGTTAGTTTTATGAACTGCTTTTTTCCCTTTTTCATAATCTGCTATAAGGGATGATTCTCTGGATGGGAGAATAAAAATTGAGATTGAGAGAAATTAAGATGATGTAAAAACTAAAGATGCCAATGGAAAAAATATTTAAGGACATGGAAAAAGATATCTTTTATAGATGTAGAATGTTTTTGACGTATGACTTCTGCATTTTAACAAGTAAAATTGTCCTTGGAAATTGCCTCCTCTGACACTTTCCCCAAACTCTGTTATATTTGGGATGTGTTTCAGAGTGAAAAATTCTAGCTTCAGTCTGACACCTGCATTTTCCCTTTGACATCTTTTTGCTTTCTGAATATAGATATGTATGTGTGTATACATATACACATGTGTATATGGACACACATACACATATACATTTTTTTCTGGATAGCAGTAATTTGAAATAACTATGACACTTTTCAATGCTGTTCATTAAATCACCTCCTAAATTTCTTATAGCTCTGGATTTGTGTGGGACCCATATTTTGAAGTAGTTTGTCAATAGAAGAATGACTAGATTTGGCGTCAGGTGTTCTGGGTTCGAATCCTGCCTCTGTCAAGTGAGGGGGTAGACTAGATGACCTCTAAGGTACTTTCTAACTTGATACTTATGATCCTAGGATCCTATGAACTTTCCAACCTAAATCCTGAGATTACAGTAGTGGTTTGATGGTTGGTTCGCTGGAACAAATCACTCCTTCTAAGGGGGCTGTCACAGGGCTATCCAGAGGCCAGCCAACAGCACTCTTATCCCTGAAGCCAATAGAGTAGAGATGATAGTTATAACACAAGTAGCTCCTCTGCCTAGGAATGCTGAATGTGTGTTTCACACATACTTTGATACTTCCCATAATATTCATAACCAAGGAAACAATTTTATCTTGGCCTCATGAAAAGTGATAGGAATCAGATGTTTCTCGGAAATATCCAACAAACACCAGGTCAGGTGATAATCAGGGTTTGCCATGGAGAATTTGGCTGGTCCTGTCTTATTCCATTGCTTTCTTCTGCTCCAGCCAGAAGACATGGGTCATTTCCCATTCCACATTTCAAATTCAGTCAGTGATCTCCCTTTGCAAAAGTCTGTGCTGAAGTGGCCTGATTTTCTTGAGAGACACAACATTAGCCCTCCCAAGGCAAAAAAAAAATCAAAGTAGCCAAAGGGCATTGTTGTTTCAGTCGTGTCTGACTCTGTGTGACCACATATGGGGTTTTCTTGGCAGAGATACTGGAGTGGTTTGCCACTTCCTTCTCCAGTTCATTTTACAGATGA
>CM053591.1:68624215-68654839 GCA_028646515.1 Pseudochirops corinnae
GATGCAATGGGAGACCCTGGCCCTTTTAGGCTAAGGCCTTTTCACGTACTCACTTAGAGTGAGGTACTATCCATTCAATGATATGCCTCTCTAAGAAGTGAGTCAAGGGATGGCCTTCCTGACATAGAGTGAATGTCAAAGGTAACTGTTTCTCTTTGGAACAGCAACCCTGAGGGTCTCCACCTCCCCACCTGATAAGTATTATGGGTCTCAAAGAAGACAGATAGTGAAAGACTTGAGTCAGAAAACTTGTATTCAAATCTTGTCCCTATTGCTTACTGCCTATGTGACCTTGGGTAAATCACTTAATCTACCCATATTTCAGTTTTCTCACTTGTAAAATGAGAGAGATGGGAATTAGATGGCCTCAGACGTCTCTTCCAGGGCTGAATCTCTGATCCTGTGATTCTTCATCTCTATCCATGTTGTTGGCACCTGAGAACTGAAGGGTCAGTGGGAGCAGTCAGAGTGAAAAGGACAATGGCGTAATGGACGATCCAGCCACAGCACGAAAATCAGGCTCTCGTATCTGTCTATTCCTCTGGCTGAGTCGTGCAGCCCTGAGCATACACTGTCGCCACTGGGAACTCCGCCTGTGACAGTAGTGATCGTGACTTCAGTTTGTGGTTCCAGGCTGGCAAAAGCAGGCAAGCCTTTTTTCTTGGGTTATATACCTCCTTTTTTAAAGAGAATTCCCCTGTGTCATGTCTAATTGTTTAAGAAATAAAGGGGTTTGGAGTATTTTCTTCCTCCAAATTTGTTCATTTGTTCCATCATTACCTGCAAAGTTCATGATTATTCCTTTCTTGTCCCTGCGCCTCACAAAATTACCAGAAAGCAATGAGGTTCCTTGACTATGCTCCATTCTGTCCCTGCTAACTTGGTTATAAGCCATGGAGCAGCCAGGACAGGAAGGTCATACCTCTTCAGTCCCACTCTTGGCATAACACTTGGGAGAAAGCTTGAAGACACCATTGGCCTACCCTGGGTTGGAGGGAATATATGTTGAGTCTACTACCCCTCTTAGTTTGATTCTGAATTATATCTATATCCCTTAGTCTTAGTTACACTCTCAATGTATGTTATTTGGAACTTAGGTTCACGGAAAAACAGACGTTTAAAGTTGGAAAGGATGTCAGTTGCCAGCTAGTTTTACCTATACCTGGAAAGGAACCCCTATCCCAACATAACTAACAAGTGGTCATCCACCCCTTGTTTAAAGACATACAAGGAGGTAGAACCAATATGTCCCTAGAAGCCTATTTTACTTTTGAATAGCTCTAATTGTTAGGGATTTTTTTTCCTTTTATCAAACCTAAATTTCTTTCCTTATCACTTCTAGTCTCTGCTCCTGGTTTTGCCTTCTAGGGCCAAACTGAACAAGTCTCCTGGTTCCCAAGTTCCATTCAGCAGAAGGTCAGGAGCTTGTGGAAAGAGAATCAAGAGAAACAGGGAAGAGAAGGAAACAAGAAGTCAGCGAGGGTCAGGGAAGTGTTTTTATGTATCTACAGCCTAGATTCCTGAAATGCATTTATCCCATCCTGGATCATCATTGTTCCAAGAGGATTAGGAATTCCCAGATAGTAGTTTAGTTTTGAGATATTATTACATTACCTTAATTTGTACTTGGGTACATGAAATCACAAGAATCTCTAGAGAGATTCAGAGAACTTGATGTCCAGATAGTTCTATATCTATAACTTTCCTTTTTAAGAAAAGTCCAAAAAAAAACCAGAGACTCAGCTTCCCTCAATAATAAATGGATGGAAAATCTGATGTTTTAGAAGAAAACTGCCTTCCTAACAATTTTCAAACAGCCCTTCGAGCCAAGAAGCTGACTATATTCCAAACATTTGGATAGAGTCATGTGACCTTACTCTTGGGGGCTCCCTTTTCTTCAGCCTCATCTGTGAAACTGATTTCCCCATCTTGGCTGCTTCATTGGATTCAGCAACCATTAGCTAGGTGTCAAGAGCTATACTTTCAGACCCCAGCCTGCCTCCTATCTGGGTATATCCATTCTGCATGTCATGGGGTGTGCTACATTTAGCATGGCACCCTATAGACCAACAATACCATCATGGAAATCTTGAAAAATCTGTGTTGTTTTTTGGCATCTGCTCAAAGATATCCCAGTTAAAAAAGAAAATACAAATAAGATTACTTGGTGAAAAATCCAGGAAAACTACAGAGAAAAAAAAAAGCCAGCTTCTTGGGAGTAGACCTCCGTATCCCTCACATTTAAATATCTGAGGCTCATCCTTACAGCACAGAGTTACCTACCACCTTCCCTCCCCCAACCCTCAGCCCCAAGATTATTTTTTAACAATAGCTAAATCACAATTTGTTGTTTCCCTATGTACTCCCATTAAAAATACCTCTAGGATTACCAACTAGCTCCTAGCTCTCTCCCTGAGAAAAACTGAGAAAACATCCACAAACACTAAGAAACTATTATTTCCTTTCACATGGACCACTCTCTGGAAAATAGGTCAGCAAATGCTCATTTTATTTAATGCTTCTTAAGTTTAGAATTAAATTAAATTAAGAAAAAGAAGAAAGAAAGAAGATTGACACTAGGCCATGTTTCCAGGTTGGAATTAGGCTCCCTCCCCCCAAACATCACTGAAGTTGGCTAAATTACTTAATCATCAGGGCCCTGGGGTTATAGCACCTGTGCTCCTCCCCAGATGTGTTAGTCCAGAGCAACCTCTGGATGGCCTTCTATGGAGCCTGAAGTTCTTTGCTGTCCTGCTCCCTCAACTCCATTAAGGCATTTTTCCAGTAATGTTTCCCAGGGTCAGAAACTGATGAGAAGCAGCAGGAAGGTGTTGACACGAAACGCGTTCCATTTTTTTTCCTCTGGCCGTGGCCCATGTTTACAGCAAGCCGAAGAGAGCACACTGTTCCATTTTTTGTGGGGTTTTGCCAATTCCAATTGCCTCATTGCTGACAGTGCTTTGTGCTTGAGTGGAACCTGACAGAATTTGGATTCCTTATGGGAAGAAGGATCCCAGGACGCAGAATTGGAAGAGACCTCAAAAATCATCTAGTATGACCCCCCCCCCCTCCCCATTTTAGAAATAAGGAAACTGAGGCTCAGGAGAGTGAAGGGTCTGGCTCAAGGGTCTAGATGAGAGCTAGAAAATAGCAAAGCTGGAATTTTAATCCATATCTTCTAATAACCAGATCCCATCTTCTTTCCACTGCCCCTCAATCTATCCAAGAGTTCCTCAAGCAAACTCATGGGACATGGCAGTATCATCCCAATAACCTACTTCTTCAAGGAACCCTACCACAGATCTTGAATTGGAAAAGACCTTAGAAGCCATTTGATTCAACACCCTCATTTTTTTTTTTTTTGGCTTTTTGGCTTTTTGGCTTTTTGGAGGGCAGGGCAATTGAGATTAAGTGACTTGCCCAAGGTCACATGGCTAGTAAGTGTTATGTGTCTGAGGCTGGATTTGAACTCAGGTCCTCCTGACTCCAGGGCTGGTGCTTTATTCACTGCACTACCTAGCTGCCCCAACCCCCTCATTTTTTACAGATAAGGAAACTCAGGCCCACAAAGGTTTTATAGTGATTTGCTCAAATGTTAAATAAGAAATAAATACCAGAGCTAGGATTTGAAATTAGTTCCTCTAATTCCAAATATTTCCATTTCCACTATACCAAGTTGTCTCCAGAGCCCCCAAATAAGACTCTTCTCTAACTTTCTGATTGGCTTCAAGACCAAAATCCTCCCTACCTCAGCCTCTCAGAACCTTCACTCCCAGACATTTGAATCTTTTAGGTAACAAATTATTGGTTCTCGGAGATTCCAGCTCAGGTTAACTTATCTGGTAATTGGACTCCAGAACCCAAGTGGGAAAGGCAAGAGAACCTGGGCATTGGGTCTTCATCAGAGAGTGAGTATGGTGACAGATGTGGACTTCCCCCCCTCCACTTCCTGTGTAGATTTCCTAGGGACAAGGGCAGACTTGATATGTAACTCCCTCCCACCACGTGTGTTTGTTCTCCAGACCCTTCTCTCATAAGATCTGACTGTAAGGTACACACAAGCTCCTTTTAAGCTTCATTTCCAGACCCCACTTTCCTTACCCCATCATTCTAAATTCCTGGCGTCCACCCTTCAGGGACCACTCCCATTCCCCCATCCCCCACTAAACGCTTTAACTTGGGGGTCTTTATTTATTTATTTATTTTGGCCTCCTATTTCATGGTTATTAATGAAAGTGATAGCGATCCCTGGTGTATTTATCTTAGATTATGTGGTCGTTATAAGATGAGGTACCCAAAGTAGTCAGTCTGCGGTTGATTTGAAAACAGACGAGTCTCAACAATGAGCTTAAGGAAAGGTGTCAGGTATAAATCTTGTCTTCAAACAGCCAGGGTGCATTCCAGACTTCAGAGACACTTCTTTGTGTAAAGTCTTTCTTTCTTTTTTTTCCTCTCTCTCTCTTTTTTTAAAAATTCTGCCGTTCTTTTCCTTGGGCCTGGAAGAGGATGAAAGTGCAGGGGTGTGTGCATTATTTTAGTCTGATAATGAGGGTGAGGCCCCCAGGCACAGTAATTTGGCAGCCCCAACACTTCCTGTAACAGTTTTAAATTTTTTTTTTTATCCAAGAGCTGCTTAAAGACAAACATTTTTTTGTTGTTGTTGTTGAACTGCTGGTGGTTCATTTTATGCAGGAACCGTGCAATTAATTTTGTTTATATTAAAGAGACAGGTTGCCTTTGTCAGCTTTCCTGAGCTATAATTAATAAAGATCAAAAACGTTACAAAGACATAATATTTGGCTTAATGCAGATAGGCTGTGCAACATCTGCCCCAATTAGAGAATCCAAAAGAAAAACAAATATCCTGTGCCCTTTGGAATAGCTCAGTTATATTAGCAAAAGTGTATGATCAGGAGGCTTCTCTCAACCTTAACCCCTCCCATTAATTCTGGTGAAAAACTAGGGGCAGACATCAATTAAATTGTTATTTTCCAACTTCTAGTGCTAAAGACCATTTGGGTTTTATACATGATTGGAGGCGGTAAAAGTTTCTCCGTGTGAAGGCAGCCGAAAGTTATTCAGGTGTGTGGGTGTAAATTAGAATGGCAGGAAGCCCAGGGAACTGGGACAGGGGCTAAGGAAGAGATTCTTCACGCGATATTTCATGTGAAGAAATCATAAGCAGCACTGCCAGTAGGAACTTTATATAACTGCCCTGTTTGTCCACTGTTCCCTCCCCCCAAACCCTATTAAAGTCTTTTGTCCAAAGAAATGTCATTAGAAAATGAAGCTCAGGAGTTAATCAGAGGAAACAAAGACCTGTGGATTGTCTTTCTGAAGTATTATCAGCTTTTCCTATGGCAGTGTTAATGTAAAAGGTACAACTGCTGCCTACAAATGAAAGATCTCCAACTCACATCATGCTGTAAGCCGTCACCATGGTGGCCATCACAAATCTGTTTCCATTCCACAAATTCAAAGACAAAGAAAAACCAAAAAAGCCTAAACTCTATAGGGAACCATTAGTTGACTGGTAGGTAGAAGGAACTGTCCATAGTGAGGAGTTGTAATCATCATCCAAAGGATTTGTGGAGCACCTACTATGTATTACAGGGTCCACTGACCTCTGATGACCATGGTCCCACGATATATGACAAAAGTCCACCTGAGAGAAAAGGGAAGGGCTCAGAATATACGGTGAAGAATGTTAAGAAAGTATTGCCAAGTTGAAATGGCACTTTGGATGCAGGATCATCATCCTAATCCCCAATAGAATGCAAGGTCTTTGAGGGAAAGGACTTTCATTTTCATCCTTGTATCCTTAATGCCCAGGACAGTGCCTAGCAAGTAGCAGGCGTTTAATATATGCTCACTGATTGATTATCACCCAAACCCTTTCATGCTTTCTGTACCCAAGACTTCAGGCACCTTACAGCATAGTTCAAAGCAAAAGACTTTCCTAAGCACACCCACAACACAGGGAATGCAAATACTGACACACCAAGAAAACCAATAAGGTAACTACACCACCCAAAATTGTCTGGCATTGCCACAAGGAAGTCTTGCTCTCCTGCTAAAACATTCAAGTATCTGTTTGGCTTTATAATGGAGAGAATAGGCACCTACACAGTTTGATTTGAAGAATACCAAAAAGAAACCCCCAGAATCCCAAGATGTCTCTCCTTCCTTGTTGTCCACTATTAGAGATTTATTACTTTGGATTAAATAATTCATTATCCCTAGAATGTGACTACCTAAAGGAAGAATGATTCACAAATGTTTGTTACTTTAGTTTGTCAGAACACTTTTTTTTAATGCTACTAGCTGAGAGAGATAAATATCTAAAGGAGTGGTTGGAGAGGGGAAAGAAGAAAGAGTTTTGGCCAATAGAGAATTATCAAAGCAAGGCAGTCCTAAATGATTTGCCAAATGAGCAAGAATAGGTGCTCAGCAATAGACTAGTGGGTAGGCAGGTGGTGGAATGAAGAAGAGAGCAGTAAAGTGCTCTTGTGAGGACCATTCTTTCCAAATATAACTCAGAGTTTTAACTTGATAACCTAAAATTACAGTCCATGGATATGTGTGTTCCAGCAGAGTCCACAGGTCTGGGTGCTGAGGCTAAAGTAGAAGTAAGTTCCTATCAGTGGTCACAATATAACAACATAAAAAAAATTAAGAAAATGAAACTATTCCCCACCTCCCCAATCCACAATACACTTTGAATCTTAACAAATAACCCTTTGTCTGAGATAAACACAGTCCTCCTATGGCAGTCACAAGACTCTAAACATACTTGTTCTAAGTCTCATTTTGGTCCACATATTATCCTGGATGTAACAGCTAACATTCACATAGCCCTACTGGCTCTCATCTTCCTACCTCTTAGTGTTTGCTCATGCTTTTCCCTCCATCTAAAATGCTCTCCTTCCCAACCAGCTTCTCAGTAGAAACTGTAGTCATCTTCCAAGGCCCAGCTCAAATGATACCTCCTCTATGTTCCTTCCAATCAGTCCTTCCTCCTCTGAAGTTCTACAGCATTTATCTTCTGTGTCATTCATGCGGTACTTACCATACTGGAGACATGTTGTCTCCTCAGATAGAGGATAAGCTTCGGGAACACAAGACTACGTCTTTAACATTAGTGTATCTCTTGTAACATCTGTGCCAACAGATTCATAGACTGTTAGAGCCAGACCTAGTGAGCACGGTTATTCTCCAACAAATTATCCGAAGGAACAAAGGGAGCGTGCCCAACGAGAGAGAAGAGGAAGGCCAAAGAAGGAAAAGGAAGGGAAAGGAGGGAGGAGCCGTGGAAAGAACCATTTTAAGGGTGATAATTGTGGTTGAAGTCCTAGTTCTACTCTTTATTATTTACATGAATATAGACAAGTCTGTTAATTTCTCTAAACTTCTGTTTCTCTATCTATAAGATGTGGATAATAATACCTATACTATCAATTTTATGGGCACTTGTGAGGGTGAAGGCACAAAGTGCCTTATACACACACACACATACACACACATGATGGAGACAGTGTGGAGATGTGAGCTTTGATTGTTTCTGGATGCCCCCCTCTGATCCCTTACCGACTCAGGGCTCTTGCTGATTTTAAGCAGGAGTTCCCTAACAGGCTCAGGTCCTCCTCACAATGGAGCTATCATGCCAAGACAAGTGAGTGCTGGACTTCAATTTATTTCATTATCTCCATGCTTTTCCAATGAGGAGGCAAAAACAACAACAAAAAAATTCCCATTTTCTCAACACCTGAAGAATCTCAAAAATGAAAAATGATTTTCCCTTCCATGAACAGATGACATTTTTAATAATATATAAATTTATGTTTCACACAGGCAGATATATACTATGTTATTTCAACAATGTCTTGCAAGAACTGAAATTTCCAATGTCTTTTGTTCAAAAAATTATATTTACCAAGTTGCATGAAATTCAATTCAGCAGGAAAATAAAATTTTTGGTTATCATTTTTTCAAAAATGCAGGTTGAATTCAAAGACTAGTTGAAATAAAATTAAGTTGTGCCTCCACGACCTATCAAGTCTCCTATTAACAAAAGAGAAAGTCCTATAGCATTTAATTGAAGTGTCTACCTGACTCCTATGTTATGTTTTTGAAAGCAATTTGTAAAAACATAAATCACCAGCATAGAGATTGCCTGATCTCCCTGGCTGACAACAATTTCTTTCTCCTTCTTTGTACTTCTCATTGAATTTTATTTATGTCTACTCTAGACATGCTGTATTATCTATATTTTTGTTATTATAATATCTCTCCTCCTAACTCAGTGGTTCTCAACCTTCCTAATGCCGTCACCCTTTAATACAGTTCCTCATGTTGTGGTGACCCCCAACTATAAAATTATTTTCATTGCTACCTCATAACTGTAATTTTGCTACTGTTATGAATCATAATGTAAATATCTGATATGCAGGATATATTTTCATTGTTACAAATTGAACATAACCCACAGGTTGAGAACTGCTGTCCTAGATGGTGTAAACTCCATGAGAGAGAAACTGTGTTATTTGTTCCTGTTTTTATCCCTCATTAATCCTAGTATAATATCTTGCACATAGTATATACACAATCAATGTTAGATTGCTGAAATTACATTAATTGTTGAAAATTTATGTTTTTGCAACATGAACCAAATATAATTCCAGTTTTATAAAATAACACACATTTTAATCCACATCTGAATACAACAGAAACCTATATACCAGGTAGACAGATAATATGGTTCCTCAATGATGTCAAATTAGATTGAATCAAATTAGATGAGTCAAATTAGATTATTCTAAAGTATTACTTTAAGTAATGGGTTAACCTGGTTAATCTTTTGTCGATGACAAGAACAAAACCAAACTGGAGCACCAGCATAGTGTAGAAACCTGCCTTGGGTTTGAATCCTGCCTCCAGCTTTTACTACCTGTATTACCATGGGCATCATTTAACCCAGGGGTGGAGAACTTGCAGCCCCAAGGTGACATGTGGTCTTTTGGTCTTTGGGTCTAGGTCTTTGGATGCAGCCTTTTGACTGAGTCTAAGTTTTACAGAACATATCTTTTTATTAAGGGCATTTGTTCTGTGAAGTTTGGATTTAGTCAAAGGGTCCCACTTGAGGACCTAGAGGGCCACATTGGCCTTGAGGTCACAGATTCCCCACCCTGATTTAATCTGTAGGTCGCACCTCACTGAGTTGTTGTGAAGATCAAATGATATGTAGTGTGTGTGTAAACTACTTTTTTATTACTCTTTTCTTACTAGCTTTGTGATTTGGGGCAAGCCGTTTGCCTCTCTGGATATCATTTTCAATGTTATGGGATTGAATGAATGAGTGACTGAGTGAATGAATGAATAAATCAATGTATTAAAAAGCATTTATTAAGTGCTTACTATGTCCAAAGAATAATTGAGTTTAGATCAGCAGTTCTCAACCCGTGAGCTGCAGCCTCTTTGGGGGTCAAACAGGGTTGCCTAAGACCAGGGGAAAGCACATATTTCCCATGGTCTTAGGAACAGAGCCACCGCTTCTCTACCCGTCTCCAGGCGGGTCCGCCCACATGCTACGAGTATTAAAGGGTCTCCCCATTAAGAAGGTTGAGAACCACTGGATTAGATGATCTCTAAAGTTCTTTTCACCTCTCATAGTCTGACTCTTTGAGGCATTTTCCTTGCTTTAGTGCTATTAGATTACTCTTGTACAAGAGAACAGTGATATGGAGGAAATCATCTACCAATACAGATCTCAGTGGAGTCTTACAACAACTCTGTGAGGTAGTTACAAGTATGGTTATTCTGAAGTTCAAAGGTCAAAAGATATATTCATTGCAGATCTACCCATCACAAGTACAAACCTCATAACTATAAAACTTCACATTTATATAATAATGAAATTATATTTTTAATTAGGTATTATGTCAACACCACACGTATGAAGTCTCTACAAGTCTGCTCAGTTGAACTTTCTACTGTCCTGGGTCAGTGTGTATGGCCCAGGGAAAGTTTCTAGTGATAGCCAAGTGGGAGAAGGTAATCACAATGGATAGAAAGCATGTTCAGCATATGTTAACCATGGTTTGATGAACTTTGGTGTTGATGTCCAGATTGCAGTGGGAGAATCATATTAGCACAGTGCAATTTAGATTAGACAGGAATGAATGAATTGAAGGATCAGAGGCCAGGGCCACAAACATCTATTGACAAAGAAAGGACTTATAGATGGACTGAATTATTAGAATGTCGTAGTTATTGGGGTGGGGTGGGAGAGAATTCCAGAATAATAGATAATAATAATAATATTATAATAATTATAAATAAATAAAATATTTACTTATATTATACATTTATATATAAATAAATAAAAATATACAATAATATAATAATAATAGATAAATAGTTATGGGTATCAACAAGAGTGTCAGGGTTTCCAAAATCATTTGTGAGTACTCGATAAAAAATGAGAGGAAGTAGGTAATGCCTAAAAGGAGTTTGGTTAAGAGCTCAATTTAGAGCAAGAATGAGCATACCAGGAGAATAATTCACAAGGGAGTATTTTGGATCGACTCTTTAACAAGAAAGTTAGCTTTTTTTTTTAAAGTTCTTAATTATTCGTGATAAAGATTAGGTATCTGATCTCAGGAGATTGTCTTCGTGTTTAATGTATCTAGTATGTATTAAATGATAAAACCTGTATTTTAGTATTTGTGCGATATTGGGGAAATCATTAAATCTCTTGGGGGCTCCGTTTCCTCACATTTGTCAGAATACCTCTGATTACCTACTCTAAGATGCTATGAGCCTATGTTATGTGTGTATAGGGGCATAGGAACTGGACCTATGATTTTTTTGGTACTGGGAACTCCAAAGTGAGGAAACTCCTTTCAACAAAGCAAAAGGATACCTTCTCTGAAATATAGTCTTAAGAGAGTTCCCTAGCACTCTGAGATGTTAAATGCATTACCCAGGCTCATACAGCTAACATGTGTTAGACTGAGGAAGGATTTGAACCCTGATTTTCCTGGCTCTGAGACCAGCTCTCTATACTACACTGTCTGTCTGTAGTATTCATGATAGTCAGTCAAGAAGCCTCTAATAATTGCATACTATATGCCAGGCACTGTGCTAAATGCTGAGGATACAAAGGAGGACAAAAGACAATCACTTCCCTCAAGGAGATCAAAATTTAATGGTATATGTAAATATATTATAATATATATGTATAAAAATATATATGTATGAAAATTATATGCATGTATATTGATACAATCTTCTGAGAAATGTCTAGGGGAAATTATCTATATTGTGTTATAATAAGAGAAGGGAGCCCTTTGTAACTGCCCAATCATGTGGGTCCTGAAATCAGTTTGCCATTTATCTGAATAGAAGGGGATAGAGAAAGAGTAGAAAAGAGAGAGTGAGGGGCAAAGGCAAAGAAATAGGAAGAGGGAAAAGATAGAGAGGAGAGAGAGAAACAGAGATAGTGAAAAAGACAGGCAGATGATTTAAACAAGTTAATTTTAAACTTTGACTGCACCTTAAGTCTGGATTTCATTCAAAAGGATTTTTCAGTACAGTTATGGGGGATTGCCAGAAGGAGAGGGAGATCTTGTGTCCTTATAACTGTGAATCATTTCGGATTCCTCACAATTGGCTATGCTTCTATTATGCCTTAAGGATTAATTCTTCAAATAACAATGCAGAGAACCGGAGTAAGAATACTTAACCCAGCTGAACTCCTCTCCCCTCCCCCCCCCCCCACTCCACTTCTGACTTTCAGAAATTTGTCAGGAATTGAGATATATCATCATCATCATCATCATCATTAGTGTTCATTGAGCATGCACTCCTTTCTCCTCCATAATCTTGTCATCTTTGATGATTCTTTTCATTGCTCTCACTTCCAGTCTGTCAGCAGGATCATTCATATTTTCCATCTTCTCTTGTCCATTCTGCATCGGGATTTTCAGCTTCCTGTGGGCTTCTTGCTTTCCACCCCCTTCTCCCACTAACGCAGGAATTCTTATCCTTTTTTGTGTCATGGGCCCCTTTAGCAGCCTGGGAAAACTTATGGAACCTTTCTCAGAATAATGTTTTTAAATTGTTGAAGGAAATGTTAGATTTCAGTTAAAGGTTAGTGAAAAATAAAGATGTAATTGTTTTCCCCATCCAAGTTTACAGATGTCTGTCTCTCCACAGATTCCTTGGAGGGGAGAGGGATGAATCTCAGGTGAAAAACCCCTCCTCTGATCTATTCTCCATGCCTCAGGAAGCATAGTCTTCCTCTGATGTATTTTTGGTCTTAACACTCCATTTCTCAGAGCCAATAAGCACCCTAATATTCCAATGAATCTGTGATTTCATTCATACTGGTATTCCCTCCAATGATGAATAACACAACCTGTTAGAGGGAGCGTGACATAGTGGACAGGGCGTTGGACCTGGGTTCGAATCCCACCTCTGACAATTTCTAGCTATGTGATTATGAGCCCCTGTTTCCCTATCTGTAAAATGTGCAGGTTGGAGTAGATGGCCTTCAAGATTCTCTTCATTTCTAATTTTACTATCCCATGAACTACTCATGTGTAGTTCTACTACTAGGTGACTCTCGTCTATATCCTCCCTAAAGTTTGCAACAAGAAGTCCACTCGGCATGCATGGAGCTTCCCTCTCATTTTCTTGACACAAGAACACCAATGAAGCACAGATATTCTCCACTGATTATTCCTCACTCCTTCTATGTAACTAACTTGTCATTTCCTTCAATTATACCTTTATTTAAAGACATCCTTTATACTGCAGGTAAGTGACACAATGGATAGAGTACTGAGCCTGGCATTAGGAAGACAAGTTCAAATATGTGTGACCTTGGGCAAGTCACTTGCACTCTGTATGCCTCAATTTCTTTATATGCAAAATGGATATATTAATAGCACCTATCTCTCAGAGTTGTTTTAAGGCTCCAATAAGATATCTGTGAAGCCTTTAGCACAATGTCTGGCACACAGTAGGCACATATTAAATATTTGTTCCCTTCCTCTTCCTCTCAGAGTTTGCCTTCTCCTTCTAGAGCACACTCAACCTTGACCTAATATTGAAGTCATTTCTTCTCAATTACATTTTGTTTCATACTCCCTAATCCCTCTAGGAATTTTGCTTTTTCCCATATGACTTGCCAACTCCAAGCACCCTTGAAGAAATGTCTTTCCCTTTCCCTTTTCCCCAAGTCATATTCTTCTTCCTGCAAATCTCTGTTCAAGTCATACTTTCCATACAGGTCTTAGAAAAATATAGGTACTTGAAAATTTTTTCTAGTATATATGCTAAGTGATTTTGAGTGGGTGTGGGTTTGTGATTTCGCTGGTATACAGAACTTCCAGCGTGAGAATTCAGACTCTCTCTACCTCAAACCTATACTTTTGGAAGTTTCTTTGAAGCATTGGAAGACTAAATGACTTGTCCACGGCCACACGGCTAGTTTATATTAAAGACAGGGTCTGATTCCTGACTCCCAGTCCTTCTCTCTATCATACTACATTGTCTCTGTTTAGAATTCAGTTAATGATGCCGTTACGTATGCCTGCTTTGTGCTAGGCAATGGGAAATCTGGCACAGCCCCTCTTCCTAGAAAGATTTAAATCTAAAGTGGGGAAGTGTAAGTCAGAACTGGTCAATTATAAGCCACGATACAGTAGGAGAGAGAGGCAAGTGCGTGAGGGACAGCCACCAGATTGACAAGGTGGGATCAGAAGTCTCAGGCTAACAGGAGTTGGGAACACTGGACAACCTCTCTCCTCATCAGGATGGATCAATACATGACCTCCTGCTTTGCTGTGCCCAAGTCACTGCTGCTGTTACTGTAAACTGAAGGCAGTATTTGTTTTCCTAATTTGGGCAGATCCCTTGGAGTTTGTTTAAAGTTAAAGCTGCCTTAAAAGCTCTTGCTGAGTCAATGAGCCCCTAGTCCCTGTGATAACCTTTGCTGAAAGATCTTTTGCCAGCCTCACTCCGGCACTCACAATGAAAAGCTTTGGTCTTCTTCTCTTCTGAGTCTTTTAAAGACCATATATTGCCCGCAGCATAAACTTGCAACTTAAATTACACGGTAATTTAGATAAACCACGTGTCTTTAATATGCTTTTTAAACTCGTCAAATACCCAAGTTTAGAGAATATCTCCTTCTTTAGACAAGTGTTTGATGAAAGGAATATCTTTAAAAACTTAAGAACTTTGAAAATGATGACAGCACTCCTCCCTCATCTCTACCTGTTGTAATCCAATCCAACCTTTGAGGTCCAGTGAAGCCTTCCTTCAAGGAAAGTGCTGGGAAGCTTTGCCAAGAGGGAAAGGGATGCCTGAGGAAAAAAGGGAAAGGAAAAAAGTTATTTCCTCAGGGGTTCAAGTCCTATGGGAAAAGGGGGCAAGCAAAATTCCTATGATCATCTTATCACATTCTATTCTTTTAATGTGTGTGAGAGAGACAGAGAGACAGAAAGACACAGAGACAGACAGACAGAGACAGAGACAGAGAGGCTTTTCTCTAAAACTTAAAGCTCCATGAGGACAGGAATCATTTCTTAGTTATTGCTGTATCTCAGCCAGAGCATACATAGCACAATGGCTTGCTCATAGTAATAGCTATGTCACTAGATGAGGAAGGCTGCTGAACTCAAAGTTGGAAAGACCTGGATTCAAGACACATAGACACTTACTAGTTTTTTTGACCCTGGAAAAATCATTTAAGTTCCAGAAGTAGCAATTTCTTCATCTATAAAGTGGGGCAAATAATAGTACGTATCTTACAGAGTTGGGTTGTTTTTTTTGTTTTTGCTTTTTGGAGGGGAGAAAACAGGACATTTGGGGTTAAGTGATTTGCCCAAGGTCACACGGCTAGTAAGTGTTAAGTGTCTGAGACTAGATTTGAACTCAGGTTTTCCTCACTCCAAGGCCAGTGCTCTCTCTATTCATTGCACCACCTAGCCGCCCTTCCCTATCTCACAGGATTGTTATGAGGCTAAGATGAGTGTATGAGTGTGCGTGTGTGTGTGTGTGTATGTGTTGTGTGTGTGTGGTATATATTCATTTGTAGACCTTGAAGTGCTTTACAGATCTGTTATTATTGTTATTATATAATATAATCACATATAAAATATAATAAATAAATAAATTTTGTTTGAGTGAATAAATAAGACTATACACACTGGCATACATACATTCAGAAGACATGAAACTTCTAATGAAGTTGAAGAATTTTAAGGGAAGGTCAGCAAAATAACCTTTAGGTCAGTAAAGTGTTCCTACTAGAATGGGAGCTCCTTGAGGGAAGGGCTGTGTTACTTTTGTTCCTGTATCCCAAGCACCTAGCACAGAACCTGGTCCATTGCAGCACTTAATAAATGCCTGGTGGTTGATTTAAAGGAGACAGGGGAAGAGGTTTGGGAGATATTTCTACAAGAAATCAATTTAGTGCTAGCCAGAAATTCTCATCTGCCTTGGAACTATTTGCTGCTCATTCAGAGGCATCAGAAGTCCATGACTGGAATAATGTTTCATTTCCTTCTTTTAGAATCCCTAGCTTCCTTCAAACTGAAGCTCAGCTCAAGTTCTACTTCCTTGCATGAGACCTCTCCTTCTGCTTGAAACTTAATCTACATATTATTTGCATGTATACATATAATGTATGTATAATTTGTACTTCTTTTTATGTGTACATATTTCCTCAACAGAATGTAAGCTGCTTGAGGGCAGAAATTGAGTTTTTTTTACTTTGCATTCCAGCACCTGGTATATTATACTTTTTAATTAATTGAACTTTTTGTAATAGCTGTATGTTTATGCTCAAATATATTTATATAATTTTATATAATAAATTTATATTTATTATATAATATTATATAATTGTTATATGATACTATATAACAACATTATATGTTATATATTTATATAATAAATTTATATTTACTCTCAAATCATTTCAGTCTGATATTGCTCATGGTCAATAATTTTTTGGCAGTTCAAACAAGGCATCCTGGGTTCAGTTCAGAAATTTCTTAAGGACACAGAGACATTCTCTACTTTTAAGATTTTAATATTTTACCCTAATTAGTGGGTTTGGGGCAGGGGGTGTCTTATTATTTTCACTCTGGCATCCTCAGGCTCCAAACACTTTGGCATTGCTTTATGGGGCTTGGCATGAGAATCAATGGCATTCTGACTGCTGGTGAATGTGAGATTCATAATGAAACACCTCATAAAAGGCGTCTTTAAATACTACACCCTTTGATTCATAGGCAGTCTCCCTACAGGCCACAGAATAAACAAGAGCCATTTTTTAGGACTGGAGAACATTGGAAAAGCCACAAGAAGGAGAGTTAGTGATGAAAGTCAACCCTTTTGTTTAGTCTCACCATAGAGCAACTGTTTGCTTCTTCCTGGATCTTTAGGACAAGTCCAGAATTACCAAGTCACCTTGGTGGTATAGAACCACCAAGCAGCATGGGTACAAACAGCCATCAGAGCCTAAAGTTTAGTATCACAGGACTTGGGTTCAAACCAGTTATACTTGTGTGACTTTGGGCAAATTTCTTCATCTTTCTGGCCTCAGTTTTTTCATTTATAGAATGAGGGGATTGGATTAGATGACTTCCAAGGGCCAATTCTTAGGCATCAGAGATGGAGAGACAGAAAAAGATTTATTGTATGTGTTAATATGTTGCCATCGCTTTGAAATAGTGGGTGAAGTAATGTACTTAGACTGAGGAAGAAATGAACTTGAATCTTGCCTTTACTAGCTATGTGACCCTGAGCAAGTAGCTTAACTTCTTGTCCCATTTCTTCATCTACAATACAGGGAAAAAAATAATGACAGCACATGGTGTTTTGGGGATCAAATGAGATAATATATGGTAGGGGTGGGGACCCTATGATTTTGAGCCCTCAGATATCCCACCCTTGACATATGTAAATCACTTTGCAAAACTTAAGTTGCTATAGAATATCACCTCTTGTGATTAGCTTTCAATCTAAGAAAGTGTTGAGCATCCCTGCATGTCCTGCCTCCCCTGCTCCAGGAAATTCATTGATTCAAAAAAAGCTTACTAACAAAAGCAGATACCCAGAGAGCCATTTTTCTTTTTCTTTTTTCAAAATCACCAACCTCCTTTAATAGAATACTCCTGAAACCCAGGACTATTTTCTACCAACAGAAATCAAATCTAAGAACCTGCAGTGATAAGTTGGCAGTCCTGCTCACTTCAAAGGACTTGGGAATACTTCCCAGCATAGTGCTAACCAGAGAACTAAATCTGCTCTTTGAAGGACAAGCTCTATCTTCAGTTCTGGAGTTTATATTCTTTCCATAGCTAAGGGAGGCAAGGACCAAAAGACTCTGTATAAATCCCATTTTCAAAAAGAAAACAGTACTCCTTCAAAACGAAAGTACTCCAAACCACATGATTTAACAGAAATCACATGCACAGGTTGCTGTATTACATTAATAACCTGTTTTCATTCAGTCCTCTGACGAAGATTTTGACATTTCATCTCCATTTATCGCTAGGATTTAAGGAAAGATTGGGCTGATATCAAGGCATAGTAGTTAGAAAGTCAGTGCTGCAGTCACAAAGATCTGGGTTCAGGTGCTGCCTGACACATACTGGTTGGGTGAGCCTAGGTAAGTCACAACCTTAGAGTGCTCCAGGCAATAATAAGAGCTGACATTAGTATAACACTTGAAGGTTGCAAACTACTATAGGTACGTTTGCATTTTACCCTGACCACACCCTTGTGTGTCTTAGAAGAGGTACTACTCTACACTGATAGAGGGAATTTTTTCACTGAGGTTTCCCTAAGCCATTAAAATCAGAGAGGCTGTGCAAATTTTTTTTTTTTCTAAAATAGTCCCCTTTACAGGTGAGGAAACTGAAACAGACAGACAAAGGTTTTGTCCAAAAGTCACTCAACTAGTTAATGGTTAAAATTGTCCTCATGCAGTGTTCTTTCTACCAAACTATAGAGAAGACACAAAGATTAAGGGGGAAATTTAGGATCATAGATTTAGAGTTAAGCTAGAGATTTTGTTTTTGTTTGACACAGACCAACAAAAACGTCAAATATTTAGTCTCTCTACTCAGTCAGTAAACATTTATTAAGCGCCTACCTACTTTGTATAAGGCAGTCTGCTAAATGCACTCTGCTCCAGAAGCCTTCCTCAAAAGACCTCAATTCTTCATTCAGAAATTTATTCTACCTTCTACCCAAACTTTTCCCCTGCTAGCGGTGAAATTCAAGGCTGGTCTCTGACTAGTTTCTACCTGCCCTCATCTGAGGTGATGCTGCTGCTTTCAATCTCCTGAGAAAGCATTTGCATGTAGAAATTCACGCGTGACATCAGCCCCATGAATGCCTCAAAAGAAAGGCATGGAGTGTGATGTGAATGAAGTGTCATTACAATATAATCTATATTATATAAATGTATAACCTAATTATATTGCAAGGAATAAATTAAACCACTCATAAGAGGTTTCCATGTCAACCCCACTAATTCCCAAATGCCCTAGCTTTGTGGGTTGCAAACCCCCTTCTCTGTTTTCCAGCCTGGTTGAATGATGAGAGGTATCCAGTTGGAGCTGTGGTGGTGGATGGTAGCACCAGCCCAGCCTCGTATCTGGTGCCCATGTTAATTCAGCAACAGCTTTTGCTCATCTTGCTTCCTCCCCCCAAGGCCTTTGCATTACTTGAAAAGAAAGCGCTGAAAAACAAATTTTCTTTCAAACCGGTAGAACAAGGCCCTGCATTTGACAGGAAAGATCCAAATTTATGAGTTTACTTGCTTCATGCTAGGACTCGAATTTTCTCAAAAGGCCTCTCCAAAGCGGGGAGGGGGGTGGGGTGGGGGGGGAGGGGGCGGGGGGAGATAGTAAATGGTTATTTATAACCACTGGAACATCCCAGTCACCTGCATGATCAAACACCAGCTGGGGCTGGGTTATTTCCCTGACAGTCCCAACTGAGGAGGTGAGTGAGGGATTGGCTTAATCCTGAGATTAGGGAGGGGAGAAATTTAACCTTGTGAACAAACAAACAAATGGAAAAATCCAGCCCCCTCCAATCTAAAAGGTTTGGGAGTATCCAACTTGAACTTGAAGTGGGGGGAGAGGTATTCTTCAGCCTTTGGAACAAGAAACACCCCTACTCACTTGGGGTAGGAATTCTGACTTTATGTGGTAGCCCAGACAACCACTCTTGTGCCCTGTGATTTTGATATATCTTATAACCAACAGAACTGGCTTGTTGAATGTGTACATTTGTGTGAATGTATGTAACAGAGATATAGAGACAGAGACAAAGAAGAGAAAGAAAGGAAGAGAAGGAGAGAAAGGCTCTTGAATCTCAGCTACCTACCACTAATGATTCAATAATAATTCCTGTTAATAGAGCACTTAAAGGTTTACAGATAGCTTTCCTCACAACAACCCTGTATCCCCATTTTATAGATAAAGAAACCAAGACTACTACAACATCCAAATTCACATAGCTGGTAAGTATCAGAGCCAAACTATAAATGTAGGCTTATCCCAAGTCCAAGTCCAGGATTCTTTCTGCAATATCAAACCACCCCAATAGCCTTCATTCACCCTTTCTATAGTCAGAAAAGGAAGGCAGCAGGAAACCTTGAGTCCTGCCAAGAATTTTCAGAAGATTATTAAACCTACATTAAGTAGGACAGAATTATGTCCACATGTACCAACAGCATGCGCTTCCAACTTCTCCCCCCTAGATTTTCTCTTATTTTTGCTCCATGTCCCCAAAGCAAGACAATGTTTGCCTGCAGCAAACACACTCAGCATCCCCCCTGGCCCCAAACATACACATACACACACATACACACATTCTCTCTCTCTCTCTCTCTCTCTCTCTCTCTCTCTCTCTCAAATTTTCCTCCTGATTTTCTCTAGAATCATCATTCAATTGTAGTAGAATTCTAGGTCAAGTTGCAAAGGACCTCGGCGACTATCTGGTCCACCTCCATCTTGCAGATGAGGAAACTGAAACCCAGAGAATACCCATGGGAAGGTGCCCCTTTTCCTCCCTGGCTTAAACACCAGTGGAGTTTTAAGACAGCAAGATGCCTTTGCCAAGAGTAATGAGAAAAAGGCAAATTCGTGCACTCTGTTATTACTCATGTTGCTTACACTTGTTCCTCAGTGCCTGTTAGAAATTACTTCTCAGCCAGCGAGTGTGCTGACTTGTCGTTAGGAACCAAGAGTCAAATATTTCACTGAGGAAAATTTAGATTGCTTGCCACTTTCTAGATCTTTGGTCCAATTTTATTCATGAACGTAATGCTTGGAGTACAGTTGTTAGTGGGAATTGTTTGTAAGAGAAGTCTGGTGTAATGAATAAATATCTGGGTCTAGAGAAGAGTGGGAACCCGTGGCCTCAAGGCCATATGTGGCCCTCTAGGTCCTCAAGTGCAGCCCTGCATGTGGCCTCAAAGCCTCAGGTTCCCCATCCCTGGTCTAGAGAATCAGGCCGTCAGAATGGAGCACTGAGTTTGGAATCAGAAAGACCCAAGTACAAATCTGACCTCAGACTAGCTGTGTGACCCTAGACAACTCACTTAACCCACATCAACCTCAGTTTCCTCTTCTAGAAAATTGGGGTAATTATAACAGCATTTACCTTCCAGGGCTGTCATAAGGATCAAATGAGATCATGTTCATAAATGTAAATGTTATATAAATGATAGCTGTTATTATTACTGTTATTTATTGGGTAGCTAAGTGGCTAGAGCACCGGGCCTGGAGTCAGGAAGACCTGAATTCAAATCTGGCCTCAGACACTTACTAACTGTATGATCCTGGGCAAATCACTTAACCCTGTTTACCTCCGTTTCCTCATCTGCAAAATGAGTGGAAGGAACTGGCAAGCTACTCTAGTATCTTTGCCAAGAAAACCCCAAAAGAGGTCACAAAGAGTTGGACACGACTGAAAATGACTAGACAACAAGACTGTTATCTTGGTTCAGATTCCATCTCTGAGACTAACCAGCAGTATAAGACTTGACTAGTCACTTGATCTCTAAGACTTACTGGGGTTATAATTTGCTCTGGTTGAGGAAATAGTAATTGCTCACATTTGCATAGCATCTACTATGTGTCAAATATTGCACTCGGCACTTTGCAGATGTCTCATTTGACCCTCACAGCAGCCCTGGGAGGTAGGTGCTATTATTATCCTCACTTTACAGCTGAAGAAACTGAGGGACACAGCAGTTAAGTGCCTTGCCCAGGGTCACCAGGTAGTATGTATCTGAGGGTGGATTTGAACTCAGATCTTTCTCCTGGTCTAACATTCCAGACACTGTGCCATCTAGAGTTTCCGCATAGGCAGTTCTCAAAACTGAGATGAAAATACGAATCTTTCTTGCATGATAGCATTTAATCATTTGTAATGGCCAATAAGCTATTTCAACACATACTCCAATAATCTGTTATATAGGGTGGTTGCTGTTGTGTGTTTAAGCATAACGGAGGTTAAAACCATTACATTCACCAGATGAGACTTTGGCCAAACTCATCATTTCAATTCCTCCTTGATGTTATCCTCTAGCCCCACACTAGAAAGATCCTGTATGTTGAATTCCTATGTCACTGTTAACTAGTGTGTAGGGTTTCCATGGCAACCACCTGCTGAGCTAAAAGTGTTATTTGTAGGTCCTGGTAAGCTGTTCAAAGGGACCAATTCAAGGGAAAGCAGTTTGTCCTGGAGGGGAAAAGAGAAGGGTGCCCTGGTGTTTTCCAAATTGCTGTAGGTGAACAGAAGCAGAGGTGGCTCTAGTCATTAAGTGTTCTATCACTCTACTGTCAGAAGCAGGCTTAAACAACTAACAAAGGGAATGTCTCTGGGTCCAGAGGACTAAGAGCAGACAAATCCATATAGAGATGTATTCCTAAATGGAAAGTGTCCCATTGACAGGTTGGCAAACCTACCTCAGGTGACCAGATTACCTAAATTTGAGGAATCTTTGAGAACTCCTGGGAGATAGTCAATAAGCAATTATTAAGCTCCTACTAGGTTATCTGTCAGTGTGCTAAGCGCTGGGAATACAAAGAAAAGCAAACGACAATCCCTAACTTCGATGAGCTCACAGTCTAAATGGGGGGAAATAATTGAAATATTGACACACTTAGAAAGGTAGTTTATTATAATGTAAATATTGTTTCCTCTGTTTGAAAAAAAAGCAGAATATACCGAACAATGAAACCCAAACATATCTATGAAACTTCGAGAACTCTGATTTAATAATTTTCTAAGGCAATGGAACTTGGATGTCCCTACCCATAAATGGTCAGGTTTACTCATGCAGGCCACACTGTGGCACTAAGTGGCTTTGGAATTTCATTGATGCCCTTGGTGTAGATCATAAGATATCCATTGCAATTCTGTGCAACTCTTGTCCATGTCCTCCCATAAAAATCTGGTTAGAACCTAAGGATATCTTTCCACTTTGGAGCCAAAAACTCCTATTCCAATCTTTAAGCTTAAGTGATGTTCACTACCTTAGATTCCTTCACAGGAGGTCCACCCCAAGGTGCTAGAAGCCTTCCTTTAGAATTTGGGGGTCCTTAATCTTTTTTGTGACATGGATTCCTTTGGCTGTCTGGTGAAGCATATGGACCTCTTCTCAGAATAATGCTTTTAAACGTACAAATTAAAATTATGTTACAAAGAATTACAAAAGAAACCAAATATATTGAAATAACTATCCATTTTTTTAAAAAGTTCCCTGACCCCAGGTTAAGAATCCCTGGGGTCTTAACATTATGTGTATACTAATGGACTCCACGAACTGTCCATTACTTTCTCTTTGCTCTTGCTACATGACCCGCTAACTGTCTCTGAGGGTATCCTTTGGGCCACTATTCTAGCCAAATTTGTCAGTAGTAATACCCAGTCAACTCCCATGATGTACTTCTTCATTTCCCTTTATACCTGTAATCCATCAGAGGCTGTAGTGTATTCCATGCCTTGAAGGCATTTTGGATCACTGGAAAAAAACATTGGTTTTAAAAAGATGGACCTTTTTTCAGGGAGAAGCTTTAAAAAGTACTACAGGTTTTCCAAAAGCAATCCCACCTACTTCTCTTCCTCCTGTAGAGGACATGTCATATATCACACAGAACAATGTGGGGTTTTGTTTTGGTTTGGTTTTGCCTTATGACACATTTTATTGTATTACAAATCTTATAAATAATTGTATATTAGCATTATATAGTAACAATGAGATGATGAATTTTTCAGAATAGATACTACATATAGAATGTAGCACCATACATATAGAATATATCTAGGCTATTTAATCTGTACCAACTGATTTTTCTCTCTAGGGCTATGGGAGTGCATGCCTACCTTAGAACAGTCAAGCTCTAGGCATTGGCTCTGGGCCAGACTTGGCATCCTCTCCCCTCACTGAATCTCTTTCCTGTTAAGAGCTCCTATAGACTTCAAAGGGAGTCAATGGGCTGAAGAAGAGAACTGAGATGGGTGGGAGGATGGGAAAAGAATGGAGAGGGTGAGAGTGAGAGCTAAGTACCCCCTTGTGTTTCAAGTAACAAGGTCTTTAACCCTTGCCTGGGTTTGGTATGCAGATATTCATTACAAAACGCAGGAAGATTGACAGCTCTCTTGGGCTTCAGACTATACACCTTCATCCTGTGGAATGTCCTTTGACCCCTACCATGATGGAAGCCTTCTAAATTACTACAGCACTTTTATAATCCTTCAGATGAACATCAAACTCTCTAAGCCTCCTCCAGGGCCAAAAATAAGAATTTTGAAAGCCTCCTTGCTTCAATGCTCTCTCAGCTTTGTAGCTAATTTAGAACCTCTTGATCCTAGTGCCAATAAACAGTTTATCTCTTAAAATTGTCTACTTAAAGACATATCTTTGCTGTCAAATTAATGCCTTGTATTTGACGAACATGGTTCAGTATCCTAGTGGTGTGTCTTACAGTAACTGTTTATTATGCATGTGTTCTGGTTTTGCTTTAAAGCAAAACTGACCTGCTTGAAATGCATTCACACAACAAACCTCATTTCATAAGCCAGTACAAATATTTTAATTTATGTGCTAATTTGCTGCCATCCAGTGGACTCTGCATTCAGGATCAATTGCTGTTTGGATTCTATAGGCTGGTCACTGGTTAGCCTTTGTCCCTACCATCTCAGTAACCAAAAACAATAAAGAAATAGAGGTGGGGGCAAGGAATTGGCAGTGTACCATCTGATTAGCAAGAATCAGAAAGCAATTCCTGATTCATCCAAATGCAGTTGCAGAGACAATTAAGTTGTGACATTCTCTTCCTTGCTAAACAGAAAAGCATAGAGTTGTTACTGGAAAGGAATTGGCTAGAGCTATATTGAGTGTCACGCATCACAGGGTACTGGGGGATGAATTATATCATGTCATTACAAAAAGACTAGCAAATCAACTCATTTTTTGAGAATAGCAAATGGTATAGATAGATGGGTGGATAGATAAATGGATGATGAAGGGATGGCTAGATAGCGATGGAAAGATAAGAGCATGGATAGATAAATAGATAAATTAATGAATGGATGTATACATGGATGGATGGATAGATAGACGTAAAGGAAGCACTCAATTTAAAAACAGGATGGGTTCAGAAAATTCATTTGTAAACTGATTGTTTGAAACTCAGAATTTGCCAACCAGTCAATAAACATTTATTAAGCACCAACCACATTTTAGACACTGTGCTAAAAGCTGGGAATAGAACAAGACAGGCCCTGCTCTCAAGGCTCACAATGTCATCACAATCATTTCTCCACAGACACAACGTAAGCAGTGATAGATGGGTACCCCAGCAGCCCAAAGAGGCTTATTTAATCCAGAATGTACTAGAAGTATAGGCCTATTAGAAGTATAAAACCTAACCACTATGGGAAAATTTGTTAACGGTTCCAACTTGAGAGGCTAGGTGGGAGCATGTCTTCCTCTGCTGGTGGGGCCTCTCTGACCTGAAGCAAAAACTCTTATTAGGGTGGAAGTTGGGGATGATGGAGGGTTATAGGCATTTAACATTGAAAGGGCCTTAAGAAATCATCTAGGCCCTAGATTCTAGGTAGTAAGAGTACAGGTAGTAAGTAGAAGAGCTGGGGATCAAATGCAGGCCTGCTGACCCAAAATCATCTGATTTTTTTTCTCTCCTACTGTATGGGAAATGGACGAGGAGCAGGAATGGGGGTTCTATAAAGACAGGAGCTCTAAAAGATCTATGGATTTTCTGCTGGAGACAGTCTCCTAAAGAGTCCTCTGGAAAATCTCTTTCTTTTTCTTCTGAGGGATCCAGGGATTAGCCCACCCATTTTGCTCTGCATTGCTACTGGTATAGCTTTACACCAGGGTTTCTCTTTTGCTTTGGCCTACTGTGAAACAGAATATAATCTCATAACTTCTTCCCTATGTTCCTGTTTCTATGTTAAGCACATAGTCCACCTTCAGGTGTTCTCCCAAAAAGTCACCCACAAACACCAGTGCTGGGTCTTTGTTCTCAAGGGACTGAAGTTAGCTTCATCTACATTTTGGAAGTTAACCAGAGTCTGGTATTTTGTCCAGAAGCTGGGCAGGGTTAGGGGACTGTGGAGAGAGGAAAGAATGAGGACTATGACCTGGGAGCAAAACAGCTTAAACCGCTCAGGGATACTGGCCAAGGACCAGTAAGAATAAGAGTTACTTTTTGTTTTCTTCTAACTTGCTCCCACCAAGGCCTATCCTTTAGACCCCATCCACATCTAGCTCTAGGGTGAGGGGAAATTCAGAGGTGGGAATGGGTAAGGGTAAAAGGAAGTTTCAGGTAGCACCTGTAGAAGGGAACAACTGAGGAAGAGCCTGAAGAGATGCATGGGGAGAAAAGGGGGAATTCCTGTGGTCACCAGAAGCAACCACACAGCTGTTCTTAAAGAAAGGAAATACAACAGGCAAAAGAGGAAAGGTGTATATATGATGGTGACTGCTGACATTTTATTCGCATCTCCCTTTCTAACTTCACCTTAAGAATACTTTGCCTTAATTTGAAGAAGGTGATGAAAGAAGAGTTGTTTGTTTTGACTTCAAGGCTCATAGTACCTAAAAGAAGACTTAAGTTAGGTGAATAACTGCCCTCTTGATGACCTCTGAAGATGAAAGTTTGCTAACTGTATTCTTTTCATAAGAAAGTCTTCCAAATGCATCCAATCCCAAGCCCCACTGGATATTTGATTTATATTTGAGTCTAAATACTGGTGAAAACTTCTCTTCACTGTTTATTCTCCATCCCCAATACTGTCATTTCACGGATCCCTGTTCCTGTAATAATGTAATTAGTGTTCTGGGCAATTCAAGCCTTCTCTGACAATGCCAATAATCACGTTGGGCATTTAGAGATGCTTTTAAGCCAAGGCTGTCTGCAGCACTTCAGAAACAATTACAGCTGTCATCATCGGTTTATATGTGAAAAAGCAGGAGCTGCAGAGCAGTTCAGCAACACTACCAATCCATAGGGAATTGACAGCAAAGGTAAGGAAGTTCTAGGCTCTAGATTTCTCCCAGAATTAGTTACATGCTTCAGAAGGCCTTTTTCAATAGCCTCATGGAGCCTGTAATTTAAAATCCTCAACTGAATGACTCCTACCCCTCAGACACCAAATAGGATCACATAGCTATTCCAGGGTTCTCCAAACTACAGATTTGAGTTCTACCAAACAAAATATATCTTGAATCTTCATCTGTTAGGCTTCCAAGACAACTGCCACCACCACTAAACACCCGTTTTTTGAAATTTCTTGGGGGAGAGGAGCAGTCAGAAGCAAAGCCCTTCTTCTGTTACGCTCAATGATTTAACCCATCTCTGTCCCCTGATAATTCTTCCCAAATGATCTCAGTGCTTTGGGGCAACATAAATATCACCTCCTCATAGAAGGTTAGGATTCTCTAGCCTATCTTACAAATTATTTAATCAATCAATAGGTATTTATTAAATATCTACTATGTGCTAGCCACTATGCTAAGTGCTGAAGATCCAAGTACAGAGAGTAAAACAATATTCACTCACGAGGACTTTACATTCTAATGGGGGAGAAAACAAATACATGTAGTTCATATATGTAGGTATATATGTATGTATATATGCAGCATAAATAAAAAGTTAATAAATACATATATGTATATATTAAAAATAGTTAAATAGTATGTAGTTTGGGAGAGAGGGCTTAAGAAAAATTACTTGGGCAACAACGTAGAATGGAATGGAGTATTGAGAGCCTTGAGATAAGGAGACTAATTAGGAGGCTATTGTAATAATTTGGGTGAGAGGTGATGAAGGCCTACACCAAGGTACAAAATTCCTCATAATGCCTAGTTCAAAAGTCCCTTCTAAAAGTATGTGGTTCTATGGGATTGGTACAGTTCCATGCCTACAATGGGCACTCAAGAAGTATTTTGAAGTCACGATCTTAGCTTTCAGCATCATTTTATTCCCCTGATACACTGGGCATGGGCCAGCAGAAAGAATATAGCTACAACTAGGAACTTTTGTGCCTGAAACAAATACTACAAACTGTACCTGGGGCAAGCAGCACAAAACATGCTCTCAGTTGAAGGGGGACTGGGAAGAAGGGGGAGGTGGAAGAGTCTCATTCTAGAATACTGCTTCTTCTTCTGAGACAGCCACCAGGTGTAGGCAAAGGTCAGTGGGAACAGAAAGGAAGAACATAAATTATCCCAGTCTACTTGGTATCAGTTAGCTTCTGACTTCAGTGCATCATTCTTGATAATTAAGCACAAAACTCCATTGCTTTTTATGAAAGACCATGTGAGCTGAAATAGTCCTCCAAATTTGGCATCCTAGGACAAAGCTCTGCTCACCTTATGCTAGTTATGGTTCTGGCAAGGATCAAAGTCTAGGGAAATATCTATTTAAAAAAAAAAAAACCCTTTGCTCTTATGCTTTAGGGAAAGAACTAAGTTTTATAGTGTTCCCAAGCACTTATAGAATACAAATCATCAAGGGGATTTTTATGTTGCTGTTTCATTTTATTTCATCCCAAATTATGGCAGACAGATAGCTGTCCTTACGGGAAGACTGAGAGCTAAAGGGATGGTCCAGAAGACCTTTGCAGGTCCATATCAAATCTTTGATTCTCTGATTCTAATTTTGTCATTGATAACCACAGCCCCATCACTTCCTCATGATAACCATTGTTATGGACAAAGAACTTGAGTAAGAAAGAATCCTCAGCATTCATCATCACTCAGAGCGTTTAGCTGGCCCTCCCTGCTGTTGTAGTAACATGTTGGGTTCTGCCTGTGGGTTGGAGTAATTTGGGGGGATTATGGGATCAGAGATTTAGAACCAGAATGGTTCTTAGAAGTTATCAAGCCCAACCTTCCCTTTAACTTACAAATGAGGAAACTGAGCCCATGGGAAGTTAAGTGGTTTACCCAGAATCACACAGCTGGTAAGTGTCTAAGGTGGGATTTTAATCCAGGTGTTCCTGATTCTAGGTCCAAGTTTCTATCCACTACACCAATAGTGTTTGGTTTTTGTGGTTTTTTGTTTTGCTTTATTTTGTCAGGGACCTCTTTGGCAGCCTGGCAAAGTCTATTGGGCCCCTCTTCAGAATATTTTTAAATGCATAAAATGAAATATATAGAATTATAAAGAAAACATAATTAAATTGAAATAGTTATCAAAATATTTTAAATATAAAGTTCATGAGCCCCAGGGTAGGAACTCTTTCTATATACAATGCTGCCTCTCTCTGCCCACAGTATAGTGACTGAGATATTGACTTTTCTCTGGTCTCCCATCAGTGTTTCTTCCATATCTTTGATGAAATAAACCTGCCTTTTAATAACACTGAATAGAGAATGAATTAATCTCTTCGCAATCTAGCATTAATTAGCATTCTCCAGCAGAGACTAGGGAAGCTGCACAGACATAAATCATGTCAAATAAAATTATTTTCCGTTGTTCTGATAATGAGATCCACAGCGACCTAGAGAGTGAATAAAAGGTCTGTTCCTGAGAATGGGAAGTCAGAGAAAGCCTCCTGGGAAGTCTGGGGAGTGGAGAATCTTATTGACAATATAGGAAGGCCACCAACAGCCTTCCTTTCCTTCACCCCATCCCAACCCCTGAGGGTTCTTATTGCTTGAAGATGGATGGGATAGAGTTAGGAATCAGGGGAGGGGCATTGGAGGTAGGGAATGGAGAATCAAGCAATACAGCTCCTTTTACCTACAACATGAGCAGCTGCAGGTTTGAGGACTGGATTGCTAACTGCCTCACTTCTTTCTCCAAGATGGAGAGGGAAAGGGAAGAGGAACCAAGGCTCATAAAATGAAGATGCCAGCCAACAGATATATTTTTTTTTTTGCCCAAAGATCTAAGGGCTGAGAAATCTGCTGTATTCCTTTTCCCACCTCCCTGTGATCCCAGTGCAGTAGATGCTACTGGTGTAGGTCAAACTGTAGAGCAAAAGTTCCTCACCAGGAGTACATGGATAGACTTCAGGGCCCATGAACCTGGATGAGGGAAAAAAATTCTCTATCCTTATTTCAATGTAATTGGTTTCTTTTATAATCCAATGTATTTTATTTTATACATTGAGAATCATGATTTTTAAAAGGAAAGGGGTTCATTGGCTTCCCCAGCCTGCCAAATGGGTCCATTCCGTACACAAAAAAGATTTAAAATACCTGCCATAGCACTGGTTTGGTGTGTTGGTGGTGCTAGTGACAGGCTTCTTGTCCAATCACTACGAGGTGGGGTTTCTAGAAGCTGCCCACTTAGGACCCAGTTCATGTTTACTCTCTAAGAGAATTCTGTCCCTGAGTTGCTCTTTTCCATTCACGTTCAATCTACTTCTGTAGTTTACAGCTTTTTGATGTTAGTTACAACTTGCTAAGAAAGAATGATAATTACCAGCGAAATCTGATATCTGAAAAAACAGCAGCCTCATGGACAAGAGTGGTATTAGCATTTCAGGTGGTGGGGTAGGGGTTGGGAAAACTAGATTTCCGGAATTTTGGAACCTCCTTTCCTTTTCTTCCCTTCTGTGCTGAATCTTCTAGTTTAGAACTAGCCTAGCACTGATTTGCTGGATACTATCTGAGGTGCTTTTTTTGGGCTACTTCATATTCTCTGTGGTAACAGAAAACAGGATAGGAAGTGCCAGGAAAGTATAAATGCATAATGCCTAGAAGTAATTAGAGAGATTGTCACATAGGTAGGTAGGTAGGTAGGTAGATGGATAGATAGATAGATAGATGATAGATAGATAGATAGATAGATAGATAGATAGATAGATAGATAGATGGATGGATAGATAGGGAGACAGAGAGAGAGAGAGAGAGAGAGAGAGAGAGAGAGAGAGAGAGAGAGAAGAAGGAGGAGGAAGAGGAGAGGTAAGTAGATCTTAAATTCCCAGAACCTGTGAAGGAAGCTTTGGGCCAGGTACCGCACTAGGCATGGAGTATGCAAATACAAAAGAAACAGTTACTGACTTGAAGGAGCTTGTCTTCTATGAGAGAGATACAAT
>CM053591.1:68655339-68673686 GCA_028646515.1 Pseudochirops corinnae
GTCAGTCACTAGCCCCGCGTACCGAGCAGTCAGTCACTAGCCCCGCGTACCGAGCAGTCAGTCACTAGCCCCGCGTACTGAGCAGTCAGTCACTAACCATAGGGTTTTATAACAGATTCTTCAGTGTTTTCCAAGGATCTTTTTGTCCTCTGGGATTTACTCCCATGGGTGGGTGCACTTCTGGGTTAGGGCCACAGAATCAGCCCCAAGTAGGAGGGAATGGGATTTAGTCTGAATACGGCTTTTCTTTTGTGGTGTGCATTGTTTATCCCTCTGTTTAGTTAGGGCTACATAACAGCCTCATGGGCCATACGCAACAGTAACCTGTATTTTTCTTAAAGGCAGTCTTGTTGTCTCGTTCACCAGGCTGGCAGGAAGAGAAAGCATTCATTTATTCATTCATTCATTCAACAAATATTTATCAGGAGTCAGCTCTGTCCAAGGACACTTGTGCTAGATATATCTCCAGGGGAAAGAAGTTAGTTCCTGGAAGAGAAACACTGAGCTTTGTATTTAAAGCAGGGGCAAAGCGTCCTGGCAAAACAGGGACTTCTAACAGTTGTGTGGCCTCTCTTGCACTGTGCTAATGAATGATGTCTTTTCAGGTGAATATCTCAGAAAATATGGCCCATATGAGGGACTGTAAATGGACCCATTTCCTTCCCTTTCTGGTGGTGAGTACGCCTCATCTCTAAGATTAGATTTCTTCTTGACTATTTCAAGTCACTCCTTCCCCTGCTCACTTTAAATAACTCTCATATTTTGGTGCAGAGATTGATTGCAAATAAGTTTTATGAGTTTATAGATTTAGCCTTTCCCTCCACCCATCCCCAAACCACTAAATGTGGAAGAAGCAGTTGGTATGAGAGCTGTGTAAAGCATCCTTTCACACATGTATGCATATAAAGAGTATGACTACTTAGCTGTGGCCTATTGTGTTATGAGTGCCTAGGCTACAGACTAGCATTCATATAAACCTGGGTCATATTGGGGTGGGGACTAAAGGGCAGGAAGGAGCCACGGTGGGAATTTCCCATTAAATAGCTGTATATCAAAGTAACTCACAGGATGTATAAGGCTAGAACTGGGCATTGGGCTCTACCACTTATATCCTCCCATAAGCAAAGGGGAGAAGGACTCTTACAACTACAAAGTTCACAAATGGTAGTCTAGCTAATATGCAGGCATATGCGTAAAACTGTGTATTTATAACTTGTGTGTGTTCATTTGTCCTTACATATTATCTAAGCTTACCAAAAAAGACCAACCAGAAAAAAAACAAATTCTATAAGAGAGAGAGAGAGTAAGGGAAAAATAAAAAAGTAGTAGGGAAAGAATGTTCTTAATTTCACAGAAAGGAAAAAAAAAATCAAGATTAAGTTTATTATTAAGAACTCCCTTTTTAAAAAGCACTGTTATTTCATCTAATCATGACTTTAGAGCTGGAAAGGACATTAGTTCCACCCCCCTCCCAATCTAGTTACATCCTCTCAGTTTACAGATGAAGAAACTGAGGCCCCAAGAACTTAAGTGATTTGCCCAAAGTCCTATGGGTAATGTATAGCCAAGCTGGAACTGGAATCCAGATCCTTAGACTGAAATTCAAAGTTCTTTCCATTGAGTGGATACACACATTTTATAGATAATTCAATAAATACTTATTGGATCAAATGAGATAATATATATGAATGGTTTTGTAAACCTTAATGTCCTAAATGAATATCAATCATCCTTCTCATCATTACTAATATTATTATGATTATTGTTGTTATTTATTATTATTATGTACCTATATGAACTGGTCGAAAGTCATGAGGAAAATAAATTATTCCAAAACAAAAAATTACTAAAAGCCCATAGGGGTAACCATGTTGGAAGAAAAATTATGAAGGTGAGTTCATAAATTGAATAAACGCTCCACTGAAGTCCCTTCTAAATACAAAAATACTTCTACATGCCATCACACCCTTGCTTCTTCCTCTACCATCACAATAGAAGCTGTGGAAGACTCCCCTTCCAAAAGAAAAATTTAGCTTTCTCAGCACTTATCATTGGGCAAATTCCAATGTTTGAAAAGAGTCAAGGAAGGCCAATGTGGATTCCTATTCTTGGTGACAGGTGTCTCTGATGTACCCAGCCAGCGCTGAGTATTCAAACTGTGGAGAGAATGAGTATTATAACCAGACCACAGGGATGTGCCATGACTGCCCCCAGTGTGAGCCTGGAGAAGAACCATATATGGTAAGTCCTAAATTCATCACTTTGACCAGGTTGTCTCACAAAGCAGACCAGCAAACTAGATCACTCCTGGGTGAATACAAAATACCAAGTCCAAGGGTGGCAGAGGAACAATGTGTTAACTTGATGTAAAGATTCCAAAATATGGATGGATCTCTGCTTCATATTCACAAGACTTGGAGATATTTGGTCTTCCTCAATAACTAAACATTGAGATTGGATAGGGTAATCTCCAGTGACAGACTCTATGCTTAGTAGGATGAGGACCACTGACATCTTCTTCCAGTTTGATTAAACATATTTCAAGTAATCTTCAAGTATAACAGGAATTCATTTTTTTTAAAAAAAGGATGTCTGATCATAGGTTCAGAATCTGTTTTCTTTGGGTGGAAAGTCTACCACATGTAACCCTGTTAGAAACTTAAAATTCACAGGAAACCAAAAGAAACAAACAAAACCTTTCAAAGGTCCATGTCATAGGATCATAGATTAAGAGCTGAAAGAGATCTCGGAAGCCATTCAGTGAATAAATATTTATGAAGCATCTACTATGTACCTGGCCTTGTATTTTCTGTGCATTCATTTGTTGTAAAAAGAGGCAAAAGAGAATCCCTGACCTTGTGATCTAATGGGAAGTGACCAGCAAGCAAATATTTATAAACAAGCTACATACAAAATAAATGGGAAATAATTAACAGAGGGAAGGTAGAAATAAGTGAGGAAGATTTCCTATAAAAGATGGGATTTTAGTCAGTATTTAAAATCAGCCTATAGGCAGAGATGAGGAGGAAGAATGTTCCAGGCATGGAGATAGTCAGAGAAACAAAAAGGCCCCCTCTCATTGTACAGCTGAGGAAACTGGATCCCAGAAAGGTTTAAGTAACTCATCTTTGATCCCAGGGATAAGTGACAAGACTTAGAGCAGCATAAGATTTAGAGCAAAGGTAAGATTTGAACCCCAATCCTCTGATTCCAAATCCAGTCTCCTTTCCACTGTACCAGGTTACTTCGCCTCATAGGCAGATGCCCAAAGTCAGATGCCAATATCCAACTTTACTAATAATTCCTACTCTATTCCCCTCCCTCTTTCTTCATATATGCAACTATCCATATTAGTGTTTGGTACTTAAATGTAGAACTCAGATTTACTCCTCGACCATACTTGGGTAGGTGCAGGCCAACTGAGCCAAAAGCCTAATTATTTGGCTATTGAGAAGTTGCATTATCTGGCATTATGAGCAATAGAATGCCAAGCAGTGACAGAGAGAGAGAGAGAGAGAGCAACCACTAACCCACATCAGTGTCCCATCGCCAAGCCAAATATGGTGGCTGCCAATGGTGAACTTAGAGAAACAACCTTTTAACTGTATTCACAGAGACAAGCTGGGGCCCAGTGTACCTCAAAGGCTATAGTAGGCCTCACCTGCATTATGGACTGAAAATAGTAAAATTTTGTAAAATTAAGATGATGATATTAGCACCACATGGTTCTTGCACTCACAGAGTTGTTGTAAGGTCTAAATAGGATAACATTTAAAAACCTTAGAGCACTATATAATGCTAGTCATTGTTGTTATTAATACTATTAATAATAAATAAATAAGTGGAATAGGTATAAGCAAAAGCATGGGCATCCCAGAAATTCAGTGATAAAGTTAACCAAATTATCCAAGTTTAATTAGCTTTTTCTCCCATTGTTCCCCTTCTTCATTTTGCCAAAAAACAAACAAAAATGCTCAGACTTACTAATGTCTATGGGAAAAGGTGATATAAATTTTAAAACACAAGCTGACTCTCACCTTCCTGTAGAAAAAAAAAATGTTATAAATGGGGTTATATTCATATCCAATTTTTTATTGAAATAAACAAGAAAACACCAATTTGCTTAGCTAAAAATTATATAGCCATGACAGGTATGGTAACATAGTAGAGAATCAGCCTTGAAGTCAGGAATACCTGGGTTCTAGTCCTGCCTCTAGCATGTATAGTCTGTGGAACCAGGGGCACATCACTCTCAGTGCCACAAGGAGCTCTTCAAGGGTATAAGGTATGAAGTAATTGCCTGCCTACATTGGTAGAGGAGATTTACATATTAGAAGTTCCCTATGCTAATGAAATCACAGGTACAAACAAAAAAAACCCTCATACCTATAAAAGATGTTTTCTTACATGTATATAATTCTATTAAGTAACTTAAAAATCACATGTATTTTATTTTTTTTATTTGAGTCTTGAGCAAAAGGACCTGTCCCAGAAATTGGGAGTCAGAGGGACCTCTGGGACTCTTTAGAGGGGCTGTGGCTAAGGCCAGAAGCTGGAGAGGTCCATGAGCAAGTAGCTGGACCAAAGGAAAGAAGGCTGCATGTGATGAAAAACTGGAGGGTTCATGCCCCAGAGCATGGCAGCAAACAGACTAAAGGGTAGGATTACGCTGTTGATGCCAGAAGTAGCAAACGGGAGGCTTTCTTGGTACCATTGTAAGTAGAAGCATTGCACTTTGAGGACCTGCTAGATTTCCTTTTTGTTACAGACCTGTGGCTACGGCACCAAAGATGATGACTACGGCTGTGTCCCCTGCCCTTCTGAAAAATTCTCCAAAGGAGGCTACCAGATATGCAGGCGTCACAGGGACTGTGAAGGCTTCTTTCGAGCCACTGTCTTGACTCCAGGTGACATGGAGAATGATGCAGAATGTGGGCCATGTCTCCCTGGGTAAGGACTGAATGTTGTTGGCTCTCCTTTGCTTTTCTAGAGAAAATCTTGAGTTCTACAGAAGAGAAGCTCTGCAGAATGAGATGAGGCCTTTATAGACCTTCCCTGATGAAAATGTAATTTTAAATGTTTTGTAATGGGTAATTCAGTTCTAATGTTAACAGCCCAATCCTGGACTCAGGAAATATGAATTCTAATAGGCATGACTCTGCTACAATCTAGCTATGTAACGGTAGGCAAGTAACTTAGCCATTCTGTGCCTGTTTCTTTATCTGTAAAACTCACCTAATGCTACTTGCCCTGAACCCTTTAGAGAACTATCATGAGAACCAACTGGGAGAAAATGCTTTGGAAAATTAAAATCATTCTATGAATTCAAGGCATTATTATTCATATTTTATAGAAGGCAGTGGTAAAAACTCTGGCTCTGGAGTTTAAGGACCTAGCTTCAAATCCTACCACAGATGCTTATCACTAAGCCTCCTCAGATCTCAATCTCCTCAATGTCCTCATTTGCAAAAATGAAGAAATTGAATGAAATCACCCCTAAGGTCTCTCAATAGCTAAAGATCATTTATCCTAAAATGTTCAGAGGGCTACTGAAAATAAAGCAAGGGCTTTAACTGCACTGTAATTCACTACATCAGAAGGCTTTGGAGGGAAAGGTGTTGAAACATGATCTTGAAAAGTCTTCTTTTAAGGGGCAGCTAGGTGAATAGAGCACCAGCCCTGGAGTCAGGAAGACCTGAGTTCAAATCCAGCCTCATACACTTGACACACTTACTAGCCGTGTGACATTGGGCAAGTCACTTAACCCCAACTGCCCTTTCAAAAGCAAAAAAAAAAAAATCTTCTTTTAAAAAAAAAAAAAGTGAAGATGTCAAGTCCTGACCTTATTATAGCAACAACCTGAAAAGGTTTCTACTATGGTTATTGTTGCTAGCACCCTCTAGTGGCCTGATATTTAATAATCGTGCTATTATATGTGGTGCTTTCACTTAGAAATGGGGAGCTCAGTTTGGCACTTCAGGAACAGCAGGGGCAAGGAGGATTGGAATAGAAAAGAGAGAATCAGTGGAATAAAATTGTATCAAAACTTTGGACTATAACCTTTCTCAAGTGACATGGTCTATGAGAAAAAGAACATAGGCCCTATCATTCATTCATTTCAATTCTATTCAACTCCACAAACATTTATGGAGTGCCTGCCGCATGTTAAAACATGGTAAATAGTCCTAGTTTAGCTTTGTTTCTGAGATGCAGAAGGTCTTTACTTCAACCTGTTCTTAAAAATTGGAAAAAGTCAGACATGGTGGTACATACCTATAATTAAAACTGTCAGGGAAGCTGAGGTTGGTAAATCTCTTAAGCTTGGGAGTTCTGAGCTGCTGTGGGCTATGCCAGTAGAATGTCTGCAACAAATCTGGCATTGATATGGTGATCCCATGGAAGCAGAGAACCACCAGTTTGACTAAAGAAGGACCAAACAGCCTAGATCAGAAACAGAGCAGGTCAAAGTTCTGTGCAAATCAATAAAGGGATCTGGTCCATGAATAGGCCCTACATTTCCAGCCTGGGCAAGATAAGGGAGAACCAATCTTTAAAAAAAATTTTTTTTTTAGAAAAGCAGGTGTGGAGGTGTCTGGAAAAATTAAGACAAACATTTAGCATATGTGATACAAAAAAAGCCACCTTGATACAATAATTTCCTCATGAGAATATGAGAGGAAATTGAAGGAGAGCAGTAGAATGGAATTCTTAGAGTACATGATTAAACTTTACTCTATTTCTTTAAAAATGTGTTTATATTTTCTCCCAAGATATTTCTTGCCATTGCCTTTATTGGTAGATATAGTTAACCACATTTCTATCATGGGTTAATTGCATCCATGCAAACAGAAAAAGGAAGAGAATGGATCTGGCTCATTATTAAAAATAATCCATCCCCAAAGCCTGAAAGGTAGGATGGAGCAATGGATAGAACACTGGACTTGAAGTTAGGAACTCTTGAATTCAAATCCTGCCTCAGACACTGGCTAGCTATATGACCCTGGACAGCTTTTCTATGCCTGTTTCTTCATCTATAAAATGAAGGGAAGGGGGTAGAACTTGCAGGCCTCTAAGGTCCCTTCCAACTCTTTAGATTTACAAAGACCAGAGCTGTTAATAAAGAGGTGAAAAGTAAATCAATAATCATAAAGTGGAGGGACTGAAATTAAGTCTTAGGTTACAAATCCAGGTCTGGTATTGTCAATGTCAGGACAGATGAAACATGGAAGAATCAAGGTTTTGTGCACCCAGTGGTGTTAGGAGCTATTTGCTTAGAGCTCTAGGCCCCACATCTACTTCTATACACACTATAGGAAGAGCCTCTATGCCACAATTCTGCACATGAAAGAAAATAATAACCTATATAATGTGTGGAAGACTTCCCTTTATGAATTTATGTCAGCCCTTTTCCCCCTCTTCAAGATTGTAAATTAGGAAGAATAAGAACTAGCCAGAAGGCACAGGTTCAGTATATTTCTCTATAAACCAGGTGTGCACAACACCCAACAAACAGATTCTTGTTCAGACATTATTGGTCCAGATGCTGGCCATTGTATCAATCCATTTATCTGGTTGTTTTACCGATGTGAAATTCTGTCCTCCAGTACAATCAGGCAATGCAGGTGGTGCAATAAGGATATAAGTCAAGCTGTAAACTTCATACTGACATAGGTTAATCTAGGGATTTCTAGCCAAGTTTTATGTGGCTGAAATCATAAAGCACCAAGGTCTCGAAAGAATTAACACTACAAATAGTTAAGAGCAATGGAAAGAAGCTCCACAGGCAATAGGTGTGAGCAGGCTGCTACCCATTTCTAGTAGCAGTTTGCACCTCAAAAAGGAGAAAAAATATATATTATTTAGGACAAGGAAAAGGAATTATGTCATAGCAAGAAAGAAAGAATTTGGGCAAAATGAGTCTTATCTTGGAATGCCCTCATTTAAAAAGAGCAAGAGGAAGGCTTTCAGCACATTGAGTAGATTCCTTATGGAAGATTATGGGAAAACATGGACAAGAATTACACAGGCTATGAAGACGAAGAAGGACTGCGATCTGTATCAGTGGGGAAAATGTTCATATCACAAAAGTAGACCCAATAAAATATTGGTTATTTAATTTGAGCTGCCTCTTCTACCATTCTCTTCACCTCAAAAGCCTTTGACATCATCTCCCATTCTCTTCTCGTTTCCCTCAGTCTCTGACAAAGAAGTAGCCCTTCTCTTTGTCAAGGTCAGCTCCTGTGTGTGTATACTCAATCTCATCCCTTCTCATCTTCTCCAGTAAATTACATCCTTCTCTCTTGCAAGAAATGGGAGAGGGGGAAGGAGAAAAAGCATAGAGTCAGTTTCCAGGTTGGTTCTGAGCCAAGATACTGCTATTTAAAATAAGCCCAACCAACCCCATGGCAACCCAAACCTAAAACAATGTCCATTAGTTCCAGCTTCTTCCTTACCACTAAGTTTTATATCTCATGTCTTTATATCTTCCAATATATTCCCTAAGCTGTCCTTTTGAATGAAAGGTACATTATAAATAAATATTTCCCTTCCCTCTCCTTTTGAAATTAAATCTTTGGTCAGTGGCTGATCCAAGAGAACTCCCTGAGGTCAAGGGCTATTTCTCATTTTTATCAATATTCCTACTACCTAACATAGTACCTTACTCATTGTAGGCACTTAAAAAATAAATGCTGGTTAAACTGAATAATGATGGGCCATCCTACTTCCTTATTTTACACTACCACTTTGGAACACAAAACTTAATCTTCCATGGCATTTTACTGGGAAGAATTGAAAAAAAAAAAAAGAATTGGCAGATTAGTTCAATTAGATTTATGAAAGGCTGTTTATTTTTCCTCAATCCACTGTGGCCATTAGGCTGTGGATCCATATTACCTTTTATTTATCTTTATAACTTCACAAGTACCTTTGGCCTTCCCTTCTTGATTGTGGTTTGGCAAAAGGCTCTTTCCTCATTTACTACAAGTTTTTCCATGCATCAGTATGTGGCAGTGGCACTCTTTTGAACAATAGCCAGTACTTGGGACTTTCCTACCTAGGAGGACTCAGGGGGGTGGACCAGGGGTTGGAAATGCAAAAAAAAAAGGAAAAGAGAAAGAAAAAGGAGGAGAGGTCAGATTTCAAAACCACCTCTCTTACATCTGCTTAGGTAGTAAAGATGCTCAGCTTGCTAATTTGACATGCCTTGCACCTCTGCCCTTGAATGAGCCTATAGTGGATGACGAGAAGAATGGAAATGCCCCAAGTGGCCATTTCTATGCTTCATCATTTTTAGAGAGATGTAGCAAGCCCCCAGGGGTGCCTATTATAAGTCATATTTTCAACCAAGTGTGTCAAGTGAAAGGAAAACCTGTCTGTGCCTTTTTGGCTTAAGGGAAATTAGTCACATAAATAAGAGAGATTCAGAAAACTTAGAAAGAAATTTCACTCCCATGCTACCAGATCCATGTGCCAAGTCCTGGGAGATTTAATCCTTTCGTGCCTGGGACTCCTGCTCTGGTTCCCCCATTCATCCCACCTTTGATGGCTGCCTCAGTCACTCATTAGATACAGACCTAGGCTCTAGCAAAGTTTAACTTCACTCTCCAGTCCTTTCTTCACCAGCTACTATGCTGTGTGCAAGTGCCCCATGTCCCTTCCCACCCCTCCACACAGTGCTTTGTGCATAGTAAAGGCTTAATAAATGTTTTCTTACTCCCCTGCCTCCCCTAATAGAAAATTTAGAGAATGTCTAGGGAAGATTCCAAATATGACCAATAAGTTGGCAGCTAGACTATACAGAGAGGTTCAGAGGATTATAGATTTAAATCTGGAAGGGTCCTGGAGAAATCGTCTAGTCCAACTGTCTAATTTTACAAATGAGGAAACTAATACCCAGAGAGGGCTAAATGACTTGTCCATGGTCGTATAATGAATCAGTAGCACAGCTGAGATTTGAACCCAGATTTTCTGACCTTAAATCCAGAGCTCCTGCTATACAATTGCAGGATCTACAATTATTTAGCATAAATAAAATACGACGTGGCTCATTAATTAATAACTTTCAAACTATTTGATAGAGGCAGCTAGGTAGTGCGGTGAGTAGAGCATTAGCCCTGGAGTCAGGAGAACCTGAGTTCAAATATGACCTCAGACACTTAATACAAAAACTAGCCGTGTGACCTTGGGCAAGTCACTTAACCCCAGTTGCCCTACATTCCCTCTTCCACAAAGCAAAAAAAAAAAAAAACTATTTAGTGAATTGAACATTAGTTCAAACTGTTTTCCATTTCCATCTAAACCAGGTCAAGTAGAGGAAATGCTAGTTATGTTAAATATAAATATAGAGAATTCTCAACAATAAAAACTTAAAACACTGACATACATAAGCAAGATAAATGTAGATTATCCTTCCTGGGAGTTATTTTTAAATGGCACAGATTTTCATATGCCCAAGACACTTTTAGGTGTGGTTTTGCCAAAGGGCAGATAAAGCATACTAAATGATATCTGAGGTTCTTTTTCAACCCAATGATTCAGTAGTTGATCAATACAGACACGTACCTCCTTAAGTAAGTTTAAAACTTAACTAGCATGGCCATTCTCATATAGGGCAAGACTTGTTGCTCCCAATGGGGAGACCTATTCCAAACACAAATAGTAATCAATTCACCAAGATAACTAAGGGCCTTGAATCTGTTTTAATAAACAGATTAGTTGGAGGAACTGGGCGTGGGTAACCTGACAAAGAGACAAGCTGAAGGACCTGATAGATGTCTTTATGTATCTGAAGGGCTGTCATGAGGAACAGAAATTTAACTTTTTCTTTTTGGTCTCAGAGGGCAGAAGTTGCAAAAAGGCAAAATGAGGCTTGATATCTGGGAAAACTTCCTAACACAGTGGTTCTCAACCTTCCTAATACCATGACCCTTTAATACAGTTCCTCATGGTGTGGTGACCCCAAACCATAAAATTATTTTCGTTGCTACTTCATAATTGTAATTTTGCTACTGTTATGAATCATAGTATAAATATCTGATATACAGGATGTATTTTCATTGTTACAAATGGAACATAACCCACAGGTTGAGAACCGCTGTAACAGAACTATCCCAAAATGGAATGAGTTGTTTCCAGAGATAGTGTTTCCCTTCATTATAGTCTTCAAGCAGAATCTGAATAGAATTTGTTATTGTGTGACTTCATTTTGGGTATGGGTTGGGCTAGGTGGCCACTCTAAATTCTGTGATTCTGTGTGAATTTTCATCTGTACTGTTTCCTGCCTCACAGGAAAAAAAGATGGACACTTTCCTTTGGGAAGGAGTGTTTGAGAAATGGAGAACAGCTCCTAACCTGTCTCTTTCCAGAAAGGGTTAAATATAGATGCCAAGACTAGTAGCTGTGTGTCATCGGAGAAATGTTTTACATACTGATTAATTAATGTTTATGAGAAACAAAGGGATCCTAAGATTAAAAAAAACCATTGGAGAAAGGCAAAACAATTATTATAATAATGTTATTGGTAATGTTCCAAATTTATTAAGGTCTGAAGTTTAAATTCCTACACAACCACCACTGTGGAGACCAAGCTGTCAGTAATCATTGCTGTCAGCTGGATGTCTGTCTCTTTATAAAGCCAATAGGGAAAAATGAGGAATAAAAGAAATTATTAAAAAACAACAATGGAAAAATCCAATAGCAGGGAAAGATTTTTCATCTCTTGAATTGTAATAAAAGAAAATGTTGGCACTCACTCTCTTTATTTAATATACTTTACAGATTGTGATGAACAACATTCATGATCTTCTGCTGAATGTTTATGTCTCTGGAAAACTTGTGCACACTGAGACAGGAGCCAAAGCCAGTGGTTAGAAAAGCTCTGTTGTAACAAATTCAGGCTCTAATAGATGAGAAACACCTGCTCTGGCACAATGAATGAATGAATGAATGAGCATTTATTAAACACTTATTATGTACTAAATACTACAGAGGGAACAGGAATAGCAGCAGCAGAGATCTCTGTTACTTGTACTAGATGGAATAGATCCTTTAGCCATTTACTCTGATTCTTGGATCTGTCCTTTAAAATTGTTAAGTCAGATTTTGCAGAGCAAATGCCACTTTGGGATAAAGAATGCAAAAAGTTTTAGCCTCACACTGTGATAAATTGTTGAGGTCTATGTCATCTCCTTTCTACATTCCAATCAAAGTTTTGCAGTTACATAGGTGTTTAAGACTAGAAACTGCCCTCTAAGAAGGAGAGGACTGAATTTAGATTACAGCTGGATTGTATTTCATGCTACCTTAAAAAGCAGACCTCCAGAGACCTACATGAAACAATTAAGCAACTGCCTTTCTAACTCCTGTCACCATTATTGACAACCCACACGAATTGGATTATCTTTCTTCCAAAGGGCTCTTCTTTCCAGATTGGAGCTGAAACAACACTCAGTCCAAGAGCCCTGAACATAGTAGGCACTTAATAAATGTTTATTATTGATGGAGATAATCTGAGCTACATTGTTGTTCAATCATCTCAGTCATGTCTAACTCTTTGTGGCCCCATTTGAGGTTGTCTTGGCAAAGATACTAGAGGAGTTTGCCATTTCCTTCTCCAGCACATTTCACAGATGAGGAGACTGAGGCAAACAGAGTTAGCCCATCAGATCTATGTACACAATGTCAAACAAACAGCAAAAAGAATTTTAAAAGAGGCTATATAGGTGGAGGACATTCAGTTCAAAGAATATTTATTAAGCACCTACTATGTGTTGGGTAGAGAGCCAACTTTGGGATCAGGAGGACATAGATTCAACTCTGCCACTTACTGGCTATACGAACCTAGGCATGTCAAAACCTCTCAGAGCCCTGAGACAGCTCTCAAAGAGTATTAAGCCAAAAAGTAGGTGCCAGTCTGTATTGGAGAAAATAAAAGCAATTCTTATACCAACAAAACCATGGATCTAGTCCCCCCAAAATGGGCTACTACTATGTATGCTAGGAGGCTGGGGATTCAAAGACAAGTTTGAAACAGCCAGTTACCTCAAGGAGGTTACACGTGTCCTAATCATAAGGGAAAATTCCATTTCAGGGTAAGCAAAAGAGCCCCAGTTGGAACTCCTTGGCCAGAAGGTAGTTAGTTAGGCAACATTCCTGACTCACACTGTGTATGTGTGATTCACTGCTTTTGTCGAGGAACTTCTAGGGGAGTTGAAAGCTGGAAATGATCAGTCAAAACTGATAGGGTCATCAAACTGACAATAAGGAGCCTGCTAAATCATAGTGATTTTATCTCTTACAGTAATTGGTCACTGCTTAGTTACTCCTGACTTTATGCTCACTCACCTACATTATTTGTTTTGTCTCGTCTTGTCCCTTGTGGCAGTTACTACATGCTGGAAAACAGACCAAGGAATATCTATGGAATGGTTTGCTACTCCTGCTTACTCGCACCCCCAAACACCAAAGAATGTAAGTTGCTCTTTTGGTTTTATTTTGCATCTTTAAATAGATAATGATAATAATATTAATTAATGATGATGATGATAATTGTCATCATAATATAAGCAAGAATCATTTGCATCCTTTCCAAGACCCTGCTGCACACTCAAGAAACAGCCTTAATTAACATGTCCTCTTTCTGAAGTTTTGGTAATTGGAGTGTTTGGGGAGCTGGAATAAATTAGTCCTAGGTCAGAATCTCAGAGTATTGGAACACAAAGAAAATAAAAGATCACATCATACAATCCCCACATTTTCCAAATGAAGAAATTCACTAGCAGTTTTTTTGACCCACAAAGCTTGAGAAGTTACTTTGGAGGAAATAAACAGACACATTAGGACAACTGATTTGTAGCTAAAAGGGATTTTTAGAGGACAGCTAGTCTAACGCCTTTTTAGAGGTAAGGAAACCAAAGCCCAGAAATATGATTTACCTGGGCAAGTCACTTAACCTCTGTGTACTAAGTCAGTAGTGTCAAATTAAAATAAAAATAGGGCAACTAAACCACGCATAACAATTTCCGCAGGCCATATATTGACTTAGAAAACTACTATTGGGACAGCTAAATCGCTCAGTAGATAGAGTACCAGCCCTGGATTCAGGAGGACCTGAGTTCAAATCCAGCCTCAGATACTTATTAGCTTTGTGATCTTGGACAAGTCACAACACCGATTGCCTCAAAAAAGAAAGAAGAAAACTACATATTAGCATTATATGTATTTTGTTATATTTTTATTTGTTGTCATAAATATGTCTCAGTTATATTTTAATCTGGTTCCACACTCAGGAATGTAGTGGGCTATGTACAGCCCACATGCTCTAAAGCAGCTCCCTATAACTATGCATTGCAGAGAAGGTTCTGGCCTATATTGGTAGAGGAATTTTCCTTGCCTGGGAGTACCCTTTATCAATTAAATCTCAGGTCCAGTCTCTATCTCAATCCCTATGAACTTGGCAACAAACTAAAGATTTGGGCACCAGGAGACAACCGAACTTAGTCAACCCAAAACGGGTTGATCACTTGGGTGATGAATTTTGGAAAGGCAACAGTAATTCACAAAAGCTTTCTAAATTAATTAACAATTTAGTTTCATCCTCTCTTGAGGGACAAAAGTGAAAGCAATGTGGTGTGTTGTTCTTATATGACTGCTAGTGCATGAGAAGATAAGACAACATTTTACCTTCCTTTTCTCAGAGGATGCTGCCTTATGAAAAGAAGAGAGTAGGATAAGGAACAGCTTTTTTGTTAATAGTTTATTATTTTTTGTTTGCAAGTAAGAAATATTTTTAGTCTGTTCCTCCCACAACTCTTCAAATCGAGCATACTGAAACAAAGGAAAAAACAAAGCCTTCAATGCATGGCTTGCATGGTCCAGCAAAACAAATTCCCACATTGACCATGTCTTGAAATGCATGTCTCTTTCTGCATTTTAAGTTAATCACCTCTCTGTCAGGAGATGAGTGGCATATTTTGTCTTCTTTCCTTTGAATTCATGGTTTAACATTGCATCAGAGTTCTAAAGTCTTGCAAAAATTTTTCTCTATAATATCATTATCATTGTAGAGACCCTTCTAATTCTGCTTACTTTACTCTCTGTGTTTGCAAAGACCTTCCTATTTTCCACTAAAATTCCTCATTTCATCATTTTTATGGCCCAATAACATTCTATTACATGCATATGACAATTTATTAATTAGTTTCTCAGGAAGAGGACACCTCATGGTTTCTGATCTTTGGGGATCAAGAAAAGAGCAGTTAGAAATATATGAGTATATATAAATCCTTTTCCTCTTTCTTTTATTTCTTTGTGACTTTGGCTTAGTAGTGGTATAGAGGAAACCTTCATAAAAGAAAGAAGAAGAGAAAAAGGGAGAATATATAAAAATATCTCCTCCTTCCCTCTATCCACAGCATTTTCCTGAAGCTCAGAATGACTGTACTCTGAATTGGGGCAGGGAGGGCCTGAAGAGTGGGATAGAGCAACCTCTCTCTCCCACTTGGCAGGTCTTCAAAAGCATTAAAGGAGGCAAACATGGTGATGATGGATTTGCTTGCTTTTAAAATCTGAGATTGTCTACACCTCAATATGTAAATGACTACACAAATTAGGGGAAACCTGTGGGCTTCCCAGCAGGTTATCATAATGACCCCTGGTGAAACTGGCTACCACCACCAACCACCCCCCAAATGGGTCAATCCCCCAAACTTAGCAACATAAGTTCCTAATTTGACAGGGTTGTAAAACACTCCCTCTCTATTTAAAAACATCTCTTTCTAATTAGAAAACAAGAAAAATATTTTGCTTTCTTCTTGGGTGTTCATTAAGCTTGAATTCTTTTCAAATTTTCCAAAGTTCTGCCTTTGTGCATTTTTTATGCAAGTCATAAGTGTTTGATGTTAGCCCTGAAAAGAACAAGCCTTAGTTTCAGTAAGAAGGTCACAGTGGAAAAGAGGGCTGAGTTCCAGGGAATTTAGACTTGTTCATTTGAATGCACATGGATTGTACCAGGGAGTGCCTATAATTTTGCTAAGCTTGTCCTCAGTAGAGCAATGGAGTTTAAAATATGTGTAAATTAAATGTGCAATAACATATTACCATTAAGGTTGCAATCCTGGAAGAAGGGAGAGCAGCACTGATTGATAGAAATCAATCAGTGAGCATTTATTAAGGACCTATATGTGCTAGAAATTATGCTAGGAAGAGCTTCATGCTGACATGCATACAGAAACTCGGGACTCAGTCCTAGTCCTGTCACCAGCTAATTATGTGATCTTTAAGCACGTTATTTTACCTCTCTAGTCACCTCCTAAAATGATGGGGTTTGGAGTAGATGAAGTTTCAGAGTATAGCATGTGGAACAGAACACTGAACTAAATCAGGAAACCTGAGTCCTGTCCCCCTCCCCTCCAAAGACATAGGAAAACATGTTACATGCAGCTTTCAGATGAGCTGAAGTAAGTGTTCTCTGCCTATCAAGCAGTTGTAAGCCTCCCTGTCTATGCTAGGTCTAACTCTATAGGTCCTTGCTGTCCTAGGACTTCTTCTGAAGAATCTTTCATAAGTTTTCATGTGCTTTCATGAGCACAACCATATGAAAAGCTTAAAATAGTTTGTTTTAGCCATCTTCACTGAGACTTTAACTCCTTTTGTGGTTGAGTCGATTCAAATAAGCCCAAGTGACATGAACAGCACCAAAAGTCTTTGTAATTCAGACCCATCAAACACTGAAAGGGCCCAAAGAGTGCCAGGAAATTTGAGGAAAATAACAAAGGGGAATAGCTTATGGCTACCAATCTTGGAACACTACAGCCTCCAAAGAATTATAATTGAGCATCCCTCTTAAGTGTAAGTGGTAGGTGTGGGGAAGCTGCAACATAAAGTCAGATTAGCTTGTAGACCTCTATTAAAAAACAGTCTTTTTCTTGAGGCTTGAAGCAAAATAACATAGATTCCAGTCACTCTCTCTCTCCCCCTGGTTACTTCAACTATTCCTTTCCATGTCCAGGAAGATGCTGTCCAGCTGCCAAAGCCAGCCTAAACAACCCTTAGATAATCCTTAAGTTCATGCACTTGACTCAGTAACTATCTGTTTCATGATAAGATGCACATTGTAGAAGAGTCTGTATATAGTAATTATCCAGTCCCCTCCCACACATGATATATTTTCCTGTTTGCTAATATATATATATACACACACACATATACACACACATATACACACACACATACATACAGGGTGTCCTAAAGTCTTAATGTAATTTTAAGCTATTAAAGCTTAATATATATTAAATGACATATTATGTATAGTGGACCCAACCCCACCACTGATCATCATAGAAACTTTGACCCACTTTGTTTCCAACTTACCAGTTAGCCTCTCCCTTAGACAGCCTGGTGCCTCTAGTGCACACTCCTGAGGGCTTACCATATTGCTTCTAGATTTAGTGAGGACACCTGATTGGCTTTAGCCCAATTGCAGCTCAGATCTCTTCAGGGGTGGGGAACTTGTGGCCTCGAGGTCACATGTGGCCCTCTAAGTCCTCAAGTGCATCCCTTTGACTAAATCCATACTTCACAGAACAAATCCCCCTAATAAAAGGATTTATTCTGTAAAATTTGGACTTGGTCAAAAGGCCACACATGACCTTGAGACCACAGGTTCCCCACCTCTGGAACTTTAAGCCTTAGCCTCCCTGAGTAACAAGTATTACATGTGTCTGCCACCATGCTTTGCACCAATTGTGTTTTTTAACTAAAACTCTGAGCAGTCTTAGCTATTAGGATAAAAGAAGAACTTTTTAATTCCGTGAATAAGGAACTCCAAAGAAGAACAAAAGCAAAGGTATGTCATCAAAGAAATTTAAGTACTAAAAAGACAGACTTGGGGGGCGGAGCCAAGATGGCGGCGTAGCAGCAGCAACATATCGCAGCTCTCATATAGCCACCCCAAAATACCCATGGAATAGGACTCTGGACCAATCCTAGAACTTCAAAACGCACACAAAGATGCTTCCCACTAAAGTCAGCTCAGCTACGAGGAACCATATCAGCAACCGAACCGAAACCAGTCTGGCCTGAAGCCGCGGCTGTGCCCCGGGGGAGGCTGGGCGGGAGGTGCAGAAAAGCCTCTGAGGTGAGCCGGATTAGCAACAGCTGCGAGTGGGGATCGTGAAAGGGGGTGATAAGCGTCTGGCCGAAAGGTCTCCAGAGCGGAAAAGCGAAAGGTGGAGATTTTGCACCCGCCTCCGTGTTGTAGCTTCCCGCCCTCGGCCTGCAAAAAGCAGGGGGACTGAGCGATTGTTTTCAGACCAGTGCTCTCCCATTGAGCGGCCTAGATCCGGATC
>CM053591.1:68674186-68694269 GCA_028646515.1 Pseudochirops corinnae
CCCAAAAGAAAACTCCTAGAAATGTTATAGCCAGGTTCCAGAATCCCCAGATCAAGCAGTTGTGTCCTACTCTTTGTGACCCCATTTGGGGTTTTCTTGGCAAAGATGCTGGAGTGGTTTGCCATTTCCTTCTCCAGCTCATTTTACAGATGAGGAAACTGAAGGAAACAGGGTTAAGTGACTTGCTTAGGGTAACATACCTCAGGAAGACAGGTCTTCCTGCCTCTAGGCCCAGTTCTCTATCACTGTGCCACCCATCTGGCCAACAAATTAATGAAACGCCCAATTCAAAATGCACTAGAAAAGGAGGAAGTAAGTGATTTACAGTATGCAATAGCTATGTGGCCCAGTAGAATTTGAAGAACATAATGTTTAATTTTCTTTTCCATATCGAAAGGACATTGATTCATCACATGAGCAAATAAACTGAAAAATACAGGGAAGAGAAGGGAATGAACCTTTATGTAGCACCTACTACATCCCATGCACTGTGTTAAACACTTTACAAATATTATCTCATTTGCTCCTCAAAACAACCCTGTGAGGTAATATTACAGCTGAGGAAACTGAAGCAAATAGACATTAGGTGACTTGTCCAGGGTCACACATCTAGTTTCTAAGGCCAAATCTGAACTCAGATCTTTGTGACTCCAGACCTAGCACTCTGTCCACTGCACCACCCAGCTTCTTTAATATGGCCGCTGGTAGGACAAAAAACCTCCTAACCCACCAGACTGCTTTTTAATCACTGCTGGGTTGATTCTTTATAGACCAGCTGAGAACCTGGAATGTGTTTTTATAGTTAAGTTGTAACCTCTAGGTAAAGAAGTTCATAGTGAAAAATCTGATGTCCCCAACCCTTATGGGATATTGTTAATTCTCTCCTGTGCTATTCTAGCACATGGCTACAGTGTAGTAACCCAAGTTCAGACCACCATACCTCTCTTCTTCATCTATCCTGAGACTGACAAGCCAGGATGAAGTCTACATGGATTCCCTGGTTTCTGCCTGAATCCTGTTTAAATCTCACATACACTCTACAAGATGTCAGAATTTCAACCAAAGTTGAGATCAAGGTTTAGACATCAAGCAGATTTTAGAATGTTGTAGTGTGTTCTTAACTCCAAAGAAAATAAAAACTCTTCTTTTATGGAAGAGGAGGAGGAGCAGGAGGGGCAGGTGCTTTTCTGCTTTGGGGAATTTTTCTCATTCCCCCAAACTTTCACTTATAATTAACAAAAGATGTAGAGAAACTGGCTCTTTTGGATTCACCTTGTACTGCAGGTGCATTCATTGGCACAGTCTTTAAAACCACATCCAAGGCCTGAAGTTGGCACTTTTTGACAAAATCTGCCCAATTATTCTCATTGATAATAGACTTAGTGCACATGTAAAAACTGTAACACCTACTTATAAAAAGGAGAAAGATGCTGGCATTCCAAGGGTAGGGAAGAGTCACAAGGACACATGGTCCACAACCTTCAGGAGTAATAACATCCCATTCTAACAAATTGGGACAAGTGGGAAGAAGGTCGTAGCTGGACAGCTCCCATATGTCAAGGAGGACACTGTCTAAAGCCCACAGATGCATCACATAAGATATGGTTTGAGAGCACCCAAAGTCTTTCTTTTCTTCCTTTGTGCTGTCATTGAGTCCCGTAAAAATGTCTAGTCTCCCACCAAGCAGTTCTTCATCTTGCAGACTTTAGCTGTTGCTAAAAATGAAAGGACTAGGCAAGAACAGGGCTTGGGCATGCCTGGCAATCTAAGGTCACAGAGTTGGCAAAAGGAGAAAGAGAAATTATGGTGAAGAATTTAAAATAAATTAATTCTCTGCTATTCACTCATCTGTTCATGACGCAAAATATTCATCCATCTGCTTGGGCAATTAACTATTTGTTAAGCCATTATACTCTGCCCCTAGTCCAATCAGACCCAATACTAAGGTCATTCTTTGAAAGATTAAGCCCCTGAACACTCTCTGGTGTTGCTAGCTATGTGTTAGAGGAAAGGCAATGTGACACAGTAGACAGAGCACTGGACTTGAAGTCAGGAAAACCTGGGCTCAAATCCTACCTCATACATTTACTAGCTATAGAACACTGGGCAAGGCAAGGTAAGTGATTTATCAGAGGCACAGGGAGATTAAGTAATTTATCTAAAGTCACACAGCTAGTAAGTGACCTTGAACTATGTCTCATAGGATAATAGCTCTACCACTGAAAAGGACCTCAAAAGCCTCCTAATCATTATTTTACTGCTGAGGAAACTGAGGCACAAGGAGGCTCAGTAATTTGCCCAAGGTCTCACAAAGAAGTAGACATCAGAGATGGGATCTGAACTCAAGTCCTCATACTCCAGAGTTTCCATTCTTTCCAAACCATTGCTTCTACCTGTTCATTTATTTTTGCTGCATACTAAATTGCCTAAAATCTGTCCCTTTCTTTTCATTTTTTCCCACTACCCCTTCAATCTCTTCCTTAGAACATCATGCTCTTTCATTTTTAAACTACATACACAAGTATTTGAGGAAACCACTGTAACATATTTTCCTTTAGAATTGCTTCTTCGCCCTGTCCCTGACCTCTTCCACTGTGAGGCTAATTCCATTCCTGGCTGTTTAGCTATCATAAAAAGAGGCCATTTATGTGGAAATAGCACTCGGCCCTTTTCTCAGCTGCCTATGGAAGAAGGCAGAGATTTAGGTACCATTCAGTTCCCTCTCCTTTGGACCAGGAAGTCATTCTCAGCACCTCTTTCCCATATCATGCTGGTTAAAATGCATTGGGGAACATCTAACCCCATTCCAAGGGCTTTTATAAGACTCCTTTATGTAGTTAACACTTTGCAGATTAGAGGGATGGAAAACAGAGTCTGAAAGGCTCTTGTATGGGAGGGAGGCAAAGATATATATGGTCTGGAGGTGAGGAGTAGCCTATTTAATTCAAGGTCAGAAGTTTAGAAATACCATTTAGATAAATCAATGAAAGGTAAAATACCTTCTTTCTTGTTACAGTCCCTCCCACAATCTGACCATTTGCGTTCTCCCACCCATCTTTCTGTCTTCTACCCAGAATGCAACATTTCTTTATTAGAACTTAGGGATAAATGAACCATTGGAGTGTGTCTGATGCTGCTACTGAAGCCAAAAGAGCAGAGGAGGAATTATTCAATTAGTGTAAGCCAGAGTTCAGCTGTAGAAAAGGGAAAGGGGTAAAAAACTGGGGAGCTGGCAAGCCCCAGCCTGTCACTTAATCCAAAGGACTGACAAAGCTTCATATAGTCAATTCTTGTTTTGTTCAGGCTAAGAAAAACTATTGTTGACTTGTTACAGCCTGCAAGAATTGTTTGGCATCATAATTGTTTAATCAGCCTTTGCCAGAGGACGCAAAGAAATTTCATAAATTTGGTCAACTGTGTGGGCCAAAGTCTCAGCCCCCTCCCCAGACCACAGGCCTGGACTTCTTAGTGTTTTTCTTCCCAGCCTCCCTCAGCCTCAGGTCAGAAAGAAATGACACGAAAGAGAGAGATGTCCCCTATCTATACTGCCCAGGGTGCTTAAGGCCTTTCTTATGATTCCTTCTTACCAAAACATTAGTGGATAAATTTTTAATGTCTTGTTTGCTTTGCAAAGGAACTTTGGGCATGACTGAAGCTAGTTCTTAAATTTGTTTTTTTTCTTTCATAGTATCTGTTAAACTTTGATAGGGTGTGACCTGATGCTACACAAATGTTGCATGAAACATGAAACTCATGTTCTCTGTGCAGCATATTCATTGGATTTGGAGTTGAAGTCAGAAGACCTGGGTTCAAATTCTGACTCTACCACTCATTATCTTGGGTAACACTGGGCAAGACATGTAATCTTTCTAAGTCTCAGCTTCCTTATCTGAAATGAAGTAGTTAAATTAAATGGCCTCTAAGATCCCTTCCGGGGACACCTAGGTGGTACAATGGATAGAGCACTGGGCTTGGAATCAAGAAGGTTCATCTTCTTTAGTTCAATCTGGCTTTGGATATTTACTAGCTGTGTGAACCTGGGCTAGTCACTTAACTAGTCACTTAACTGTCTGCCTCCGTTTCCTCATCTGTAAAATGAGCTGGAGAAGGAATTGGCAAACCTCTCCAGTATCTTTGTCAAGAAAACCCCAAATTGGGGCAACTAAGTGGTGCAGTGAATAGAGCACCAGCCCTGGAGTCAGAAGGACCTGAGTTCAAATTCAGCCTCAGACACTTAACACTTACTAGCTGTGTGACCTTGAGCTTAACCCCAATTGCCCTCCAAAAAGCAAAAAAAAAATTAAAATTAAGAAAATCCTAAATGGGGTCGCAAAGAGTTAGACATAACTGAATAACAACAACGTCCCTTTCAGTTTTGAACCTACTTTTCAACTAAAACAATTCAAAATAATGAACAAATCTCCTTATCATGTGGAGAAGACTTTCAACTGAAGGTGAAAGTTTGCTTGATTATTCATAGTCACTACTTTGTATATAGACTCTCTGAAGAATAAAGCATTTGTTGGGAGCTGGGGAGGGGGGGATCTTGATAGCATGGATTTTAGCTTTTACCTCAGGAAAGCAGGAAGAAGCATATATTATCTCTATTTTACAAATGAAGAAACTGAGGTAGAGGTGGAAAGGACTCTGCTGTTCATCCAGTTCAAGCCACTCATTTTTCAGATAAGGAAAGTGACGTCAAGTGATGTGCCCAGGATCCCAGGTTTCTTGAATCCAGGTCTGAAGCATTTTCTATCACACTATGCTGAAAAAGCTTTTTTTCCCCTCCAAATCACAAAATTTCTTAGTGATGTATTTACTTGGCTCCATGTACTCTGTGATCCAGTGACAGTGGCCTTCTTGCTTGCACACAGCACTCCATCTCCCAACTTTGGGCACTTTCACTGACTGTCCCCCCATGCCTTGAATATTTTCCCTCCTTATCTCTGCCTCCTGGATTCCCAGCCTTCCTTCTTCAAGTTCCAGCTGAAGTCCTTTCTTCTGAAAGAAGTCTTTCTCAGTCTTAGTGCCTCCCTCTGAGACTACTCCATGTATATGTGTATGTCTGTGTGTATACACCCATATATACATACACACATATATGCACACCCATATGTATATTTATATATTTATATGTATATATAAACATATATAACACATTTGCATATGTGTATATCCCGTATGCACACATACACACATGCATTATTATCTGTACATAGTTGTTTGTAAATTGTCTCTCTGGTTAGTCTATGGGTTCTTTGAAAGCAGGGACTGTTTTTTTGTTTTGTGCTAAGTGCATCCCTAGCACTTAGCACAGAGCCTGGTATGTAGTAGACAATAAATGTTGGTAGACCTGACTCAAGTAGGCTTGGCATAGTTGAGATGACAATTCCATTTTCCTGAGTATTGCTCAAGACAGTAAATCCATGACCCCCTGGGGGCACCAGGGGGTAGTGTATGGTTGGAGCTGGCAACTCAGTTAGTGACAAAATCACTTTTCTTCCCAAGAGACCCCTAAGAAGGCTCAGATCAAGTGATAAAGTCAAATGTAGCAAGCAGTACACAAACATTTTCCTCTTTTTCCAATCCAAAGGAAACTATCCAACAAAGCTCTTCCTCTCCCCCTCCAGAAAGACAGAAGTAGTAGCCTCAATACGAAATAAAGAGGTGGTACAAATGGATAGAGTGAAGGGTTTGGAGACAGGAATGCCCGAGTCAAATCTTGCCTCCAACACCTACTTGCTACATGGCCAGGTCACTCTGAAGTTGAATTCAATGGCCTCTAAGATTCTCACCAGCTCTAAATCCATGACCCTATGGAAATAGAGAAGGAGAAAAAAAAATAAATGAAATCTACAAACTTCATTTTCTTCTTCATTCAACCTTTGGTCAAACTGTTATTATGATTCAGTGTCTTTTTGTTGTAGATAGCTTCTTTACCATGGCCAGGCTGAGCCCTTTTTCTCAGCCAGAAATCCTGAAAATGTCTTTCCTTGGGCACTAAAGGAAATGTAGTCAACCAAATCTGCTACTACAACCAGAAGGACCAGTTGCATTATCTTAGGCTACGTTCTGTCTGTTCCTGGAGGGAGGGGAGAGGGGGAAAGGAAGCCTATTTGATTCTTAACCCACTTATCCTCTTATTCCCATTTCTGGTGGAAAACCAATAAAAATGCTCAAAGTCAAGAATAAGAAAGGAAAGGGGAAAAAAGGTTAAGATGAAATTGAGAAACAGTAAGGGCTGACAATAGGGCCGTTAGTGTCAGGTTGAAGGAATCCTTGCAAAAGAATTTGGTAAAGCTAAGCTAGGGCAAGCCTCCGTGATGGATCCCTTGCTCCAACAAAGCTTCCAAGGAGAAGGTTGGCCAGCCAGAACTTTAAAGAAAATCCCTCAGCTGATAGTGTGTGGGTAAAGGGACAAAGATCCAGAATATATGAAGACTCTATGGACTCAAGAACAGGTCCAGAGGCTTGTATTAAGCTTACATAAATCTTTCAAAAGGTCTTTTTCATTTGATTTTGAAAAGGGTCTGCTTTAATAAATTACTCTGTTTGGGAGTTGTATAAAATTCAAATGTGGGTCTGGATTTAATAGATGACAAAGTAGGAAAACATATCCCTTCCCTTAACATTCTGTGCAAATTTGATTCTCTCAGTCTTTTTTAAATCCTCATATTTAGAGAGAAAGTCCTTTGAAACTCATTTTGGTTGCAAAGTTATTAGCTCGAAAGTACCTATCTCATCTCCTTGATAGAGCACTGTTTCCTGCTATGCCATGTTTCATAACATTAAGGTTCATTATTTAAAGAGCATGTGTATTTTGCTTCTTCGCAGGCTTTATGACAGTTTTCATACACTAGCAGACAGTTTAATTTCCTGTCTAACCTGAGTGATGGGCTGGGGCCTGAGAGACTTTATGGTACTTAGCAGAACAAGAGAATATTATAGCATTTGCCACTTTTCAGCTGTGACAGGGACCTGCCCAAATAAGCCAGTTTGCCACTCCTTTGCCTACTCCTCTTAAAGCATTTGTGGTAAAAGCTGCTATTATTCACCATGTTCTGACATCACCTCCTCAAGCCTGCCTGCCTGCCATCATGCCGACTAGACAGGTGAACTGAGCAGACTTTTTTTCTCTGTGGTTTCCTGTGATTAACGTCCTTCTTAACCTGCAGTCCCTGGTCCACTAAGGGCTCCAAGAATAGATTTCAGGGTGAGGTCTGTGAATTTGAATGGGAAAAAAATTACCTTTGTTTTCATTAACCTTTAACTGAAATTTAGCATTTCCTTCAATTATTTAGCAACATTTTTTAAAAAAATATGGAATGCTTCATGAATTTACATGTCCTTGCACGGGGGCTATGTTAATGTTCTCTGTGTTGCTCCAATTCTTCTACATGTGCTGGTGAACTGGTAACATTATCTTAAAAATATTCTTCTGAGAAGGAGTACATAGACTTCACCTGCTAAAATGGTCCATGGCACAAAAATGGTGAAGAAACTTGGCTCCAAAGTAATTATCCAAAAATTCACTAGCTCTCATGAAGATTTCTATGCTGCTTTTAAAATGATGCTTCCAGGGTGATTAGGAAGGGGGTATGTCTATATATTTTCACTAAGATGTTTAAATATTCACTATTAAAAGAAACTTCCTCATTCCAGAATCTTATTTCTTTTTTTTTGACTAAATTGGTTTATTTACTTTTAGTTTACAACATTCAGTTCCACAGTCCCTTGAGTTTCAGATTTTCTCCCCTTCCCCCCCTCCCCAATCATGGCAGCATGCATAGGGATACAGGATCTACCAATATCTTCCCATTAATCATCAGTCAGGTTGTAAAGAAGGATTGTAACTGATGGAATGCTCAGTGGGAAAAAGGAAACAAAACAAAACAAGAAAAAGAAACACAGCAAGTAGTTTGTTTCAATCTGCACTCAGACTCTGCATCTCCTCCTCTGCATATGGATATCTCCTTCAATCACAAGTCTTTTGGAGTTGTCCTATAACCTTGTATTGCTGAGAGGAGCCCAGTCTATTGAAGTTAGTCATCACACATACGATGTGTCTGTGATTGTGTACACATTTCTCCTGGTTCTGCTCTTCTCGCTCAGCATCAGTTTATATAAGTCTCTCCAGGTTATTGTGAAGGCCATCTCCTCCCCATTTCTTATAGCATAGCAGTATTCCATTGCATTCATATACCACAACTTGTTCAGCCGTTCCCCAATTGATGGGCATCCCCTTGTTTTCCAATTTATTGCCACCACAAAAAGAACTGCTATAAATATTTTTGTACGTGTGGGTCCTCTTCCCACTTGTCTGATCTCTTTGGGATATAACTCTAGAAGTGGTATTGCTGGATCAAAGGGTATGCACTTATTTATAGCCCTTTGGGCATAGTTCCAGATTGCTCTCCAGAATGCCTGGATCAGTTCACAGCTCCACCAACAATGCATTAGTGTTCAGATTTTTCCACATCCTCTCCAGCATTTATCATTTTGCTGTTTTGTCATCTTAGCCAGTCTGACTGGTGTGATATGGCAGAATCTTGTTTCTTTGGGAAGTGTTTGCTACCAGGGACAATCAGTCACTTAATAAATATTTATTAAATGCCTAGTATGTGCCAAGCACTGCACTGAGCACTTTACAGATATCTCATTGCATCCTCACAACAGCCCCAGGAGATCGGTGCTACTATGATATTCACTTCATAGTTGAGAAAACTGAAGCAAACAGAGGTTAAGAGACTTGACCAGAGTCAAACAGCCATTAGTATCTGAGGCCAAATTTGAACTTAGTTCTTCCCAATTCCAAGCTCAGTGTTCTATCCACTGTTCCACCTAACTGCCTTAACATAGATAGATATAGATATGGAGGCAGAATTATTCTCTATATTTATATATAGATAGATACATATTGAGGAACAGAGAAAAAAGAAAGAAATTATAATATGAGAACTGATTGAAGAAAATTAATTACCTGGAGAGGAAAAGACTCAAGAGGGGGGCGATAGCTGTCTTCAATTACCTAAAGAGCCATCATGAGGGGTGGCTAGGTGGCACAGTGAGTAGAGCACCAGCCCTGGAGTCAAGAGGACCTGAGTTCAAATCCAGCCTTAGACACTTAACACTTTACTAGTCGTGTGAGCTTGGGCAAGTCACTTAACCCCAATTACCCTGCTTTCCCCCCTCCAAAAAGCAAAAAAAAAAAAAAAGAGTCATCATGAGGAAGAGGGGTCATGCTTGATCTGTCTGGCTGCAGAGGGCCCTCATCCCCACTCCAGGAGCAATGGGTAGAAGTTACAAAGAATGACTCAGGAAAAATGTGCTCGATGTCAGGAAAATATGTCCCAACAATTAGAACTGTATAAAAGTGAAACGGGCTTCCTTGAGAGATGATGGGTTTCTCCTCATTGGAACTTTTCAAGCAGAAGCCCCTTACTTGTTGGGTATGTTAGAGTGGAGATTCATTTCCTGCACATGTTGGACTAGGTGGCTCCTGAAGTCCCTTCCAAATCTCAAATTCTGTGATAATGTGATTTATCAGTGAGTGTGGTGGTTTTACTTTTGATTTGTAACCTGCTTTTCCATGGCCCAGTCACACTGACTGAATTAATGTAGAGCTAGGAAGACAAAAGGGGAAAGAGGAAGAGAAAAATTTACAGACACAAGTATTTTTATTGATCGTGGCAACCAAAGAACCAAAAAGAGCCACAAAAAAAAACCCAAAAAACCCCAACCCACCATTGCTTGTCTGGTCCTTGCCTGTATTTGGTAAATCTGTACTTATTAGTTTTTTCAGAAAAGAAAATTCCCAGTGCTTCATCCTACTACAGTATCAGTTTCATTCCCCTCCTTACCACAATCCACTTCACCCCCATTACAGGGGTGTTCGATAAATCATTTTTCTGTAGAACTGCAAAATACAGTTTAGCTCTAAGCAACTCAGAGAATTAGTCACTTGTCACTAAATGGGAATCGGGCCAAAGCCTCCTGTTAGCTCCACAGTCTAACAATTGTTTACAGATTTTTTAATGCTTTATCCCCATTCACAGGAAAAGTCCCTTTCTGGAGTTTGTGAAAGCCCCCCAAAGGCTGGGATTTGCTTTTGGGGGGAGGCTAGTTGTTCATTTTTGTTTGTTCATTTATTTGTTTGTTTGGTTGGTTGGTTAATTTGAAAAGAAAGAAGCATCCAGAGCTGTGAAATCTCCTCAGTAGCAGGTGACACTAAGGTTCCCCTGTCTTCACCCCTGCATTGCAGTATCTCCTTCACTAACCACTCAAAGGTGGGATCCTTCCCAAGGGAACTTCAGAGGAATTTCTGCCAACTTTGTTCCCCTTGCAGGTGTGGGAGCCACCTCTGGAGTTTCCGCTAGTCTCCCAGGTACCTCTGGCATCAGCACCAGCTCTCCTTTCCAGCATGCCCATAAAGGTAAGGAAAGTGCTCAGGTATTGATATTCTGGATTTAACATCCTCAGAAATCTTGGGTAGGTTGGATGAAAGTTAAGAGGAAGAGAGGAAATAATTATTAGTAATGCTCCTGAAGAGTTTTCCCCACCTCAAATCACTTTTCTAACATGAGTTAATCCACTAAGCTGGGCTGGGTTGCTGAAAGTTAATAATTATCCCAGCACTGCACAGGATTGATCACTCTGTGTGTGTCCTGTGGCCATTAGCCTGTGTTCTAAAGAAGTGCACGTTTTTTCAAGGTCTTAACAGTTTCCTAAAGATATTGATTAACAGGAAACCTTCCCCCTCCCCGTCTTCCTCTTTCTCTTTGAAATGTGTAGTTGCAGCACAAAAATGATGTGACTGATAGAAGGGTCTTGAGTTAATGAGCAAAAAAAGATCTAAGGAGTTGCTTTCAGGTTTGCAAAGTGCATGCTTACCTACTTTATCTTATGGTAAGTACTTTAAATATTGTACTCCCTATTCTACAGATGAAGACACTGAGATCTAGGAAGTTTGAGTAACTTGCCAGTGCCAGAGGTGATATCTTCATGACTCCTGGTGCAGCACTCTGTCCTTCTGATTCATTATGGAAGGGCAAAAGAAAATTTCTGTGTAGCTGACTGTTTTTGCCACTGTCTTAACTCTCTAGCATGCTTTCGAGTGAATTGCTTCACCTTAGCTCTTGAATATTTAATCAAATAAACATAGCTACCAGCCCTAAGCCTTTGGGTTTGAAATGGTTGAGAAGGGGCAGATTCTCATGTACCCCAAAGCCTAATATTTCTTTCAAGCAAGACCCTGGCACTATGTCAGGTTTGCCGCTGACCTTGGCCTCACTGCATTCCATTATTTCAACATTTTAAAAACATAATAATTGAGTAGTTTAGTGTCTTTTGCTAGACAACCTCCTTCTCAGCCTTTAAAACCTGACCCACCCGTGGACTTTTGTGGAGGATTAAGCCAGGAAACCTTGTGGAGATATATGAATCTCATTTTCATCAGGACTCAGGGGAAGCAATGCACAATGCTGAGAATATTAAAAAGATTATATCATCCATACCTGGCAACCAAAACTGTTACACATGCTCTTAAACTCACATACTGAGACCAATTACCCTGCATGCAAGTACTCTCATCAGCAGAACTGCTCCCTATGGTGCATTAATCCAAAGGAAAAAGTATAAGCTTTGGTTGCCAGAGCGGGTACCCAGTTCTGGACATAAGTTTGGAACTCTTCCATCAACAAGAACCACATGTGTTTTCAGTATGTCCACTTGGGTGAACTTGCCTCTTGGTGGGGTAAAGTGTAGCATCCTGGCTTATGAGAATTTCTGCCAAGACTTCCTTCACAGAATTAAAACTGGCTTTTGTAATTAATGTGTACCCCAACAAAGGAAGGAACTCATCAATACAATGGTCCTATAACTTCCCAAGGTGGGGTAGGAGGTGGAGGAGACACCCTGAAAGGTACAATTGCCACAGAAATATGGTAAAGCCATAAGTAAATCTGTGAGGTGACCTTTGCCCCATTGTTGTCATTGTGCAGTCCATTCAGACTACTGAGTCACAGCATACCTAAGGAGACGACAGCACACTGCAAGATAAGCAAAGGTGGCTAACCTAATACAGAGAGGCTGATCTTAGGTTTTCTGGTGAGGTCCCTTTCACTCTCTCATCCCAAAGAGCTCCCCAGGAAGTCTGAGTCCTCATGGTGGTGGAGACAGTATTTCTATCCTAACTTTGCAAGCTGAGGAAACATTCCCAAGGTCTCAGTGGAACTACAGCACAACTTGCTAGAAGTCCAGAAACCTGGATTGAATTTTGGTTAGTTTGCTGGTTCATGTGTCTATCTTCCTGTCCTCACCACCCCATCTCAACCCCACGTCCCCAAAGCAATTGAGACAAGAAAAGGGGTCAGCAAACTAGGACTGGGCATGAATCATGTGTGTCCTGTTAAAGTCTATAAAAGTTGCATTCAACTGGGGAAAGATAATCTAATAGAAACACATGATGTCATGGTTAAAGCCAGTGTCAGGAGCAAATTGATTTCATAAGTGCTTATGAATAAAAACTGAATTCAATGCAATTTTAGTCCTGGCTTTCCAGGTGCACTAGTCAACAATTCAGTTTTCAGCAAAGGTTTCTTTACAGCCATCTAATGACACTTATATCCTCCTTTATTTCTCTGACTTCAGCAGATCTCTCGGGACAAGGGCATCTGGCCACTGCCCTGATCATTGCCATGTCCACCATCTTCATTATGGCTATCGCTATTGTCCTTATCATCATGTTTTACATCATGAAGACAAAGCCTTCTGCCCAAGGTAGCATACCCCAGCCCCAACTCATGACCTCTCCATGAACAATTGTACCTGTTTACTCAATGCAGCCCCTAAGTATGGCCACTAATGGACTTCTCATTTATGTTCCAGCCTGTTGCACCAGCCACTCTGTGAAAACTGTGGAGGCTCAAGTCAGCAAACAGGAAGAGAAAAAAGAAGTTCAAGGTCTGAACAAACTGTTTTATGCTTTTTAGCTTTCCCCTAGAGACCAGTAGGGATTTCATTTCCCTTTTATCAGCCATCTCTGAACAGCCTTCCCTCCTAATTGCTTAAGCTCTTGTACCATTTAGAAAAAAGACTAGGGGAAGTGGTATCAGGAGCACCCAAATTTTACTTAATCCTTGGGGAGTAATTAGAAGAACAGCATCATTCAGGGGGATTTACCTGGCACACACAGACTGCCAAAGAGGTAGCTTACTCAGAGCCCCAGCATCACTTTCAACTCATCCTTCCATAAATCCTCTTATTCATCTGCAGAAAACGTCGTGATTTTTGCCGAGAAGGATGAGTTCGAGAAGCTGACGGCAACACCAGCAAAGACTGCCAAGAGGTAAGGTCAGACTAGGTGGCAGGGATGCTACAAGTGATGCTAAGTGGCCAGGCTTAAAAGCAGCTCCTGGCAGGGAACAAGAGAGACAACAGAGGAAGCCAGCCACTTAGTGGGCTCAAGAGATAACCACACTAATCAGTCTGTCCCATTCAGTTCTCCAGGCTTCTGCAGAGTATAGCAAGGAAGACAAGGATAGTCTGCAGCTAGGCTGAGGAAGGACACATTTGAGCATGGGCCCTACATGTTGCTGATGGAGTTTACATTGACTGGATTACTATGGAGTAAGTCATCAAAGTCCCAGACTTACTTCCTTAAATCCTTACCTCCTTAGCCTACTATTTGTTATCAGGGGCTGGTTTAGGTCAATGGAAATTGATTTCTGCTTCTTGTTTTGGGTAGCCAAATTACCGCAGGTCTACATAAAAGCTAAGGTTAATCTAAGGCATGAAGGAAGACATAGAGCCCAGAATTAGGGAGGCCAGAAATCCATTTCCCTGGTCAATCTACATCTTCTCATCCTATGTACGCAATTTCTATGTTGCGATGAGAAGGATTTAAGAGAAAGACATATTTGTTGTCTGTAATGGGGAAAGCCACAAGGTTGACTCAGCAGTCTAAGAATGAATTACCAGGACACATTTTTATCTGACATAATAAAGCAAATTCTCTGCCCTTTGGGTAAAGAAATCTTAATAATACTGTATGATCTGAAATAATATGATATAACCCACATTGACATATAACAAAGATTTATTAAGAAACTACTGTATGTAGAAGCACTGTGCATGGTGTAAGGAGAGACACAAAATTTACACACGGCCCCTGCCTGAAAAGAGCTTACAATCTAATGAGGGATGAAATACCAGCATGGGTACCTATAATGCACAAGATTACAGGCCTCAGAGTTCATTAAAGAGTTAGAAAATAAAGTGCTGAGAGAAAAAGGAAAGGAGAGGAGAGAAAAGGGGAAGAAAGGAGAGGAGGGGAGGGGAGAGGAGGAAAAAGGAGGGGAGAGGAAAGGAGAGGAGAGGAAGAAAAAAAAATGTCTCTGCTGTTAAGTAGCATGAATGGGACATGAATGTGCAGAGAAAATCTTTAAAAGAATATGTTCTAGGAAAAATAGAAACCTGAAAATGGGACTGTAAAATCCACCCCAAAGCCCTGGTTTCATCTTTTCTGCCATCTCTGAAGTCATTAGGCAATGGATCTGAGTAAGGGACACAGGAGCTGACTTGCCAATTCCTCCTTTCCCCATTGCCTTCCATCGTGGGTAGACAATGGATGAGCATCTGAGCTGACTCCCCATGAAAGTTTGAGATCAAATTAGAAAGTGGGCACACCATCCATTCCTTTTATTCTGTTTTTATCATGGGGCCTCCGGGGTCATTCTTGAGTGTGGGCTTTATTGCTCTAACCCAGTTACCCACAAATATAATCCTTTTCTTAAGACTTAAGCCAAACCACAAAAGAAGAATGGAATCCTTATGAAAGAATATTGTTTTCATATATTTTGAATGATTTTAACGAGCTGTGGAGAAATCTTTTCTGAACATTGACTCCTTAGCTAGCTTAATGCCCCAGTGCACACACGCTTAGGGGTTAGAAATGCTACCCAGGTCGTTCCTTTGAAGCCTGACAGGGAGACTCAAGGGTCTAGATGACAAATTTTTCCTCATGGGAGATTTGGTCTACCCCTCCGTTCCCTTTGGCAAGGATTCCTTGGGCTAGATACATACATAACTTATCAAAAAAAAAAAAATGAACATCTCTGACAAGCTTTTCTAACAATAGATCCAATCTTCCTTTCTGTAACTTCTACCCATTTTTTGTTTCTTTATTTATTTTAAATTTCCCTCTGTGTTAAATAGAACAAGTCTAACTACTCTTCCTGTAACAATTCTTCAAATATTTGAAGATAGCTACCATGTCCACCCTAAATTTTCTTTTCTTTTGAGTAAGTCTGCCAAGTTTCTTCAAGTAATGTTTCCAGTTCTCTTACTATGTGAGATGCCTTCTTCTGGACACATGCCAGTTTGTTAGTGTCCTTAACTAAAAAGTGGCATCCAGAAATCTACCCACCTGCTAAGATCATTTTTCTAAAGCATTGTCTGACCATATCCTCCCTTCCCCCACCCTCACGCCTCTTGCTCTTTGAGCTCTAGGGGCTCCTTTGTACCTCAACTATCAAAGAAAAAGTCTTCCCTTGGCACCTCTGGTTCTTTTTACCCTGACCTCTTCCTACCTTCTTATATTTACTCACCTCCATGTACTCGACTATCCAGCTTTTACTTTCATTTCCTAGAATATGACTCTTGGTCCCCATCTCAGCTCCTTTGCACTTTGCAGAGGGAAAGAACTGGAGTACTCTGCCCTTCACCTCTGCCCAGCGGCATGCTGGGGCCATTTCTTCCCAGTTTGCGAGACCCAGCTGTTAAACTTATCCCTCAGATATCAGCAAATACTACAAATCAGAGCTTAATTTATTATTTTGTCAATTATCTAGACTTAAGAACGTGGTGGGCATGTTCATAATACCTCATGGACTTGAGAATGCATTGTATCTCCATTTTTTAACTGGGGAGGTGGTTGTTAAACATTTACCAAGATACCATTTTCTTTTTCCCTTAGCTTCCCTGGCTTCCTCGAAGACTCAGTTCAAAGCCTACCTGCTGCGGGAGAGCCTTCCTAGTCTACCTCACTTCCAATATGCTAATGCCTTCCCGTTTAAGACTGCCATCTACTCTAATATACCTTGATTCTATCTAGTTGCTTACAGCTTGCTTCCTCCATTAGGGTATATGACCCTGTAGGACAAATATGGGGACTTTTTTTTGCCTTTCTTGTATCCCTAGGACAGTATCTGGCATACTCTGCTTACTAAATGCTTTTAGACTGACATATAATATTTCAAATGTTGTCTGACTCAGGTAGAATACAGTGTGACTCTCACCTCCCTTGTTCTACCTCTCTTCATGCATTCAAAGATTGCATTGACTTTGGAGTCACTGTGTTACCTTGTTCCTTCTTATTGGCCTTGTAAGTTCATTGAAACAGCAACAAAATCTGTCTTTTATCACATTAACTGCTGTGTAGTAAGAGCTTTTACATCCTCCCATCATCTTCGTGTACAGTTGATTATTTTTAACCCAAACATAAGACTTCACCTTTATTCATATGAAAAGTCATTTTATTAGCTCTGACCCATCATTCTTGCCTCTCAAGATTTTTGGCACAATGGGAAGATGATCACATTTTAGTCAGATGTTCAAATCTTGCCATTTAGTATGAGTGTGACCTTGGAAAACTGACATTTGGGGCGACTAGGTGATGCAGTGGATAGAGCACTGGCCCTGGAGTCAGGAGAACCTGAGTTCAAATGTGACCTCAGACATTTAACACAAAAACTAGCCGTGTGACCTTGGGTAAGTCACTTAACCCCAAGTGCCCTCCAAAAAGCAAAAAAAAAGAAAAGTGACATTAATCTTTTCTTTCTTCTTCTGATGCAGTGGATAGAGCACTGGGCCTGGAGTCAGGAAGATCTGGATTCTAATTCAGCCTCAGACACTGTGACTCTGAGCAAGTCACAACCTCTGTTTTGCCTCAGTTTCCTTATCTTTAAAATGGGGATAATAACAACACCCAACACTTGATGTTGTTGTGAGGGTCAAACGAGATAACAATTGTAAGGTGATTAGCACAGGGCCTGGCATATAAGTGCTACATAAATGTTTAGCTGTCATTATTATATTTTTCTGTTTACTAGTTATCTCTTATCTCTAGAAAGTAAACTCATTGAGGTCAAGGCTTACTTTTCTTATTTCTGTCTTTATATCCCCCACTCCTAGAATCGTGCCTGGTATATAACAGGCCCTGAGTAAATGCTTATTGAATTAAATTAAACTGAATATCAATCCTCACTTACATGATATACAAATTCTGACCAATTCACACCCATCGGGGAAGGGAGCTCTCTTGAACAGACCCTCTCTTGGTCCATTTGCAAGCATGTTTTAATTTGCATCCTGATCAAAATCTGTGGCAAGAAGCAACCTAGGAGTTGAATTTTTAGATGGTTCCACTTTGAAAGATGCCACAAACATTCTCTTGGTCTTTCCCCCAGTGAGAATGATGCCTCTTCTGAGAATGAACAGCTCCTGAGTCGGAGTATGGACAGTGATGAAGAAGCCGCAGTTGATAAGCAAGGGTCCCCAGAGCTGTGCTTGTTATCATTAGTCCATTTGACGAGGGATAAATCTTCCACAAACAACAAATCAACTGGGGTAAGTTTCCAACATGCAAACACCATTCTTTTACAAAACCCACAATTTATGGCTACACTAAAATGATGCTGTGCATTTATAATGGAGATCCAACTGATTGATGGGAATTTATGGGCAAGAAGCTTCCTTTCAGCAATGTCTTCTAGTGCCAAAGTGTTCCTCCATGAAGTCATAGATGTTGAGCACACTGAAAACTAATTCCTTTGTACCACACTGTCTTAGTGATAGGACTATCAAATGGACCACTTTGCAGGAAAATAAAGTTTTTAAGTGGGTAGTGGACTAGACTTGTCTTAGAGGCTTTTCACAGCTCCCAAATTCACTACACACAAGTTTTTCATGCTCAAATCCACTTTGGAAGAGCAAAGATGGGATTGGTCAAAGGGGCTGCTGGGAGGGGTCCCCAGCAGGCACTGCTTAGACCATTGTTTCCCCATCAATATGAAATCATCTGGGGGGGGGTTTCTGTTTCTGTTCTTACTTAAAGATTCAGAGTAGAAGAAAGAAGATCCTTGATGTGTATGCCAATGTATGTGGGGTGGCAGAAGGTAAGAACTGGGTTTTGGTTTTTGTTTTTGTCTGTCTCCCTAGGTCTTGGAACAGTAGCTGGCAAACACTAGGCACTAAATAAATGCTTACAAAATTAAACTAATTTAAATATCAGTCCTCACTCACATGATATTACACATTCCAGTTAACTTGAGATGTAAGCAAAGTAGGTAACTGTGGGGCAATGTGGCAGAAAAAATAGATGGCTCACCCCAAAAATCAGTAAGACAAGAGTTCAAATCCTACATCTGACACATTTCTTTACCTCTCAGTACTTCAGGAAATGCTCTAAGATTTTAAGTTACAGAGCAGTTATTAGTCTGCCTGGGTAAAAGGATCTTTCTCCTCAGGAGCTCCCTAAGTTGCAAGTCAAGACAACCCCAAGTGTGGGATCATAACTCATTTCTAGGTGTATCTTAGATCCTTTTAACTTCATATCAGCAACAAGAGAATTGGCTTATGATTACTAGTGTTCTTTGAAAGCAAGCTGAGCAAAATGGCCTATACTAAAGTATCAGATACTCTGGATTAGCCAACTCAACCAACCTCAGGAGGAAGGAGACACAAAGGACTGAATTTGACCAATCCAATCTATGGTATAGTACGGGGGTCCTTTCCAAACACGCTTGGAAAGGACCTTCTCCCTTCTTAGAATGGATGAGCAAACACTTGGCCTCTCTTTGACAAGATCCTTGTGGCACATTTTTGAAACCATGAGACAAAATACTTCTCCCAGCTAATATCCAAGTGGGCCCAGCAGCATATAAGGGCATGCTCTGTCACCAAAAGTATTACATGGTACATTAAGGAATGAGCTAGGATTGGAGTCAGAGGGCATGGGTTGAAATCTCAGATCTGCCACTTACTACCTTTGTGACAAGAGACAAATACTTCACATCTCAGGGTACTGGTTTCTTCTTCTGCAAAATGAAGTACTTGGGTTAGATGGCATCTGAGGTCCCTTCCAACCCTAAATCTATGATCCCATGATCAGAAGCCAGGTAGGGAGAGTCAATTCAATAACCTTTTTTTTTTTTTTTTTGCTTTTTTTTTGGAGGGGAGAAGGCAGGGCAATTGGGGTTAAGTGACTTGCCCAAGATCACATGGCTAGTAAGTGTTAAGTATCTGAGGCCAGATTTAAACTCAGGTCCTTCTGACTCCAGGGCTGGTGCTCTATTCACTGCGTCACCAAGCTGCCCCTCAATAACCATTTTTAAGCATTAAGTTATATATGGACAAGGCACATATATAGTCCTTTCCTAAATGCAAAAGGGCTTTGTTTGAGATGCAGTTTGGGGATCTTGTAACTAAATACAAGTTGGCACCACTATCATCATCAAAAATATTTATTAATCACCAGTTTATCTAATACATGACCAGCTTGAGAGGCAGTCTAGTATAAAGAACTGGCCTCTGAACCAAGAAGACTTTGGTTCAAGTCTTACCTTGTGCATAAACTTGCTATGTGACCCTGGGCAATCATTCAACCTCTCTGTACTCTAGGCAGTTCTCTAAAACTATAAGTTGCTGAGAAGATATTGATTCTCATTGGTAAAGGGAGTTCCCTTGTCCAGAAGTAACCCATATCAATGAAACCACAGGTCCATTCTCTATCCCCATGATCAACATGGTCCCTGATCTCCAGAAACCCATAATGTAAAATGGATGGGTGAAGGAGGTTTGGGCCTGCTGTGTACCACTCACTCAGCATCCTAAGTTAATGACCAAACCTGGCTTTATTCTCTAATGGGCATCTGCAGTTGGAGAATTCACCATGAGGAGGCAGCAAAATGAGGAAAGGTCAAGATTTTTATATGAGTAATAAACTACACTCCTCACTCCTTAGAAATCCTCCCAGAAGGAGGAGAAAGAATCTGGAATCTGGAGTTCCATAATCAAATGTTATGAA
>CM053591.1:68702882-68719750 GCA_028646515.1 Pseudochirops corinnae
TGAAGCATTATACTCAATTTTGCTGGGTAGGTGATTCTTCATTTTAGTCCTAGCTTCTTTGACCTCTGGAATATCATATTCCAAGCCCTTCAATACCTTAATGTAGAAGCTGCTAGGTCTTGTGTTATCCTGATTGTGTTTCCACAATACTCAAATTGTTTCTTCCTGACTGCTTGCAGCATTTTCTCCTTGACCAGGTGTAAAGCCAAGCATGAGCAGCTTTCCAGAAGAATGCTACTGTGAACAGCTTTTCAAGATTCTGATTACACAGTGTAATGAACACTATTTTTTCAATAACAAATCAGAGGAAAAAAAATAACAAATCATAGCAAAACAATCACAGAATCAAGGTACAGCATTCACAATGTTACAACTTATCACAGATAATCAAAATACAGCATTCACAATGACTTATCACTAAAATGGCCACATAGTTTTCACCACAGTGGTCACATAGTTTTGAACAAAGTACAATCATTTATTCAGTCAATCACTTAGTAACTCAATCATTCAATCAACTCAATCATTCAATCATCCTTAAGGAGGCTTGCCTTCTTAAGGGTCACAAAATACAAAAGTCAAAGTTTTCCACTCATGGGGGCACACTAAATTACAAATCAGTCAAGTGTTCAATCATCAGAAACTACACAGGCCATCCACCCCTTGGTCACAAATAAATCATAATCTTCTCAGTCAGTAGACAGTATCCAAGTAAAGTCTTCTTTCAGCTTGACTCGGGGTAGTCTCTCAGATTCCTTGGATCCCCTTCCATGGTCCCAGCTCCTACCTGGATTCACCAAATTGTCACCTGGGTTCAAAGGCAGACAGCTCCTAGTTCCTTGTCCAGTTCTCTGTGCAATTCCTGTTCCACACTGAAGTTCACAGTATCCAGTCCACCTTAAATTTTTCACAGTCTCTGTTCCAGGGAAGTCAAGGCTCAACAAAGCCACAAACAAACAAAATACTGACACCACAGTCATGCTTCCTCAGTCTTCTGCAGCTCCAGCTGGTCCTCGGAAATCCTCAGCAGTTTGGCTGGCCCTTGGACTCAGCAGCTCCTCAGCAGCTTCTCAGCGGCTCTGGCCAACCCTTGGACTCAGCAGAAGTTTCAGCTGGTTCCCAGAATCAAAATCACTTTATCCAGGTTTTCAAAATAAAAATCATTCTCTCCAGCCTGGGCCTCTTTTCCTCAGCCTCCAGAACCTGGCTCCAAGAAGATCTGAAATTCCAGCTAGGGCATCTCCTTATATACCTATTAGCTCCTCCCTGTTCTGCCCCTTCCTGTTATATCAGCAACAGGGGGTCATACCTTTTGTTTCTTAACAGAGGCTTGATCTAATTAATTTCAAACTCGGTGCTAAGTACTGTTAGCTTTGCCAATACAAAGGGATCAAATTACATTACTATTATACCTGGGAACTCTGGAATTTGGCTATAATATTCCTATGAGTTTTCTTTTGGGGATCTTTTTCAAGAGGCAATAGATGAATTATTTCCATTTCTATTTTGCCCTCTGGTTCTAGAATATCAGGGCAATTTTGCTTGATAATTTCTTGAAAGATGGTGTCTAGGCTCTTTTTCTTTTTATCATGGCTTTCATGTAGTCCAATAATTTTTAAATTATCTCTCCTAGATCTATTTTCCAGGTCAGTGGTTTTTCCAATGAGATATTTCACATTGCCTTCTATTTATTCATTTGTTTGGATCTGTTTTATAGTATCCTGATTTCTCATAACGTCATTAGCTTCCAATTGCTCCAATCTAATTTTGAAGGAGTTATTCTCTTCAGTGAGTTTTTGAAATTCCTTTTCCATCTGGCAAATTTGACTTTTTAAGGCAATTTTCTCCTCATTGGCTTTTTGGGCCTCTTTTGTCTATTTTTATTTTAGTCTATTTTTTAAGATGTTATTTTCTTCAGTATATTTTTGGGTCTCCTTTAGCAGGCTTGTTTTTCATTATTTTCTTGCATCATTCTCATTTCTCTTCCCAATTTTGCCTCCACTTTTCTTACTTGATTTTCAAAATCCTTCTTGAGCTCTTCCATGGCCTTTAACCAATTCATATTTTTCTTGGAGGCTTTTGACACAGGAGTTCTGACTTTGCCATCTTCCTCCCGCTCCATGCCTTGATCCTTTTTGTCCCCCAAAAAGGATTCTATGGTCTGTTTGTGCTTCCTCGGCTTGCTCATATTGCCAGTCAATTGACTTTTGAGCTCTTTGTCAGGGCAGAACTCTGCTTCCAGAATGGAGAGAGCTTTGTCTGAAATCACTGGGGTTTTTGCAGCTGCTGGAGCTATTAGGAGGGAGTCCTCTCTACAGCCCCCACAAGCTCTGGCTCACTGCTCACACAGCTCAGGACCACCACCCAAGACTGCAATCCAGATTCAAGCAGGTTAAAGCAATAGAGATTACCCTCTGAATGGTCACTTGGTCCCCCTACAATCTGCAGGCCAGGAGCTCCTGGGGCAGCCATGTAGCAGTGGCACAACAGCCACTGCGCCTCCATTGCTTCTCGCCCCGGGAGCAGGGGCCAGTCTGTGCTCTTCTGTCCCTCCTACCCCCATTCCAACAGAATTCCACACTGACCTTTTACTTTGTCTTTGGCATTTATGGGTTAAGAAGTCTGGAAACTTCCACAGCTGCTGGTGCTTCACTCTCCTGAAGTCTACTCTGGCCACCGCTGGTCGGGGCCTCCCTGGGGCCAGAACCACATGGCTCACACAGGACTGCTCTCAGCTCCCAGCTCGCTTCAATAGACCCTTTCTGTCGGCCTGCCAGGCTTCCTTCAGTGGGAGGTTTGTTTCTCTCTGTCATTTTGTGGATTCTGCAGCTCTAACGTCTGTTTAGAGTCATTTTTTTACATGTATTGGAAGTGGCTGGAGCCAGAGCTCACACCAGGTTTGTGCTTCTACTCCGCCATCTTGGCTCTGCTGAGCATATCTGTGCTTATCATTTCTTATAGCATTCCATCACAATCATATACCACAGCTTGTTCAGCCATTCCTCAACTGAAAAGCATCAATTCAATTTCCAATTCTTTGCCATCACAAAAAGAGCTGAGATATAGATTTAGCTATAGATACACACATATATATGTATGTATGTGTATATACATACATAAATATATGCACATATAGATCCTTTTCCCCTTTTTTGTGATCTCTTTGGGATATAAACCTCATAGTGGTTTGATTGTCCTTTGGGTATGGTTCCAAATTGTTCTCCAGAATAGTTGTTTTATAGTTCACAACTCCACCAACAGTGCATTAGTTTTCCAATTTTCCAAAATCCTCTCCAATTTTTATCATTTTCTTTTTCTGTCATATTAAATGTGGCAGGTGTAAGGTGGTACCTCTGAGCTGTTTTAATTTGCAGTTCTCTAAGCAATAATGATTTAGAGCATTTTTTCATATGACTAAGATAGCTTTGATTTCTTTGTCTGAAAACTGCCTGTTCATATCCTTTGGCCATTTATCAATTGGGGAATGGCTTGTATTCTTATAAATTTGACTCAGTTCTCCATATATTTGAGAAATTAGGCCTTTATTTGACACACTTGCTGTAAAAATTATTTCCCAGAAAGAAACAGCATTTATCAGTACTCATTATCTTCCAAGACCTAGGGTAAGCAAAACCAATAAAGACAGTCCCTGATCTCAAGCAATTCACATTCTAATTAGAGAAGACAATACCTAAAAGAAGGTTAAATTATGAGTCAAATAGAAAGTTCTAGAAGTGCTAAGAGTCTATAGTATCAAGGCAGATGGTAAGGTCCAGGAGTCTTTAGGTTACATTGGTATGTCATATGACAGTGCCAGGGGAACACAAAGCCAATGGTAAGTTCTGATGGTTCTCCATCTCCCTGAAAAGAATAGTTATTAACTCTAATCTTATCTAAGCCTTATGAGTAACCTATTACTTCAAGCCTGAATGAGCTCTGGGAGGCTTAAGCCAAAGGAGGGGACAAAGAAAAGAAAAAGAGTGAGGGTTGATAGGTCTTCCTGATGCCCAGTGGTCCCAGATGGGGTTCTATACTATAATGATAAAAAATACATGAGGATGTTGCTGAAGATGGAAGAATAATTTCTTCCATTATAAAGGTTCTATGATTCTATAACCATCTATTAAGGCCTTTAAATAATTTGTTACTTTGAAAAGATCATCACAGAATTCTTTCCAAAGACACAGCTTAGGGATGAGTTGACTTCCTCAATTTCTCATAAATCTAATGTCTTGTCACTTTTCAACCAACAGAAGCAGGTAATAATAAGACAAAGAGGGAAGTGGAGAAGTTGAAAATATTTTCTTGAAAATAATTTCAGTTTTTTTGTCTCTGTTTTCTTCCTTGACTTACATGACTTTCCTGGAAATATGTTTTGCATAACTGCACATGTGTAACCTATGTCAAATTGTTTGCCTTCTCAATGAGATGGGGAGGAGGAGGGAGGGAATTTTGAACTCAAAATTTGAAAGAAGGAATGCTGAAATTGTTTTTGCATGTATGTAAGGAAAAATGAAATATTATTTTTTTAAAAGAAAAAGAAAATTATTCCATAGAATGGGGCATAATGTATAGTGAGCTGGACTTATAATCAGAGAAGATTTGGGTTCAAGTCCCTTCTTTGATATATATACTGGCTTTTTATTTGACCCTGGACATATTACTTAACTTTTCAATGCCCTAGTCAACTCTTTAAGACTAAGTTACACCGCAGGTGAACACCTAAGATTTGCATTGGATCAGGGAATTTTCCCATTGGGAGTTCTCTATGCCAGTAAAATAACAAATCTGGTAAAAACAAAAATCTTACGAGCATACTTCAAATCTTTCTTATGTGGCTATTTTTCTCTCTGCAGCATCTCAAAATTCCCTGATAGTTCCAGATGAATGTTGTCTTTTTTTCTTTTTTTGTTTCTCTTTTATTTTGGTTTAGAAAAAAAATTAAAGACGCACAGCATTATTTACATTGGATAATTGCTGCTATATATTATTTCTGGGGTAGGGAAAATTAATTCTGTTATATATCTACATTATTCATTGGGAAGGAAGTATATTCTTCATTTAGAAAGTTATATTTATGGAGCTAGGTTATCATTTTCTATAACATTCATCTAATAGAGGTGTTTTTAATTTTTTGTGTGTCATGGACCCCTTTTGGCTGTCTAGTTAAAACTATGAATCCCTTCTTTGAATGTTTTTAAATGCACAAAAGAAAATTTATAAGACTACAGCAAAAACTGATCACATTGAAATGCAGTGATCAAAAAACTTTTTAAAAAAAATTCACAGGCACCAAGTTAAGAACCTCCAATCTAATATGACACAGAACATGGTCATTTATTAATTTTATGGTCAAGACATGAGCACTAATATCAGAATTTAAACCAAAATATCACAACTTCTAACAGTCATTACAGGTAATATGTACAGGATGTTACACTTTGGTAACCACTGAAGTCTTTCTGTACTGGAATGCTTGCTTGAATATCTGGAGTCCCATTCATATTCTAGAATGGAGTCATGACACTATTCACTGTAAAGCAGATTTCAGAATAAATTTGGTTTACCTTTGAGAGTCACCAAAAGATAATTGTGTACCTAGCATGAGGACATTATAAAATAGTCTGATTTCTAAATGGTGCCATGGCACAGAACCCAAAGACAAAATTTTTTGCAAGAAATCATAATACAGTCAAATATTGGCATGGTCCCTATACTGCATGGGATATCATATGCAATGGTAGACATGCTATTGTCCATACCAGGTAAAGCAAAACCTCTGTGGAATTCCTCTTCTATGTCCATGGAACCATATTCTTTATCTTCCCCTTTTTGGAGAGTATTATTTGGGAAGTGTCCAAGACCCTTTAGGACTCATTAACATGACTAAATAGGTGGCAATCTACACATACCTGGATTTCTTTTGATTAAAGCTCAGGTAAGATTGTTATCTTTGGGGAGAATTATTTATTCCTTACTTTAATGAGATAGCCTCAAAGGCAGTAGTGATTAATAACTGTAGAATTAGAACTTTGATATTTCAAGGAATCTGTCATCTCATTCATGTGGGTATTCCTCCTAGTTGGGTTTATTACAACCCATCAATGCCTTCTCATCTTATGCAACTCTTGTCCATACCTTCCCATACTTCTCCACAGGAGAAGGAGCCTACCTATTCCATAAGCCTTCCTCTAGACTGAGGATCTTAATGTCAAGTCCACAGACTCTCAGGGGTCTGTGAATAGATTTCAGAGGTCTGTGAACTCTATAGAAAAATAAATACATCTTTCTTTTCAGCCACTTTTGGTTTTTTTTGTAATCCTATGTATTTTGTTTTATACATTTAAAGACTATTACTGTGAGAAGTGGATGATAGGTTTCCTCAAACTGACAAAGAGATACATGAGGCAAAACAGATTAAGAACCCCTGGCTTAGACCTCTTGGCATTATGTGCTTACCAAAGAAGCACAATGATTATCCAACTATCATGCTATCCCTTGTTCTAGCTCCTTTTCTAGTCATACACTTGTTTAATGTGATCTTTAACATCACTTCCGGTGCTAATATGCTATAACTTACCTACACTCACCATGTGTCTTTCCATATCACTCACTATTACCTCCAAAGGTAATAGTAACTCACCTACAACATCCATACTTTAGAGAAGGAGCTATGCCAATAATCACATCCATACAGCATTACCGGGAGACCATTGGCGTTAAAAAGATGGGTCTTTGCTTCATAGAAAACTTTGAGACCACTTAAAGCATTAAACATTTCCCCAAATGCAATCCAGCCCACTCACTTTCTCCCATTCAGTTCTGTGCCCTTGTTCACTACCTATATGAAGTGTCTGTCCAAGATATATGTATTGTGCAACTGCCTCTACAAGCTATCCATTCAATTGCATATCACAGTCTGAATCAAAGATTTTTTTTCAAATGCTAATTTGTTGGGGTTTTCTGTTAGTTTTCCTACATGAATAATTTTGAGTAGCTTGTTGTTTGTCATTCATTCTTAAAGAGGATCATGACATCAGGAAGATGATGCCATGACATGTATGTGAATTTCAATTTAAGTGAGGCAGGGCTGTGCAGTCACCAACCTCACTTTCTCTTTGGAGCCAGTGGCAAGATATAAATCAGGATGACTGGAGATGGCCCCACTGAGTTGCTAGAGATCTCATTTAGGAAGCTCTACAAAGTTCTGGTATTGGATATGGTCAGAACAAAAAAAGAACCTGAAGGACCTCACCATCTTCAGGGAATCCCTCTTACATATGGACTCAGTACTGCACATTTTTGTGATATCTGGCTGCCCTCATTTTGACTTCTCTATCATGTCCCCAGGAATCTCATTATCCTAAAAGATCACATCAGTCTTGTTACTCACATCTAATCAGTATCTTGGGGATCTCTCTGTCTGGAGAACAGAGAGGAGAGTTCCTCCAAGAACCTCCATTTAAAGACAGCACCCAACCATCAATTGGGGAATGGCTGAATAAGTTGCAATATATTAAATGCAATGGAATACTATTGCGCTATAAAAAATGACGAACAGACATACTTCAGAAAAACCTGGAGAGACTTATACAAACTAATGCTGGTGGGGAACAGAACTAGTAGAACCTTGTACATGGTTACAGCCACACTGTGTGATGGCTAACTCTGACAGACTTGGCTCTTCTCAGCAACCCAAGGTTCTAAGACAACTCCAAAAAACTCATGATGGAAAATGCTATTCACATCAAGAGAAAGAATTACAGAATCTGAATGCAGATAGAAACATACTATTTGCTCCCTCTCTTTTTTGTTTTGATTTGTTTCTTCTTTCTCATGGTTCATTCCCTTGGTTATAATTCTTCTTTGCAACATGACTAATGTGAAAATATGTTTAATGTGAATGTATATGTAGAGTCTATATCAGATTGCATGCCATTGGAGGGGGAGGGTGGCAGAGGAGAGGCAGAGAAAATTTAAAACTCAAAAGCTTGTGGAACTGAATGTTGAAAACTAAAAATTAATTAATTAATTTTTTTAAATGATAAAGAGGGCACTCAGGTCAGCCATCTCTTCATTGCCCAAAAGGCTACCCTCCTTGAGGGACTATCTTTCTTTTTCATAGTTGTAGCCCCCTGTTCTTAGCACACTGCCTGAAAAATTGTAGAGGAATGTCTGATCAGCATCAATGAAGGGATTTTCCACATCAGGAGTTCCTTAGGTTAAGGGAAATCATAAGATTTTATTTCACAGATAAGAAAACAAGCCCAAAAAGTGATTTACACATGTTGAAGAGGTAGTGACCTAACCAATATTTGAATGTAGGTCTCTTATTTTCAAATCCAGCATTCTTTTCATTCTACTAATCTACTCCCAGACCACTAACAGCTATGATTTTTCCTCCAATATGTATCATCCTATCCCCTTTTAGGTATCTTAAGAATTTGTCTCTCAATTCTATCAAAGTTATGGTGCTTCCAGCACAGACATCCCTTAAACATATTGGATTGACCACAGTTCCTCTTTCCTCCATTGTATTTTGTATTCTTTAATGGCATTTGTGTCCTGCAACGCACTGGAAACTTTGATTCTAGAATCCAAATATTGTGGCACAACTGTCACTTAGGAAGAAAACAATTTGTAATGAGAGTCTTGACAGATTTTTTCCCATTTATTGTCCCTGCTGTCCTCCCACTTTCTGGGATATGGATTGATTACATTTTATGCTTTATTTGGTATAAATAATTACTAAGAAAATATCATTCTTAGATGTAACAATGATATTTTTACCACAATTACAAAACAGGATTAAGTAATGTTTTATTGATGTTATTTATAATCAATTCAATAACCACAGTTTCTAAAGAACCACAGTTTCTAGTAGGGACAAAAGACAAGAGTAATAATACAGTCAATATTTAAGAGGGTCCAAAAATTTCAAAACTTGAACCTTTTAGGAAAAATAGAGTCTAACTGCTTTACTAATTTCATGAGTAACATATAGACTGGATTTTCAAGTTTAATAAAACTTAGATTTAATAAAAGTAGATTTTTCATTTAATAAAAGTTACATTTCCTTATTGCAAAGGTTCTTAATTTTGGGTTCATGAATTTCTGTTTCAACAAAACCTCGTTTGCTTTGGAATCCTATATATTTTACTTTATGTATTTATTTAAAAACATTCTAAGAAAGGAGTCATAGACTTCATAAACCATCAAGGGAAATCTATGACACTAGAAGCAATTTTGATAGATTTCCATTTTGTTTCTCAGTTATGATCTCAAAGTAGCCAGTCTGTGTCTGAGTGTGGTGTATACTTAATAAGCATAGTCCCCATTCATCAAGGAGGACTGTATGTGCATGAGTCATTGAGGAAGGGCAATTGTCCATAAAAATGTCCTCTAGCCACTGTCTAAAGCTTGTGTATGAGAATATCTGGGGCAGATTCTTATTTAGAGATTGTGAGATACCTAGTTAAACCCTGGGCATTCTCAGTAATAGAATATGGATGTTATTTATTCCCAGAAGCACCATCTCCAACAGCAACCTTCTATAGGTGCAGAAAATCAAAAGCAAGCTCAAATGGCCCCAGATAGACAATGCTAAGCAAAGCTTTCATTAGTCACTTATTCCTTCTCCAATTCTGTGTATGCTGTGTGGATTCAGGAGTAAACCAACCCATGAACCCAGACAGACATTCTCATATGTCACAATGACAACAAAAGCCCCAACCACAAGCAAGGATGTCACAGGTGAACTGCTCTTCTCCACATCAACATCACCTGACCTTACTCCACAAACTGCTCTGTCACCATCAATTACTAGCTGATTTCCTTGGACTACCAGCCACCATACACCAGCCCCCTGGCTACCCTTTGGTACATCTAAATAGGCCAGGAACAGTGCAATCGGTCACTCTTCACTTCTGCTGTGATGGACATGTTAGAGACAAGCCTGTTCCATGATGCCTAAGGACTTGTGGTCCCCTTCTTCCGTAACCACCTAAGAAAGGAGACCACAGAATATACTTTGTTTTAAACACAGGTTCAAGACCTTCATGATTCCAATGCTGGGAAGATTCAAGGAGTTATTCTCTTATGATGTCATGGTGACCAGGGAAAATGAAGAAAAAGGAAGAAAAAGAGATTGTGAAGAATGCACTGATTTTTTTTTAAATCTACATATGTTTAAAGTTGTTCATAGTACCATTGATTTAGAGTTGAAAGGGATTGTAGAGGTCATTGATTCCAACTCCCTCATTTTTCATTTGAGAAATTGAAGCCCATAAAAGTTAAGTGATTGACCAAGATCACACAGCTAGAAAGTGTCTGAGGCAAGATTCAAACTCAGGTCTTCCTTGTAGTAGATATAGGAAGACCTAAGTTTGAATCTTGCCTCTATTATACTCCAAGAGACAAAATTACCTATTATCAATGATCCTGTAATTATCATCAAATAAGGCATAAAACAGAGAGACAAGTGCTCATTAGTGGCATTTCCCACTATAACAAAGGATGTCCAGAAGTGAGTTCAAATGGAAGAGACTCCTTATAAATGGTGAGATCATTCAAATGCTTCTGTTTGTGGATATCATTATCCTGATAATATCAAACCTTGGGATATTCCAGAGACTTTTCAGTGAGATTCATGATCAAAAAAACAAAAAAGAGTGGCCTAACAATCTACACAAGAAAGACCAAATAGATGAAGAAGACACATTGCCTAGATTATGATACACAGTTGGATGAGTAACCTATTGATTCAGTCTACCAGTACATCCATGTTGGACAGGCACTATAGATAAATAATAAGCTGATCCTAGGCTTGAACAGAATGAACTTTGCATGTGGGAAATTATAAAGTGTTTTCAATTATCCCAACCTGTTCCCTGAAGCAACAGCAACAACAAAATTCATCTTTTTATTATCCATCTTCTCTTAGTGATTGTATAGGGCTGCAGAATCTAGAACACTACAGTCTTTAAAAAATCAGAGTTGTGGTTGATCTAAGGGGCTAGAGAGAGATACATGTTGAATGGGAGTAGACTGCATTGTATTACTAATGATGACGTGTAAGCAAGAAGTGGTAAAATGAATATCATCCAGGAAATGCAATATTGATAAAGTAGATAGGCTGATGTAATGGGAATGGGAATTTGAAGATCTTCCCTGCCCCTTAATAGACCTAGGGGGGAGTTTGAAGACCTCCCCTGCTTTGCAAGTAAACTCTCCCCCCAATAGGCTAAATATAGACACATGGAGCCTGTGATGGGAAGAGTTTGCTGAAGGGAAGCAGAGCTCACAGGAAGCTGGGAATCAGAGCCAGAGAGATGGTGAGGTAGAGAGCTGTTCAGGCTAGGAGAGAGAGAGGTTTGTGAGTAAATATTGATCTTGTATTGGTTTGCGGGAAGGCTGAAGGATGCTGTGGCTCTCAGTATTATCATGGCTTCTTAATATCTTTGGTACTATGATGGAACTGGCTTACTGGTTTTGGGATTCGGTTTTCTGGTGTCTAAATAAATGCTTCAGTTCTGTCCTCTACATGGAGAGTTTGATATATTTTGTGATGAAACGTCATGCAATATTTATAGTCACGGTCTTCATCGTGATCAAAGGCATTGTAAATATTGCATTGGCACTACAGCTGACCATGTACTAGGAGTGAGGGATAGCAGGTAAATGACCCAAGTGCACACCACTAGTTCCCACAGAAAATTATAATTATAGAGGAAGGGTCCCAGAATGTAAGCTAGAGTCTTAGCAAATGCCATGGAAAAACCCTGCCAGAGAGGAGAAGGTATATGGTTGGGCTGATGTCTGCCCCACTGGATAAAGCACCTCCATTAATGGGGTCCAGGATCCATGAAAAACTGAAGAAAATGCTACTGCCTGCTAAAGAAAGCAACCCTCCCTCCCTCACCTGAGATGGAGGGTAACAGAAACCACAGATAGAAAGCAGAACATCAAAATGCCTTGTACCCTCCGTAGGATTTGTTCAAGTAGTAGCTCCCCTCCAGGCCTTTATATTAAGCTGAGAACACTTTTAAAGTGCTGCAAGAGTATTAACAAGTTCTCCTTGATGTCAGCAAGAGCTTTGAAAAGGTAACCTCTTATACAGGACTAGCCATGTAGCCTCCAGGAGCAATTAAGGAGGAAGTGGTCTCCAGAGAAATTTAGTCAGTATGAAGCTTCTTTAAAAAGAAAAAAAAAAAAACCTCAACAACTTATGTGGTCCCTCTTTTATCATGTCATGTAAAACAGGAAAAGAAAAGATAACATACATAAAAACATTAACACATCAATAAAAAGAACACTACAGTCTTTAAAGATGGTTGCAATTAACCCTACTCTTTGGGTGTTCTTTCATTCATTGATTCATTTATTCATTCACCAAATATTCACTATGTGCCTACTACCTGGAAGATGATGAAGGTGTGAATAGGATAAAAAGAAAGGTAACATTTTGCAATCATATATATATTATATATATATATATACAAATTATATTCATATTACATAAATTTTAAAAATACACCAAGAAAATAGTTTAGAAGGGAAAAGATAACGACTTTACATCTTGGTGGTTTTGTCTCTCTGTGTGTTAATGTGGTATAGTGAGTTTAAATCCTGTCTTCCATGGTTATTGCCTGATTGAGTTTGAACAAGTCAATCTCCCCTTTCCTCATTTGTAAAATGAGTATTGAACTAGATGACCCCTGAGATCCCTTCCAAGGCTAGATTTACGGTTCTGTGGTTATAATGATATTACTGAAGTTCTTTCTTGTTATTCTCTGTCTTCAGAGGTTCAAGGGAAGTCTTAGGGCTCTGGTTATAGCCAATGACGGTTGTCTTTAACGTACTAGAAAATGATTGAATGGCCAGATTAAATAATAAACCAAAGCTTTATAGGATCTTAAACTCTTGCCACTACTTACAAGTCCATTTCCTCCTTTAAATAGATAGTCTGCTTGGCAGTTTTCTAGCTCACTGGGCACTTGGTAACTTTGCCATTATTCTCAAATAATCAACCCAATATTTATTAAGCACCTACTATGTGCTAAGCACTGGGAATTGATTAACAAGCATTTATTAAAAATCTATTATATTTCAGGAACTGTGCTGGTGGTGTCCAATTAGGGATATAATCAAAATAAATGAAAGATATTTCAGTATGGCTCATTCTTGCCCAAGAAATGCTATCCTGGATTTTGCACTTTTCTAAAGAGACTTCCATAATCTAACACATTCTGGACAACCAGAAGCTTGTGATATTTATCGATGGTTTCTCCTGTCTTCCTTACTTCTCACCCTTGACTCTCCCCCAGTTTCCTAATCTGCACCGTTTCAGAGATGTGTAGATCTGTAACTGAGCCAAACTAAACTTACTTAATTCTCTCTAGGTATTGCATTATAAATCAAAGCTCTCAGACACTTAATTATTTTTATGGCTCTTCTCTGAACTTCTTCCAGTCACAGTACATCTTCCTGATAACACTGTGTTCTGAGGGCAGACTCACAAGCATATCATTAAATATCAGAAATGGCCTAGATTTGAGTTGAGATGCTTCTCAACTGTATGCAGCTTGAAAGATACTCTGGCTTTTGCTTTAAGCCAGAAACTCATGTGAATTGATAAAAATTTATTAAATATCTATTATGGAGCCAGGTCTGGCACAGGGCTGAGTGTTAGGCATTCAAAGACAAAATGAGGGATGAAATGTACATACATAAGTAAACAATGAACTATATACAAAATACAAAGTTAATTAAAGGTTGAACTAGCAGCTAGATGAAGCAGTTCTCAACCTGTGGGTCATGACCCCTTTGGGGGTCAAACAACCATTTCAGAGGGGTCACAGGCATTGCCTCAGACCATTGGAAAACATATTTCTGATGGTCTTGGGAACCGAGACACTGCTCCTCTATCTGTCTCCAGGTGGGTCCATCCAAATGCAGATCCGCCCACATATGAGTATTAAAGTGTCACTGCATTAGGAAGGTTGAGAACCACTGATCTAGAGGAATCAGGAAAGGCCTTATGCAGAAGGTAGTGTTTCATCAAGGTGGTGAAGGTAACAGAGAAATGTAATACCCAATGTCCTTTCACTTCCCTTATGCCACTTTCATCTTGAACTACTAAAAGGCAGAGAATAATATAAGAACCAAAAGGGGCAGACATTCACTTTGGGGAGGGGAAGTTGGTACAAGGAACACTTCTCATATTGGTTAAGTAGTTAATGGACAGCTACAGTAGGGCTTGGGACAAATCACACAGTTGTCTGGACTTCAGTTCTTTCACTTGTAAAATGAAGGTGATATACTAGATGACCCATCAAGTCCCTTCCAGATCTAATAGCCTAATCAGTCTAATGAGTCTAAGAGAGCGTGAAATAGGGAAATTTTCACTTGTCAAAGAGTTCCTCTACTATTCCATTTCCCAACTAAACAGGAGAGAAAAATCTTCATTACCTGAGAGATGCTGCCCTCCTTGGAAGGAGGATGGGAGAATACAGTGACATAGACAAAGAAGCTAGAAAGAAGAATATCTCCTATTGACAGTTTCTAGAAAACAACCAAAAACTTGGGTTGAAGCTTGCAGTACAAGAAGCCTTTTATGGCTCAGCTCTCTAAAGTGCATCAGCTTCATCCTTCACCTAATGTGGAGCCACCTCGTACTAACTGGATCAGGGACACTGACCAATGAGCACCTAATCCATTGAGTATACTTAGATATGCTCCTCCTGGTGAATTATATAGAATATGTACAATATTACCTTCCGAGTTTTAAAATATGCAGAGGCATGACAAGCCTAGTTCCAACTATGAGTGACTAGGAGGATAGTACTGTGGGGTGATGAGGAGTTTTCTGGATAATGAAGGAGCTGGAACTGAGTTTGAATTGCTTGACCCAGCCCAGCAGCTAAGGCGCCAAGTTTGGAAAAGAAGTAGCCCAGCAAAGGAAAAAAGTGACTGATCCATTAGTGATGCTACACCAAAAAGCAAATCTATTGGTAACTCCACAAGAGAAGAAAAGGATTTCCAGAACCAAAAGTCATTAGGTACCGTTGGTACCACATATGTGCCTAAATACATTTATATTTTATATATGAGCCCAAAGACAACTTGTGCAGAAGGGAAAGTATGTTCCCAGTTTGGGAGATGTTTTTGTAACTTCTGTTTTTTGCTATACCACCTTAGTAAATCACTTTTTGAGGAAGTTAATCGATATTAACTGGTTAATTAACACTAGACAAAACATACTGAATGGGGGCTTATGACCAATAGTGTTAGAAACCAAAATCCCTCAAAATTACCTCCTAGAATTCTGAAGAGAAAAATATTCATTGCTCTCTGGGAACTTAACCTGTTAGCATGAGTATGGGTTGGGAGAGTGAGCCTAGAGGGGGTGCTTACCTCCACTTACTTTTATAGCACATGGAAAGATTTAGAAATGATTCTATCATTTTGTACGAATATAGTCTTTTCTGGGATAATTTTCAGTGGCAAAAAGATTGCCAGAATTAACCAGAATTTCACTGGGACAAGTTTTGGGTCAGATGACATTGTCTACTGTTAAGTTAATTAACAGTCTGATAAAATGAAGATTGTGATCACCAGTGTTTATGATTAATAATACCAAGTAATCCAGACAAATTAGAAAGACATGCTGAATCAAATGAATGAAGTTCAGTTTGGGAAAAATTCAAAGCAGAATATAAGCACAAATACATAATCTGAGTGCATAAGTAGAAGATTATACCACCAAGGAGAGAAGGGGAAGAAGACAACACTTGAAACTCACTATCATATGAACTGAACAAAGGAGAGTAAAATATCCACATGGAGAATTTGATCTAGAACCACATCCAACTCAACAGAAAGAGAACAAAACAGGAATATAGAGGAAAGGAAGGTAAATTGTGGGAGGAACTAAAGTTATAAGTGTTTACAAGAAAAGGAAGAAATGGCAAGAACTTATATCAAGGCATGGGAAAGAGAAAAGGGACAAAGAAGATGAAACAGATTGCAAGCAGAGACAACTGGTGCTAAGAATACTCTTCTCTGACTGTTCTTCTTATTTGTAAATGGGGAGTGGGGGTGGGAGAAAGAGCAAAGAGAGGAAAAAAGCATAAAAGAGGGAAACCCAATCAACAACATAACAGTGAATGTAAATGGGATGAATTCGCCTATAAAATGGCAGAGAATATGCATAATCTAACAATAAGTTATTGACAAGAAACAGTCTTGAAACATAAAGATTCACATAGAGTTAAAATAAGGTGCTGGAGCAAAATCTATTATTTAGCTGAAGTTTAAAAAAAGTCAGGGATAGAAATCACAGTCTCAAACAAGGTTATAGCAAAAATATGCTTAAGGTCTAGAGAGGAAATTCCATTATTCTGAAAAGTGTCACAGATGAAGGTTTGAAGAGAAAACTCTATTATGCTGAAAAGTACCACAGATAATGAATTAACATCAATAATTAACATATATGCATTGAGTGGCTTAACACTCTATCCGCTGCTTCACCTAGCTACCTTGTTCAAAGATTCCAATGTCACACAACCTACTTGCAAAAATAGGAAATTTTTGCTGAGAAGAGTCCAGTCTATCAAAGTTGATTGTCACACATACGTTGTGTCTGTAATTGTGTACAGATTTCTCTTGGTTCTGCTCTTCTCACTCCACATCAGTTTGCATAAGCCTCTCCAGGTAAATATGAAGTCCATCTGCTCCTCATTTCATATAGCACAATAATATTCCATTACATTCATATACCACAACTTGTTCAGCCATTCCCCAATTGATGGGCATCCCCTTAATTTCCAATTCTTTGCCACAACAAAAAGAGCTGCTATAAATATTTT